>CM056602.1:9304439-9782698 GCA_029721355.1 Tegillarca granosa | reverse complement strand
CCAGTGTTTACATTCTGAGGACCAAAAGTTACATTCTTGGGACCAAGTGTTGACATTCTGCAGAACAAGTGTTTATATTCTGTGTAACATCTGTACAATCTATTACGCTCTGCTTACAATGCATGGACACTTCTCCTTTCCCATAACACCACTGACCAACAAGTGGTCTATAAACTTGAAACAAGAACATTTGGCAGAGTAATAGAATCTATACCTGTTTTGTGGTGGAAGACAGAGAAATCTCAACCTAAGGGTTGAGATTCCTCATTTTCCAAACTGAGGCTTGCGAGGTTTGGAAAATAAAGAATCCCCACCACAAAGGTTGAAATTTCTCTGTCTTCACTACAACATGGGGGGTGATTCTTTTTCTCCCATATCAAATATTGTTTGTAAACAATAAACCACATGGGAAAACCACGTTTGGTTTACTTAAATGTTCATCGGTTTGATTATTTAGGTCAAACACATCACAGTTAATACCAGTCCACGTTGACAAAATAATGCTAAAATTATTTTTTTTTTTTAAAAAAATATTTTTTTCTTCATTAAGCAAATTATTATGAGTAAAACAATGGTAAATAACAAAATAATGATGTTAATAAATATTCAGTACATCATAACTAGGGTTGTTTTATACATGTACATAAGAGAAAACAAAGCGAAAGTAGTTCCTTGTAATTGTGATGTCATAGCGCTTACAGCTTGTCGTACCAGAAAAGGCAGGATTTTCTTGTCTGAAATCTGAGTATTGGTTGTCTCAACCTGGTTAGCTGTCATACAAATGATACAATCACTGTCTGGCCTGACCAAGACTTGAGGAAGATAACTGTTCTTTGGGGAAGTACTTGGCAGTAAGAAATTAAAAAAACTCATGGCTCCTTTCGATGAGACCTTGAAAACTGATGCCTGGAGTTGCTGCACATTGCTTTGAGGCCACTGCAATGGTAGAAGTTTCTCCCACTTCACTTATAGTTGGTGAAATCCTGATATAAGTGAAATATTCTTGACCTTGATGCAAACCATATTCAATCAATCAATCCTAAATATTTTTAAAAAAAATAGATGGATTCTTAAATCTATACTGAAAGCTAGATATAAAAACAACTATTTTTAAATTTTACAAACTAATATTTATTAAAAAAAAATGTGCCAGAAACAACCTTATCAAACAAAAGCTCTACATAATAATAGATTTCTCTAACTTTTGATTAGATGATAAATTTTCAAAATTTCCACTAATTTAACCAAAATTTATTCTTGCTGCACAAAATTAAATTTAAAATCAAAAGCCAAATACATTCACAACCCTGCTTCAGCATGAAGTTTCTTTTTGATTAGACAAACATTTTCTAAAAATCATATCAAAATAATTCCCCTCCTTTGATATCTAAGGATAATGTGAATGTTCCATGGAGTGAATAATTTCATTTATTTAATAATTATTTCTAAGAAAAAGTAAACTAAATGAACTAGTAAACTACATACTATGAAAAAATTAAATATAACTTGTTTTAAGAATACATAAACAAGTTGGTCATGAACCTCTGACCTTGACCTTATTTTGAATGTCATTTGAAGAAAGCAAACAACAGAGAAAAGTTAATAAAAGAAACAGAAATAAAAACTAGAAAAGACAACTTGCATATTACTGTACCACTTGGCTGTAAAACTTAGGACTTTAGATAGGCATTGAAGTAAATGATCATAAAAGTTTTTTTTATATGACACTCCATAGTCTTGGTCAAATTGATACATTACTAACTGACAGGATAGTAGAAAGTACCAATTGTGGATAAACAGGATTCTATTATAGAATAACAAGGTGGTAACATATCTTCACTAAAATGAAAAGTTTACACACGACGGACGGAGAAAAATGGCAATAGTTTGACTCAGTTGAGCTAAAAACTTGAACCAAAAACTTTTACCATTGAATGCTTATGCTCACACTGGGTTATGACAAATTCTCTGCACTTTCGTTCAAGCGAGCTAAAAATTGAAGAGAATGCAAATTAATAACACATTAAAAGACTAATTAAGCTACAGCTACAGTTCTATTTCTTGACGTTCTCATCCTTATTTGTAAATATACATGTACACAGAAGAATTAAGTAAAATTGTCATCATTGGTCAATAGTAATATCACAGCGATTTTAATGCCTATTGTCTTGAATAAGAACCAAGTAAATTCTATTCATTGATATGCTCACAATATTTCAATAATTTGACATTCACTGTTCTGGACCATCTTTTTATGTAATAATAAAAATAGGATAAACACAGTTTGTGGTCAATAAACTTAAATCTAAATCTTAATGTTCCTCTAAAATAATTTTTTCCTTACAAAACAAAAATATATTGTAAATACACTTAAAACTAATTGCTTCAACTATGTTTTTGTCATTATATCTGACACACCAATTAAATCTTATTGAAAAGAAAAATAATACAAATGAAAATACATGTACATGTATATTACACAATACACTTACAAAATTCTACATAATGTATCACTTCTGTGTCCATTATGATATACATATATACCTATTAACATTTACAATAACACTGAACTGAAAAATGTCTGAAAAAAGTCCAAGAACACAAACAATCAAAAAATACTTATAAAAGGAAAACAAGAGGCCCATCGGCCTTAATGCTCACTTGAGAATATGTGCAATTTCTGTTGCAGAAGTGCAATGACAGTTAGGCTAATATCTACAATATTCTAATATGCATACCTATACAAAAAGTTTATACTTTTCAAGATAATTAATAATTTCGGCATTCATGTGCATCTATGACCTTGACCTTTTAACCCATGATCTTCATTAATATATAAAAATGACAGTTTGGCCTATATCTACATTATTCTTATATACGTGCCTAAAGAAGATTATAGTTTTTGAGATAATTAACCATTTCGGTACTGTTTTGCATCTGTGACCTTGACCTCTGAACCTATATCATATATAACATGACTGTTGTGCCATTACCAACAATATTTTAGTATACATGTCTATATAAAAAGTTAATAATTTTGCAAATAATTAACCATTTCAGTACACTTGTGCATGTGACCTTGGCCTTTGAAACCCATAACCTTGAACTATACATTAAAATGATTGTCATGTCATAACGTACTATAAAATGAAAATCCCATGCCATTATAGCCTGAAATGTTAAATAGCAATTTCTGTCAGAGGTCAAAAACAAGGACATGTTCTTGATCTTTGACCTTGACATCAATTCGAAGAAAATAGCAAGAGAAGATCAACAGTGAAAACTGAATACAATTATTGTTAGCCATTGTTGAGTTATATCAATAAATGCCTTATTTTACAACTAAGAAATTTTTACGCAAAAACGTGTTACCCATCTTTTATTTTTGTCCAATTTTAACAAAAAACACAATTTATATGTCCCTATGTATCATAAATCAAAATATCTAATCAAAATTTGCCTGCACAAATTCCTTTCAGAGAAGGAGTTTTTTTTTTTTGCCTTTAGGCTATTTTTAGTAACGGCAGCCATCTTGTTGGACGTGACTGCATGCTGAACACAAATATGAAAGCCTGTTACACAGGCATGATAATCAGCAAGTTTCATCAAATTCCCCCCAGTAGTTTTGGAGGAGATGACTAAAACGTAAATTTTACACACGACGCACAGTGATAGATTGCAATAGCTCAACTGAGCCTTTGGCTCAGGTGAGCTTAAAATTGTTACAGCTGAAATGAATACCAGGGGTAAAAATAAATCAATCAGTTTTCAGTGAATTTTAAGGGCTAGTTAAAGTTCTTATCATACCCCTTGTTTTCTACATAATGAAAGCAATGAAATATCCACTGTAGTTACCCGGTAAGTTCATGCTTTGATACCATATGATACAGTATTTTATGTTTTTCCGTTTTCCTTTAAATGGATGTTTTACTTTTCCTTTTCATATTCTGGATCCTATTATGAATAAAGTATTTAATGTCTTTCCATGATCGACCAGAAAGTTCTGGTTTTTTCCTAAGACATTTGTCACAATCCAATTTTCCTGGCACTCTTTGTTGTCTTACAAAAACACCCAGTTCCTCATTTACAGCCTTCTTTTCGACTTCTGACCATGATTTTCGTTTAATGGTTTTGAGTTTTCTGTCCTTCTGAGGTGGTTTTGCTGAAACAGTCAAAATAAGTTCAGATATCAGAAGAGAAAGAAACAATCTGTAAATCAAGAAATACCATTTAATATTATCAGTCTATATTGGATGAGAATAATTTGAAAAATAATACAAATTTCATATCAATGTGCTTGCAATTATGGTATCCATACAGATATACATGTAGTAGCAACACCAAGAAAAATGCCCCTTCGTATGCTACAGCAAAAATGTGGGGAACAGAGTTTGAACATATCAGGCTGAGCATTGATGATGACCCCTGTTCTGGATTGCTGTCACTGTTGCAATCCCAGAAATAATCAACGAGTCTATATATGCATTGTAAAATTCAATGCCAAGAAAATCAGCATTTGTTTTTTATAGGAGAATGTAATGATACCTACTTTTATTAAAAATAATTATTCAAAAACCATCTTGACGTGATTTATTCATTCTTTTTTTTTTTTTTGCTTCACAGCTATATTCAATGTACTTAAAAATTATATCATACTAAATTTCACTTACATGTAATACAGTTTTCCTTCACAGCAACAGACTTTTCTACTGTTAAATCAGCAAATTCATCTTCACTTGAACTCATTTCTTCCTCACTGGAAACTTGAAAAAAAATGTATAACTTGGTCAAAAAAGCTGTAAGTGAGAATTTATAACACCCCAACTAGTCTTTATCTAATTTTTATACTAACATAGTCAAACAAGAGGCCTGTGTTGCTCACATGGACTATTCTGACTTTAAACTTTCAAATTATATTCAAAGTTTGAAAACAGATTTTTATGCTGATCATTTCTGCAAAATGTTATATTTTGAGGTCAGTACATCAGTAATTGATTATTTTTGAAATTCATTATCAACTTCATGTGAAAAACTGTTCAATCAGAAATACTTATAAAAATTATATGGCAAATGAAGAAATCATAAGGGCTAAATTCGAAGCTCCAAATTGTTAACATATGCCAGAAAGGTTGAAAAGTATGCATGGAAGAATTTTACATGGAAATTGTTTTTGACTAAAGTACATGTATTTTGTTCCAAAGCAGTGATTATTATCAGCATATCATTTAAATGAAACACTTATACACACATCATCGTGTAGAATGCTTTTGTCAACATACATTCAAACTTTGCTTACAAAATAATTGCACATATTAATTAGCCCTACAGTGTTTAATTGTTCATTTACAAAATGAACATGTTATGCTGTTGTGTCAACAGCGTTGTAACAAGTTGGACATTATGACAATGTTCAGTTCTTAAAAAAATGAACATTTTCGTCCAAAAAGGTATAATTTCCTGGCTTTTTTTAACTTGCCTATCTGAATTATCTCTACTGTACCAATTATACCAAAATCTGTTGGTACATGTGAATACTTGCCAATCAAATAAAAAGTTACCACCAATTTATTAAACAATAAATACCTACCATTCATGTTAACTTCAATTTCTTCCAGGGTTTTTCCTGTACCTTTAAGGTTCCCACTTTCCAAATTCAGCAAGATCTTGCTTACTTTAGCCAACTGTAATGTGTTCTCAGGTAACCTATAATACTCTCTGTGAACCTTTATATTGTGACCCATAAACTTAGCTAACACATCAAGTTCATTATCTTTCAGATTGAAAATTTGGGAAACAGTTGCTATGTGTTTCCGTAACTTAGTAGAGCGAAGATTTTCTGGATGTTCTGCTCCACACGCTTCTGAAAATATTCTCAAACAATCTGATCCTCTTATGTGGTTTTCAGATTCTGGTATAGCAAATAAATAAGAATTTGTTTCACTAATATTCACAGACTTTCGATGTGCCATCAGGCAATCAATATCCTCCTTCATCTCATTGGTAAGAAGAACTGGAACTTTATTTCCTCTTTTTCCTCTAATGACAAATCTGTTCAAGTGATCCAAGAGTTTTCTTTCTACTTCTGACAAGACACTCCTGATGTCTTCATTAAATTCTGTTCCAGCAGCATAGTAGTTGTCAATTTTTATTCTGGATGCTTCTCCACTTCTGCGTCTGTTGAACAATATGATTTGTGTGAGGGACACTTTTGCTAGTTGATACCAAAATCCAGTTCTTGTCTTCTTTATCATTTCCTCATTTTTACCATCAGTTTCTGTTTCTTTATCAGAATCTGTTGATATTTCAGAAGGAGAAATCAATTTTTTTCTGAGTTGTGAAGCCATCTCTTTCAAGTAATTATGGAGAAGTGCTATGTCCTGCACAACAGGTAAAAATTCTGGCTTATTCCATTTCTTCTCTTTTAAATTCTTGAGGGCTATAGTTGACACCTGATCAGGCCACTCCATTTCACATAGGTCAAAAAAATCATCTGCTGCCTTACTGACAACATCATCTCCATTGATAAGTGCCTCTGCTTTAAGAATTTTTGCACATTTTTTCAAGGAAGAACCAAGCTTCAATGCAAGAGAAGGTATTAAGTATGCCTGTGATTTTTCATCATATCCAGTTAATGATTTAACAGCTGCAATAATCTTTGGAAACATTGATGGTTTCAGCAATCCCCTTAAGCATCCTGGGGTTGTCTTCTTGATTTCAATTAATAAACGGCCAAGTTCTCTCATTTTCTGACTAATGAAATGTTTGTTGTGTTGTTCATTTCCCACTTTCATTATTTTTTCTCCGTATTTGAGTATAAGTGTATCTTTCCTAACTGTTTCAGTGACATTGTCATTATTCATATTTGCAAGAACAGATTTTAACTCTTGACTGCATTCTGCCATCATAGGTAAAAGTAATGCACTTCTTGCTTTAATGCATTTATCTTTTAAAGTTTTCCCCTCTGGCTTGACCAAACATTTTTTGTGATGCTTCCACAGCTCTGAACTCACAAAAAATCCAAAACAATACTCACATGGAGAGTAAACACAGGCCTCAACATTTTCCCCCTTTTTTGGTCTTTTGGTTGGAATTAAAGTACCATTTCCCTTTTCCAAAACATTGACATTGTATGCAAAGTTACCTTTATTAGTCAATATTTTTATCAGACGTTTTCTTTGTAATGACTTTTTAGGAAAAGACAAAAAGCTTGCAACTTCTTTTTCATTGGCATGCTTTTGGGCAAAATGCCTATCTAATTTGGGGTAAGAATTGTTACAATATACACATATATTCTTCTTGTCCCAATATCTTTTGCTTTTTGAATTACTTGAAGATTGAACAGACACATTGTTCGACTTGCTTTTTGAAGGCAAATGATCCAAATCCTTGTTGGCATTGGTGGCTGGAATTTTAGTTTTGATGGCTAAAAAATAAGGAAAAAATCATTATAAGAACACCTACAGTAAGCATGATGCCTTCACAGAGTCTTGCCCAAAGGTAAGTGGTTTTCTACGGGCACTTGGTTTCCTCCACCATTCCTGAACTGACTGCCTCGACTTTAGTGAAAGATTCTTGACTGTGGCGTAAAACACCATTAATCCAATTCACTCTTCACAGAGTAATGTTGGTGAAATAAGATCTGGACAAAACTGTTTCTGCATTCTCTCAATGGAATTCAAATGTTTGAAACTAAACTTTCATATCAATAGTTTTTCATTCATGGCCTTAATGACAAACAGATTTTGATTCAAGAAGTTTGTCAATTTTAATTATGCAAGTTTAACTTTAAGGAAACATGTGGAAAATTAAAAAATAATCCCTATAGCATATTGTAATAGGAGGCCCAATAGGTCTTGAACTAGTTTGAGTAAGACAGAATTTAACTGACCATGAAAATAACTTCCTAAATACTTTGCCTTGACTGACAAGATTAGAGCTGAAACAATATGACTAGATAAGGTAGAAATCAGGATTATAGGCCACAATTCAATAGTTTTCATTACGATACAAAATAGCACTCGAATAGAAGTTTTTGAATGATTTTAAAACATACATAAATCTTTCATGAAGCCCTCTACTGAATACTTGTATAACAATAACATAACCTTAAGTTCAAAAGATACATGTACAAACGTATTCACCGTTTCATAAAACCAAAATTTTTTATAGCGTTTTTGAAAAGGTTTTTAAAAACCTTATTTGCTCAAAAGCATGACAGGTCAGTTTTTATTTAAAACCCGTTTCATTGTGTAGGTGGGTTTTTTTTCCAGTCAATTCATCTATAAATTCTATCAATACCCCAATAATGAAATACTTGAATATTATTAGTCACACAGTAAAAAAAAAATCAATGCTGAAGTGTCCTTGTATTATTAAAAACCTGTTGCAATTTTTTATTTCTCATAATTCAGCTCATTAGAGGTACACACTGCACCTGTACTGAACAAAGTGCTTGGAACACATCATCTTTACATACTGTATATCTCTTGTTAATATCACTTTGATATCTCTTTCAAAACAAAAGTTATAGAGCGGACATGGATTCTTGGTATATGTATGTGCGAACAGATATGGGTAACATTATAATGCTCCAGCCATATTCATGGCAGGGGCAAAATAAACAAGAGACCTTTGGGCCTTAACATTCACCTTTCGAAATCTGAAATCTCCTGCAGAAGTGTAACAGTATTCAAATGTGACCTTGACCTTTGAACCCATTACCTTGAAACTTGTATCAAAATGATTGTAAAATCAATACCTACAATCTTCTTCTATACATGCTTTTCAGATAATAAACCATTTCAATCTCTTTATAAATAAGTGACCTTGACCCTTGCCATTTCTCCATTTTGAACCTCAGGACAACCATTTGTGTAAATCTAAAACTAGGTGTCCTAAGAATCTTACACATGAAATATCTAAGTTATATGTCTTGTATGTTCATAAAAATTTTAAGGATTTCACTATTTACCCCTGTTGGGGGCTCCAAGGAGACATAACCCCTTCATTTGAGCAAATCTGAAAGGTCTTCACCTAGGCATCATTACTGCAAAATATCATAAATTTTGTCCCAGTAGTTTTGAATATTAATGTGTAATGTTTAAGCACGAAGCAAAGGGATACATGGCAATAGATTATCTGAGCTGAAAAAGGTTTATTAAAAGATGAGCCATTTAAAATAAACTTACACCGACACTTGGAACTTAAAACTGGATACTCTTCAGAATTGTCTGAGGCTAAATCTTCTAAGTCAGATGTTTCAATGAATTCTGAAAATATATTGAAGCATACAAAGCATTATGGAACTGATCAAATCAAAGTTTTTATGTTATTAATTTCAACTTCTGTTACTCTCTTGTATGCTTCATTTTATGTCGGTAAAAAAGCCAACTGCTTAATGCAGAGATAATTTTGGACTAGATGAAGTTTCTAGGTTCTAGAAGGTTTTTTTTAGGTTTATGAGCCTAAGTTAATACTGGTTCAACACAGCAAATTTGGACATAACTAATATTGAAGATTTTTTATGCATATATATACACCAAATAATAAATACTGGCAAACTGTAGCATTTTGTGGTCAATATGAAAAGCATTATAGAACTTAAACTGTTTTTACGCTATTAATTTCAAATTCTCTTATTCTCTTTAACCCTACATTTTTGGACCAGTAAATATCCATTCACTAAATGTATATATGCTATATATATAATTTTTAGCTTCTAGACGTATCAGTTCATTACAAAAAATGCTTAAAGGTTTTCCGACTTGAGAAAACCATGACCTTGAAAGAAGGTCAACCAACTTCATACACTTGATGTGTCTTAATACATAGATGCTATATATTTAAGTTCATGACCTTTCGGTTCTTGACAGATGTTTGATACCATATATCTAAGATCACTGTTACTGAATGAGGGTAAAGGTCAATAAACTTTGCAAACTAGAAAGGCCTTAATGCATTGATTCTATACATAAAGTTTAAAGCTTTTAGTCCTCTTACCGGTAGTTTCATTACAATATGTTTATAATCCTGTTTAGCTATTTTAGATTACTGTAACCTTGAAGGTCAAACAAGTGTGCAAACATTAGCCCTTGATACATACATACTACATGTATATATAAAGTTTCAATCTTCTTGGCCATTCTGTTCATGATATAAAATGTTTTATGGTTTTACTATGACAGGTCATTATTATCTTGAATTAAGGTCAATATCAACCATTTTCCAAAACTTGACAGGGCTTGGTCCTGGGAAGGTACTTGTCAATTTTCAATGTTATTGGTTTGTTGCTTTTAAAGTGAAAATTAATGGATAATGAAAGATGGATTGAAGACAGTGCGTTGTTGCAAAAGCTCACAATAGCCTTTTGCTCAGATGAGCTAATGAATGACAGACCTGTAAATGATAAAATTTGTCAATGTATATACCTAATTTATCACTTCTTTGATCTGTGTTCCTATTAGTTCTCTCAACTGTATCTGCCTCTAAAACCTTTGTTCTTGCCATTATATTTGGTTCAGTGCTCTCTGTTATATTTGCCTCAGTGCCACCTGCTATATCTGCCTCAGTGATCTCCATTATATCTGGTTCAGTGCTTTCTGTTATATTTGCCTCAGTGCCATCTGCTATATCTGCCTCAGTGATCTCCATTATATCTGGTTCAGTGCTCTCTGTTATATTTGCCTTAGTGCCATCTGCTATATTATTCTCAGTGATGTCCATTATATCTGGTTCTGTGTTCTCTATTGAATTGGCCCCAGTGCTTGCAATTATATTTGCTTCTGTGCTTTCTATTTTATCTGCATTAGTGCTCTCTGTTGTATTTGTCTTAATACTATCCGTTATATGCGAGTCAGTGCTCTTCATTTTATCAGCCTCAGTGCTCCCCATCATATCTACCCATATGCTCTTTATTATATCTCTTTCAATGCTTTCCGTCATATTTGACTCAGTGCTGTCCCATGTATCTGCCCGAGTGTTCCATGTCAAATCTTCCCCTATGCTTTCTGTTATATTTGACTCAGTGCTGTCCCCTGTATCAGACTTAGTGCTCCCTGTCATATTGTCCACTATGCTCTCTGTTATATCTGATCCAGTGCTGTCCCTTGTATCCCACTTAGTGCTCATAGTCACATTTTCCCTTATGCTCTCTGATATTTTTGACTCAGAGATGTCCCTTGTATCTGACTTAGCGCTCACATGTACAGTCACATCTGCCCCAGTGCTTTTTATTTTATCTGCCTTAGTACTCTGCATAAAATCTGCGTCAGTTATATCTATCATTTCTGCCTCACAGCTTTCTGTATTTTTTTCTGTCTCCGTGCTGTCCCTTGTAGCTGACTCTGCCTTATATGCCTCTAAGCGCTCGTTTATATCTGCCCTACTGCTCTCTATTATACATGTATCTGCCTCAGTAATCTCTCCTATATCTTCCTTATTGATTTCTACTATATCTGCCTTTGTACTTTCCATTAAATCTGGCTCAGTTCTGTTCCTTGTTATGTCTGCATCACAGCTCTCTGTTATATATGCCTCACAGCTCTCTGTTTTTATTCTCTCAGTTCTGTCTCTTGTAGCAAGCTCTGTATTATCTGCATCAGTGCTCTCTGTTATATTTGCTTTTGTGTGTTCTAGTTTGTTTGCTTCTGTGACCTTCATTACATATTGTGCAATGCTTGCATTGCTTTCCATTCTCTTTTTTTCTTTACTATCTGTTTCAAAACAAAATAATTCAGCAGATGATATATGTCCATTACTACTATTTGTATAATTTGCATAATTTTTAAAACAAGATACATAGCAACAAAAGCCCAAATATACCTCATCAACAATAATTGTGATATGATCAAACATATACATACTAATCCATGTTCAAATCATAATCCCAAAAGCAAAATGATACATTTTGAAAACTGGCAAATTAGGTAAACATGTGGACTTCCACCAGGGAAGTGAGACCAGGTGTTCCTGAAGGGTTATATAAATTTTAATTTGATATACATGTAATACAAAAATTGACTAGGGGTGGAGTGAATGGGGAGAATGGACCGTTCTTGGCTTTGTAAAAACAAAACAATCCATAATTTTATACAATATTTAATTTTAAAAAGCAGAAATTGTTTTCTGATAATCATAAGACAATGACAGAAAAATGAAATGTCAAATTTTTAGGTAAAAAGTGTAACGATTTTGCAAAAATCAAAAGATTGTCAGCTTTAGAACATAGTTTTTCTTTTGTTCAATCAACACACGCAGAGCTCCCATCTGAACATAGAGTTTCAATTGCTATATTAAATTCTGCCTAATTTAGAAAATATCATAAAAGTTTAACATCCATGATGTTTGATTGTTTTAAACTCTGTTTGAGACCAAGTGAAGTTATAGGATTAAAATTACATTTGCTATCACTCATCTCTTCTTTTTCCTACAGCCCTGAGGTCATTAATTGGCTGTTCAAATGTAGTGTTTTGAATCTATTTCAGGATTGTCTATGATTGTCACAAATTGCATTGCTAGCATGTGTTTTTCAGTTTGTTTTGCATGGCAATGGAAGTTATAGTACTATAAACATCATTTCTAGACTGTTCAATGGTTAAATAAATACAATGCTATGTATGTTATGTATTTGAAAGGTAAAATTCAGACTCATTTTTCAGAAGTTGAAGGAATCATAGTCTCAATTGAAAGCTCCTGTCTTATTTAACAAATGTTCTGAGTCTGGTGGAAATCAATGAGCTAATTATAAAACAGAACCCTTTTATCAAACAGTGTAACAATGGTTGTAAATGGCTCTGACCTGAATACACATAGTGGTAATCTATAACTCAAACAATAAATTTAAAAATATCAGATCCTGACAATAACATTCAATGTATCAGTATGGAACAAGCTTTGTTTTGCTATTTGCAGTGGAGCTATAATTAGATACATTTCAATGTCTATTTCATTGGTCTCTGATATAAAGGATTTTAGGCAATGTTTTTGTAGAAATAAAGCCCTAAATGGCAAAAAGAATAATAATATTAGCGAAACATTACAATCTTGACAGATATAATAATCTATATTCTTGCTCTAATGAATAAACAAAATTAATTCTTCCCATTAAGGTCTATTTCAAAAGGTTCCTTATAAATCCCTTTTAGTATTTATAACAATATAATTTAAAGACATGCTGTATAGCAAAACTATTGCATATATACAATGTAATTTTTTCTGACTACAATGGTAAAAATTCAAATAAAACATCTGAATCCATTGCTGAGATCAGTTTTGTTCTCATAATGCAATACATTTCAGTTGTAAAGAAGAAATGTTATTTTAAAAATTCTCTAAATTTTTTCAATACAATTTCTCAAACTTTAAGCAAATTTTATCAGCTTATATTTTATTTATCTAAGGATATATATATATATATATATATATATATATATATATATATATTACAAAAATGGATGGTTTAATAATCATATCCTCTGTTTCTGTCTACTGTCTTACAAACAATAGTTTTTACCACTATACTCAGAACAGGATCCTTCACAACCCTCAACCAGGCTAGGTATTCATATTTTGCTAAACAGCTTAGCATATTATGCATTGTTAACAATGCCATATAACTAGAAATTTTCACGGTAATCTAATTTTCGCTTTATGGAAATAAATTTATAAAAATTTAAAATCATGTTGTCAACTTGTTCATAATTATTATTACGAGTTTAAATAAATATAAGATTACAAAAATGAAAATAACCAGTTTGGCACTATTGCTCGTTCAAACTAAAACAGATTTAAACAGTGTTACATGTTAATATTAATGATCTAATGATTATTGGAAACTTTGATATAACGAGAGTGAAAACTGAATAAATTTTACAGATGGACTTAAATTATATGTTGACATATCTAATTACAATTTTGACTTAATAGGTGGTAGCCTCATCAGTTGTAGTCATTTAATCCCAAAAACATAAAAAAAATTATACGGGTATTTTTCATAAGATCATAAAAAATTGACACTGTAAAAATTTCTAGTTATGCATAACATTAAAAAAAAACTGAAAAGCAAATATAACTCAATAAGAAACAAATCAAGAACTAAATCAGTCAAGACTTAACAATAGCTTGATCTGACATTATTAAATTTTACAATACTCAACAGTTTCTAACAATTACCTTTTAAAGATCCACAAACCTACAATTTTTTAAACATTACACATCATACAAAACCTATGTATAGAAAATACCTCTCAATTCGCTAAGATGCCATGGGCATGACATTAGCTCCTCTATATTAGTGTAGACAAGCTAAAAACATGGGCATTGATAAAGATTTGGGTAATCTTCCAGTTATACATACCCCTATGTTATAAACATATGGCAATGATCAGCAGTGTGCAAGACATTGAGGTTGGAATATTAAATATTTAACTTAGAATGAATTTTCTTTTTTGCACATTAAAGTGTCATTTGAATTTTATAATTTTCTTTTATTTTTTTAATCAGACTGTAACAACCTTTTACTGGTGGAAATTGAAATAGTTCTGAATTGAACTACATGTTAAAAGCACAGTAAAATAAACAACAGCAGAAATCATGCGGTCCCTCACCCTAATAGCTATAGTTTAAAGTGTTATAGCATGAAGTTTAAAAATTCATTGACCGTTGGAGGAATGACAAGTTTCAAATTCCAGGCAAGATATGGTCATCAATTCTAGTATACATGACCTTATCTCAACTTTTGTGGAGTTAATGTATCAAGTTTAAATCATCTAGGTCCACTCATGGCAAAAGATGTTTAAAGGTTTTACAATTTCATGTCACTATGACCTGGAATACAAAGTCAAAATCAAGCATGTCCACATACTTTAAAGTTCAAAGTCTTGGTCTAGGGAAGGTCCTTGTCCAGTTTCAACATGATAAGTTCATTGATTCTTGAAAGAATATGCAAGTGAAAAGTTAACAGATGATAGACAAAATACCATGACAATAGCTCATCCTAAGCATTCACTCCTAAGTGAGCTAAAAATGTTATTTCAATAACCTCATCTTGTATTAGAGACTTTGAGCTTTTAGGAGATTATAACATGTTTTATAAACTTCTTACCATTGTCTCCCAAGGTAGATCTACGCCATAGTTGTATAGTAACTCTTCTCCTACTTCTATATTTCTAATGGCAAACAGACACAAATAAGGCTTGTTATCAATTCGGACTTTTTTCATGGTACAATTTTGCTCCTGCCCTCTCCCATGATTAACAAGACGTCCCAATAATGGACCTTCATTAGGCTCTTCAGATGCATCAATACTAAAGTATGAAATATCAAAATAACTGTTATAGTCTCAAAAGTTAGTCATGTATGTTTTGATATTATTAGTAAAGTTCAATTGCTTTAAATTGTGTCATTTAATTTATTATTCATAAAAAAAGAAGGCAGAAACCTTGAAAAAACAAATTGGTATATATATATATATAAATAAATATATATATATATATATATATATATATATATATATATATATATATATATATATATATATAAACTGATGTAGTGTGTAAAGTCCTCTAAAACCAAACACATCAAACACAATGAGAGGAAACTGTGTCAATATTGGATACATAACCAATTGAAGTAGTGGTGTTCAGTCCTCTAAACCAAACACACAAACACATGAGAGGACCTACTGTTTAATATAGGGAGTACAGACAATTGATGTACAGTGTGTTAAGTCTCTAAAAACCAAACACATCAAACAACAATGAGAGGACCTAGTGGCAATTATTGGATACATAAACAATTTGAATGTAGTGTGTTAAGTCCTCTAAACAAACCACATCAACACAATGAGAGGACCTAGTGTCAATATTGGATAAATAACAATTGAATGTACAGTGTTAAGTCCTCTTAAAACCAAACACACAAACACAATGAGAGGACCTAGTGTCAATATTGGATAGCATACAATTGAATGTAGTGTTTAAGTCCTCTAAACCAAACACAATGAGGAGGACCTAGTGTCAATATTGGATACATAACAATTGAAGTAGTGTGTTAAGTCCTCTAAAACCTAACACATCAAACACAATGAGAGGACCTAGTGTCAATATTGGATACATAACAATTGAAGTAGTGTGTTAAGTCCTCTAAAACCTAACACATCAAACACAATGAGAGGACCTAGTGTCAATATTGGATACATAACAATTGAAGTAGTGTGTTAAGTCCTCTAAAACCAAACACAATGAGAGGACCTAGTGTCAATATTGGATACATAACAATTGATGTACAGTGTTAAGTCCTCTTAAACCAAACACATCAAACACAATGAGAGGACCTAGTGTCAATATTGGATACATAACAATTGAAATAGTGTGTTTAGTCCTCTAAAACCAAACACATCAATCACAATGAGAGGACCTAGTGTTAATATAGGATACATAACAATTGATGTAGTGTGTTAAGTCCTCTAAAACCAAACACATCAAACACAATGAGAGGACCTAGTGTTAATATTAGATCTATACATAACAATTGATGTACAGTGTTAAGTCTTGATGTATTGTGTTAAGTCCTCTAAAACCAAACACATCAAACACAATGAGAGGACCTAGTGTCAATATTAGATACATAACAATTGATGTACATGTATTCAGTGCTTCAGACTGTCGGTGCGCCCGCGTTTATCCCGCATAATTTTTAACAATGACGCATGAAAATTGTACCTAGTGCAGCCTATGGGGCACTTAACTATGAATGATTTTAGATCTAAAACATGTTCTTCCGATCATCCTAAAAATAAACAGAAAAAGTCTGTAAAAATTTCCATAATTCAGAATCGCTCTGATTTACGGTAGTCATAGAAAGAAAACGAAAATGTCAAAAAGGAAGCGGAGTAGCATCTTCTCGTTTTTGCCCAAAAAGACCTGAGTTGATGAAGAAAGCCGTAAATATTAAACAAGATTTGGTAAATATTAAACAAGATTTAAGTCAAGACATAGTAAAAGAATTAAAGCACCCACTAAAGCCATTGTTTATTTATTGTAAACATTTGTTAGGGCTGTCGCATGGTCGCTCAGCTTCAGACATCTTCAAGCCAGCTGATAGGGAATGTAAGGCAACATTACATTGATGATAGGCAATGTTTGTGACAATGTTTTATGATTTTTTTATTATTAATTTGAGTCAAATTGTTTTCTGTATTAACAGAAAATATAGTTTAGGTTTTTAATTCTTCGTTTATTTAAAATAAATTGAAATGTGGACCTAGGCGCGATTGATCATAGTTGCATAAATTCTCGTATATTTACCCATGCATGGCGATGCTGTAATTTCAAGTCTATTCATAGACTAAAAGTAAAACATTTAACACGGCATCAAAATTTAATTCTGTATTCTTTGGGAACGAAAAAAATTATTGGCCCCTAACTTTTACAACGGGACCCTCATTTCCACACAGAATGGGCCCAATGGGTCCCTGGTTTATCAAAACAATCTGAAGCACTGATGTAGTGTGTTAAGTCCTCTAAAACCAAACACATCAAACACAATGAGAGGACCTAGTGTCAATATTGGATACATAACAATTGATGTACAGTGTTAAGTTCTCTAAAACCAAACACATCAAACACAATGAGAGGACCTAGTGTTAATATAGGATACATAACAATTGAAGTAGTGTGTTAAGTCCTCTAAAACCAAACACATCAAACACCATGAGAGGACCTAGTGTCAATATTGGATACATAACAATTGATGTACAGTGTTAAGTCCTCTAAAACCAAACACATCAAACACAATGAGAGGACCTACTGTTAATATTGGATACATAACAATTGATGTAGTGTGTTAAGTCCTCTAAAACCAAACACATCAAACACAATGAGAGGACTTAATGTCAATATTGGATACATAACAATTGAAATAGTGTGTTTAGTCCTCTAAAACCAAACACATCAAACACAATGAGAGGACTTAATGTCAATATTGGATACATAACAATTGATGTACAGTGTTAAGTCCTCTAAAACCAAACACATCAAACACAATGAGAGGACTTAATGTCAATATTGGACACATAACAATTGAAGTAGTGTGTTAAGTCCTCTCAAACCAAACACATCGAACACAATGAGAGGACTTAGTGTTAATATTGGATACATAACAATTGATGTACAGTGTTAAGTCCTCTAAAACCAAACACATCAAACACAATGAGAGGACTTAATGTCAATATTGGATCATAACAATTGAAGTAGTGTGTTAAGTCCTCTAAAACCAAACACATCAAACACAATGAGAGGACCTAGTGATAATATTAGATCTATATATAACAATTGATGTACAGTGTTAAGTCCTCTAAAACCAAACACATCAAACACAATGAGAGGACCTAGTGTTAATATTAATATACATGTATCTATAATACATTACAATAAATGTAGTGATTAAACTCAATTAGAAAATCTACTGCCAATATAAGACAGCGGTTTTAATGTCTCCTACATTTGTATTTTTGGACTGTTTGTATTGGTATATCATACCATATCTCCATCTTAATGTTAACAATGTTGTTGTATGCTTGTCTGCGATATATTGACTTAGTGAGCAAGCACCCTTAAGTCGCCCAGAGTGCTAGTTCAGGCTTCCATGTTTACACAAAACCCTAAACGTGTACACAATAGGTAGTAAACGAAACGATGCCGTTTACACGGCCATCACGATTCGGAAAATCGCGGTTGATTGCATTAAAGAAAGACATCATGTCAGTCATGCAATCGTGAACATGAAATTTTATTAAATTAAAATACATTCATTTTAATCCTTCTGTAACAATAGTTTGAAACAAATACCGTTAACATTGATTCATGTAAAGTGTATAGCTGCATTACCTGAGACCATATTGATAAGCATGCGCATGCCTGTGGACTTTCTCAAAAACTTCAAAATTGTAACTTGATCCTAGTTAACAAAAACTTATGTACATAGAACGTCAAAATTTTAATAATTTCAATAAATGAAAACATTCAATTTTAACTTACAACTTGTTACAAAAATGACTGTCTCTGTAACGACATAAAGTTTAAATATGAATCAGATGGTACACATGGTAAAGAAGGAAGCGTAGAAATCGAAGTTGCTGGGATACTTGGAACATTATCCTCTACAGGCTCTCTCTTGATGACATGCTTCTGAGATAGATCTATTTATTTGTTAGCCGATTTAAGTTTTGACTTCAAACAATGGTTAATAAAGATCAGCTCGTCAACTGTGTTTGAATCCAGAGAAGATCTGTACCACCTGAGGGCACAGAAGTGGCTGGTACCCCTAAATATTTTCGTGCAAGCTGTGAGTCTTGGAAACATATCCTGATTTTATTTTCACCAATTAAGTACGTCACATGCCGTGTACACGGTTATAAAATTTGTAAACATTTACAGCCTGTATCCGACACGTGTAAATGTGGAAGCCTTAGTGCTAGTACAAGGCAGACCAAAAAACCACACTTGCACACCTCAGGCATACACAATTCTTAGAATAATCTGTAGAAATATCAAGTACTTACCACCAATGTTTTCCATTATCTTTAAAAAAGTATCTGAACCCTGTACTATTTTCTTCTTCTAGCTCTTCTCCTGTTTCCTTACTAATGTATTTTCCAAAATATGTACATAAATATTCTCCTTTGAAAATTTTCTTTCCTGTTCTAACACCTCTACCTGATAAAAATGATCATAAAAGATAAAAATAATTAAAGAAACGACAAGATGTGTTTGTGAAACAAAAATGCTCCCAGCAGTAGCCTAGCAAAGACCAAGGTCAAGGCCACAAACTCGCTGATCTTGAGTAGGTGTTATCCGCTGGAAGTGTTTGGTGGGTAGAGAATGTATACCAAACTTGAAGTCTTTCATTGTTCAAATATATTACCAATGTCAAATTTGCTATGGACACACACACAGAGACAGGACAAAAACAATATGCCGTCTGATTTATTGATCCAGGGGCATAAAAAATAAGAAAATTCTGATGTAGCGAAAAAAAGTTTTTAAAGACTTTTGTTTACTAATTTTGACTTGTGAGTGTGTATATATTTATATTATTACCTTTAGGGGGTATTTCTTCAATATAAAATCCATCTGGGTCTTTGAATAATAAAATAAATTCTTTTGCAACATCTTCAGGTCTTTTTTCCCTTTTTCTTAAAAATCTTCTCATCACTGTAATATAAAATTTTTTGTCTATTTTGGCAATGGCAATAAATTTTTTTCATTTTTATTACTTTGAAGAACAAAAAAAATAGTTGCGTCAGATAGTGAAAAATTGCAATAGCTCGGCTGAAATTTCAGCTCAAGTGAGATAAAGAAAACTAGGTAATAACCATAAGTCAAACACTGGTGATGATGATGATAATTATATATTGTTTTTTAAAATCCAATGCAAAGGAAATTGATTACATAGTATGTGAGAGAGCACTTGAGTTTTATGACAATAGATTAAATTAGTTATAAGTAATTTTTCCAATCTGAAAACAAATATAAAACAAAAATTTCAAAAACCACAACTTTTTTTCATTAAACAAAATAAATGCATACAGGATAAAACCTGAAGATTGTTTTGTATTGCTGTTGAAAGTCGCATAAGCTATCTTCCAGATATTCAAGACAAGAATTTATCAATCTCTAAGAATTAATCTAAGATTAAGTAGAGTGTATCAGTGAGATAAATTTACTAGTGTGTTTTATGGTCTGTTTTGTACTAACACACACTTAGGGCAACTTTAAGGGGCTAGCACACTGACTAAGTATGCCACAGACAAGTAAGCCATGCCCCCACTCACAACGTACTGACACCCGATGAACCTGTAGATACTATGTCCTCTTAATACCGAGCACCAAGCGAGCAACAGTATGTCATAAAGCCTATGTATGACCTGGCCAGGTCAAACCCACAACCTTCCATTCTTAAGACAGGACACTCTACCACTGAGCCACTGTGCCGTATTTCCAAGAGAGCATCTGAGCATGCCCCTAAACCCCATAACACTTTTTCGATTTTACACATAAATTGATTTTTATCACTTTATGAAACTGATCACCCCTTTTTAAGGGTAAATCAGCATTCAATTACAGCAAATGGATGCACTTGACCTAACTCTGGAAGTGATGATTTAAAACTTAACCTCACACCAACAATGACATAACACTGACAGAAACCAGAAAATATACCAAGAACCAGTTTGATTAAATGTAATTTTTTCAAGATGGGAACAGGGATATCGATGTCAAGTGGAAATAGTTTCTATGGTACATTAATCCCTGTTATTCAACAAAAATTTGGGACAATCAAAATTAGCTATGGTACTGCTTTCCCTTTAATTTCTGATTTTGTAATGCAATTTTTTATAAGCCTATTAAGATAAATGTGCACACAATGACGCAACCTCTGAATTTTATGTATCTGTAATTCAATACTGGAGGTAATAAAACATTTTAGATTGGAGTAATTTATGTCGAACAGGTCATCTGTTTTGTTTCATATAACAAGATATAAAATACACCAGATTTACCCTAATAAATAACATTTTCAAAATATGTTCCAAGTTCCCTCAAAATATGTGCTGGTAAATATTTTGGGGGCAAATGTTACCCATTTCGAATATCAAAATTTGTCCTAGTTGCCTCTGAAATATGTACTGGGTATGAAAACGAAAGTACTGAGCGTAAATTCCGTATTGTCGTACCACACGACTATCGTACCATATTAAAGGAAGCTAATTGTTAATATAGGAACCTGTCTATATTCTGAATCTTTTAAATGTTTGTATTGAACGCTTAATTTATATAGTCATTATAAGCGCTTTTTGCATCAGGCATACAAGAAAAGTCGAAACGATCTCGTTTAACAACGGTTTTAAACATTAAACGACTTGTGTCAAAGTCTTGCACGGAGCTCTGAACATGACCAGGTGGCATCTGGTAGTAAATATATAACACAAATACCAGTTGAATTTAGATGTGCCAGATGTGCACATTTCGGAAATTTATTCCTCATCAGTAACTTACTTGCCGATGACTCACAGTCAAATTAAAAAACTTATGTAAATCGAGATCTTAATAAAAGTTGGTTAAACAAATATCCTTTAATGATTTATGAAAATAATAAAGTCATGTAAAACAGGCATATCGGAAGGAGTGGTTAATAATTATGAATGATAATGGTCTGTTGACTTGGGTTAATGGTAGACCATTCAGTAATTTCTGTTTTTGGATACTGTTGCGATTTTATTGTTTCAAATATTATAGATATAAGTAGCATTTGAAATAAAACATTTAAACATAGACAGTCGGAGAGATTAATACAGATACTCTAATTACAAACAAAATATTTCCTTTATTGTAAAATATCGAAAAAATTAATTTTTATTCCAAAAATTTCATGACCCCTTCATTTTGAAAAATGACCCCCTCTTTTCATGTTAGGGGTCATCAATGACCCCCTGTTTTAGTAAGCTGGAGAAAACACTGGTCACATGATAATTTTTTATGATATTGTATGTAGAAGTCTGAGTTAGCATTCACCTTAGAACTCTGCTCCATGCTGCTTATGTAAAATATAACATTTTCTTATTTTTAAGGATTTTTAGAAAACCAGAAATACATTAACATAAAAGCAACCGTAAATTCTTACCTTTCCAAAATGTAAGATCTGGTGGTCAATTAACCATCAGGACATATTTAAAGAAGATAAAATTATTAAGATTACAGTAAAAAACACATGAATTAAACTCAGGTAAAAAGAAAAAAACTAAACAGTTACAACCATTTATAAACAAATCAAGAACATCTAAATCAAAGTCAGCACAAAATGAGCAAGCTTGTGCAAATTCAAAGTCTGAAATAAACAAAAGAAAACCATGTGGTACATCACCTATGTCCATGTTAAAAATTTATAGTAACATTAGAACAGAAATGAAGAAAAGAAGAAAAAGAATGTCCTGATGTTTTGATGACCCAAGACAAAACGGTTAATGGCTGTATGCATACATGGCAATATTGACTTAGAAGTAAAGCAGTCTTGAGACTAACAAGTGCTTCAAATTAATACTGATATAATGACATTATGCTTTTCTGTTGACACCTCAAATGAGCATTTCTCTAAGTTTGTGACTTTTTGCACAATTATAGGGGAGAAAAAATGGTAACATAATGTCATATGACCATTGTATAAAAGCCTATAAGGATCACATGAAAGAAAAATTCAAAACTTGTAGTAACGAATTTTAAACACATTTACCGCATTTCAACAAATTATAATGTGTTTCATGACTCATAATAACAAATTCCAAATTTATATGTTAAACCGCATTTCAAACACATCATAACACATTTCAAACACATTATACATGTAACATATTTCAAAACTTGCAATAATGCATTTCAAATAGCTTATAACGCATTTCAAAACTGGTAATAATGCATTTCACAACTGGACTTTCAGAAGATAATGGATAATTACTAGATTATCTTATTACACTAGACACCTGTTGAACTGTCAAATATCAAGTGATCAACGTAATATGCTGGAGTGAAGTGGAGTAATCTTGTTTAGATTCTTTCACTTATATTGAAGTGGTCTGTTAACAGATGGTGGAAAAAACCAGAGTACCTGGAAAAAACCACTGACATTCGGCTAATGAACCTAGGTGGTGGAAGTCCCTGTGATCCGTAAGCACACATTAAGACCACTTGGCTACCAAGGTCCCCTTCAATTTAATTGTCAGATCATATGGGATACTTGTTGAATTATCCGATAATTATGAGCACCCGTTAGACTGTCAGCTGCAGGCCATATGGGACAACTGATAAAAATTAAGATCTAACTTGACAACTACCAGGCAGTAAGACTAGAGTGAATTTATGGTTTTACACCCCAGTCAAGAATCTTTCACTTATGTCGAGACAGTCAGTTCATGGATGGTGGAGGAAACCGGAATGCCTGGAGAAAACCATGACTTTTCAGCAAGCGAACTGACAAACTTTCTTACAGTAGTATCTCCCTGTGTGGTACTCAAACCTAGGCATTAAGAGGCACTATGATCCGCAAATGTGTGTGCTTTAGACCACAAGGCCACCGAGGCTCCTTCCCACCCAACCCCCACAGTGAGATCACACCAGTTTATTTGACATGTTTGAAATGTGTATAGTGTGTTATTGCGTGTTCTGAAATGTTTATAATGTGTCTGAACTACATTATAACATAAATTACAAGCCTTATCAGTGGTTTTGTTTGCCTAAAACTACTACCGAATAAAGGTAGTTTCCCCTTGAGAAATAAGACTAAAATTTTCCGATTTGACAACTTAAATTCCCCAAAAGGCAACAGTGTTTAAGTTAAATCCAGTTGTCCAAAACTGTTCTGACAGACAAAAAATGTTAGATATTGTCACAATATAAAATCTTTGCAATGAATTTCAAAATTCTGAGCGTAATATGTGACATAAAAAGGGTCCAAATTTTCCCAATCTGAAAGGTGGAAGCCACTGGAAGGTAGTTTTTAAAAACCATAGCAAAATCACTGCTTATTACAAGTTTTGGAATGAATTATAACATATATGAAATGCATTATTACATGTTTGAAACTTGTTATTACAAATTCTGAAATGCATTATAAACTGTTTGAAATTTGTTATTACAGATTTAAAATGCTGTATTTTCTTTTAGGTGATCCTACATGTAATAGGCTTTGTACCATTGTGATATACTATACACAAAATTTTCTGAGAACCTGTGCTACTACAGTATCATCTTTGGACACAGTTTCCAACACAACAGGGCTCCAGAAATGGCAGTTTTTAGACTTAATTTCTTAAACTCTTTGGAATGGAAAATTCCCATTGTAATATTGCCTAACTGGCAGAAATTTATCATTTCATTCTCAGAAAAAAATTATTATTTCATTAAATGTTTGAGACATAAAATTTGAGCATTATCTAGTTAAATCCAAACTAATTAATTACCTGTATAGTAAATATAAATGTATCCTACTCTGGTGGCATGTCACAGTAGCTGAGTTGGTATACAAAGTCTAATCATCTCTTGTAGTTAAAGGGTACCTGTAACCAAAAATTTTTGTATTACAATTGTTTTGTATATTATTTAAATATAACAATATTGAAAACCGCATCACAATTGGTGACAAAATAAAAAAGGTATTGCGGTTTGAAATCCACATTTTATAATAGCAGTTTGAAATCTACATTTTATAACTTTCTCTTTTTCGCAAAGTGAAATGCCTCGTTTTGAGTTATAAACGTGTGACGTCATTGCAGTATTAGAAGTAGTATCTAATTGCTAACATAATAGACAGTTGTAACAATGAGGATATATTGATGTATGTAGAAGAAAGTAACCACTCCGACATGTACTACTTATGTCAAATAGTTCTTCATTATTTTGGGATGCAGTAGACAATCTTATAAGTGATGATTTTTTAGTATAGTCAGTTATTCATTCAAACCAGAAATGGACGAATCTGATGAATATATTGAGTCGAGTCCCGACCTACTCAAGAAGTGTGACTGCATTTGGTTGCATAGCTGTTGAAAAATATGTGACAAGTGTTAACTTGTCAATAAAAAAATTAATGTAATTTTTTTTTAAATCAATTATTTTATTAAGTCGGACTGGACAGACTCGAGAATTACAATAAGTTGCATAGCTATAACAAAAAATGTGTGATTAGTCTTGTCAAATACACGAGAAATTAATTTTATCATTTTAAAATAAATTAAATATCAAGTCTGACTGAACAGACTACCGGATGAATATTTTGGAACTTACTGTGGTGTCGTGTGCGGATTTAAATAATGCATTCAAAATCAGCACATGACAACTTTCCTTGTACTGATTTTGAATGCATTATTTTAATAGAAATTCAAAATCAGCACATGACAGTGGCACCGGCTAAAAATCAACACATAAAAATTCAATCGCCTAGCTCTTTTGTCCAATGTTTATTGACAGTTAAAATTAACTAAGTGATCATGATGTAGAAAACTTTTATATAGTCTGGCGGCATTACATTTCCTCGATAATTGGAAGATGTTCACACAATTAAAGTTTGTAACATAGTTCTTTTCAACTGTGGCCGATGACTTATTAATGCTGGGGTAATCAAAAAGAAAAATAAAAAACAAACAAGATATTCCATCTCCAATTATTTTGCGCGAAATATATTATAATTGTATAAAATGAAATGATACAGATTTTAGAATGAGACTACATTTTTAGAAAACAAGATGATAATAATAATAATAATAATAATAATAATAATTTTATGGATTTGTATTTATAGAATAAAGAATTTAAAGATATCACAGCTAAATGTATGCCCAAGGAAAAGTAAAAACTAAAATCTAATAAAATGCTGTAAGTTAATCAACAAACATGTTTTAAATAGATTATTCTGGTATCAATGTGTAACTATGCCTAAGGAATGTGTCTAACAAACAAAAGGATTAATAATAATCTTAATTATCGGTACATGTTAAACGGATGTTCATTCCACTTCATTAAATAGTTTTCCTGTAAAATAATCATAAAAAGTCTAACTACGAGTTCGAATTTGACTTATTTTAGTAGTTGGTAAATAATATTCTGTGGAGGTATGTTACTGGTATGACGTCACAACATGGGAGCCTCAACATCGACCTTTTTTATTTGGATTTCTAGAGATGCATTAGAAAACACCGATATCTACCTTATTATGGAATAAAATTTTATGGAATTTTCCCTACAGCCATATTTAAGTGTGACGAATAAAATATGTCAAAACTGAAAATCATTACAGGTACCCTTTAATACATATTTAGGAGTATATCCCCCACTTTGCACAGTAGTTAAGCCAAAATAAAACAAAAATAATTAAAGTACAACTGAATGTTAACAATGCCAAAGTTCCATACTTGGATTGGAAGTATCACAGAGAACCAAAAATTTCAAATTTTCATACTACTACTTTCTTTGACTCCTAAAAAATGGGAATTGATTTTCTTTTTTTTTTTTTACATAATTTGAATTTTAAAAATAAAATATTCTTATTGTATTGAACAATCAGTATCAAGAATCTGTAACAAACCAAAAAGCCACTTTGACTGGTTTTAAATATCTGGATGGTGACTTGCAGAGGTGACCTTTTTAGATTTTCCTAGGAGTCTTGACTGCTGGCATTTCTGGAGCCCTGGTGCCTAAGATGTAGTAATGCTTAGTGATATTAAATCAATGTTCAGGAGAGTTAACAACTTCATAAACCAGAATACAAACAAGAACCTGAATACAAAAAAATCATTTGAAATGAAAAACTCAATTTAACTAACCTTCAGTCAACGAAATGTAGAGTTTATTGATCATGGAGACAAGGGAGCACAGAGATTAGAAAAATTAATGCAAACCCAAAATCAAATAAAAACGAAGTAACCAAAAACAGTTCATAGAAATTTGGACAAAAAAAAGATAATGTTCTAAAAAGGCCATTGAAAATGTAGAACAAAAGTAAAACAAATGCCTCCTGTTTCTCCATGATCATTGCATTATATTTCTGAAAGTAAACAGAGTGCTTGTTATTTTTTTTTTAAATTTTGAACAAACCAATTACTGTATTTTTGTAAAATGATATAAGAAACTATCTAACAAATACATAGATTTATTATATCAAGAGAACTGCCAAACAAATCTAAAACAGTTAAATCGCCCAAACTTGTGGAAGCATGTAGCTCAGTTGGTAGAGCACAGAACTCTGAATCAAAGGGCTGTGTGTTCCATTCCTGTAGGAAACATATTTTAAATTTCAGCAAGTTACTTCATTTCACATTACTGCCGCGGGATAATGGACTGGTGAGGCAGCAAACTCTGCACTGTTTATGTTGGGGTGGGCCTAAGGCCGTGTAAGTGTTGTGAAAGAACGTCTTTTCATCAACAATTAAACATCCAATATAACTAAAACATTCATAGAATACACTAAGCTAAATCGAAGCATTAAAGTTCTAAACATACCCCTCCTTGGGAGCATGCCCTAGGCCCTTTTAGAGAGTAGAGGATTTGGCGCGCTTTGTGGAAACTGGCACGGATAATTAATGTGCTTGCCACGCCGCTGATTGTGGTTGCTTAGAAGAATAAGAAACGGAGCAAAAAAGTATGTTTCTAACTTCGCTTGGGACCATAAATATACACATTACTAAAAAGTAAAAAATATAGAAAATACCTTTTAAGTTGCTCTTGCAAATTGGCACTGATCACAAGTGACGACGATGCTGTCTTCTTCAGATTTACCGCCCCTTATTACTCTCGTAATTAACATAAGGAAATGTGACGTGTGCGGATGAATTATTCGGATATTTTTGAGAGTGTTAACCAATGGGATAAAAGTGTGTAACATAGAAACACATTGTCATATATCTGTCGTATTTCGAGGACTTGGACGAAAGTTTGTAAAATTGTCGAATTGGAGATTTTAATCAAAACCGCACGATTTCATTCCGAGGACGGTGTGTTAGGTCCTCACAGAATCGCGAAGTCCTCGATGAATTGGTGTGTTTTCATATTGACGTCCTCGGATTAGTAGTGATGCACACGCACACACACACACACACACACTTTAGAAAAAGTGTATTTCATAAACAACACAAAATAGAAGCATGAGTTGGAAACAGGTTATTTTACAAGCATTGAGTAAGCCACATTTGCTAGAACTAAGTACACATTGAAAAAAATTAATGATAAAAAACAATGCAAAGTATTTTTCCATTTATCATTTTGATTTTTACTTCTCAGGGTGATACAGTTTATTTAAAGGAACTTAACACAAAAGGCCTTGAAGTCAAAGGAAAGCTTCTATCATGCCTAAGAACGGTAAGATGATTTTGAGTTTTTCTTTCAGCAAAGATTAATTAATCTGTATAATATGAGGTATTTGTTTGATCATTGCTGTTTTGCTGTTAAACCTTTGGTGAGGTCTAAAGTACATTAAATCAGCAATGTACTTATTTATCTCTACAAAGCGGCCTATATTGTTGTCTATCAATAAGTTGTATTTGTCGGTAAAGGTATTGCAAATCGTCATGTTTTTCGAAAAATCTGTTGTATATGCATCGGTCATCGACTTTATTGTTATTGTTTTTCGTAATTAAATATCTTAAAAAGCTGACAATGCTAAAAGTAACGTTTTCCAAAATGTTGTTGTACTTTGCAAGCTTTAATGTAAGTATAATATTTATGGTTGATCAATAGCTAAATAGTCTACTCGACTACCGTTAACATAGCTACAGACAAATAAATTTCCTAAAATGGTCTACTTAAAAATTTTTCATATGATATAGAATTTAAACAGGCGCATAAAATCACAAAAATGAAATTAATATTGTACATAATGACGGATAAAATGCTTAAATCAATTGATTATTGAATCTTTGATCTTCCGTTTATTAAAATATTAATGTTTTAAAAATGTATAGAAACAAGTTTTAATTCTTAAGAAAGCTTTATAAACATGTAATTAATATACCTTTTAGCTTACACGCATCACATGCAAGGCTAGAATATCTCTAATTTGTAACAATAAATTATTTTTGAAATTGAAGTTGTTAGTAGTGCTAAATGAGATTTATGTCTTCAAAAAAACTTAAAACAAGAAAATTACTTCGATTAAATTTGATTTGATATTTTATTTATAAAGATTTTATGTTAAATGTTTTAACACACACCCAAACACACACACATATATATTATTGTTATATTATTGTTATACGTAACGTTTTTTGAGCATAACGAAAATGCATTGGCAAATTTATTTTTTCTAATATGTTTTTTCATAAAACAGAAATTCGATAACTAGAACATCAAGCTATACAAATGCAAGCCAGGCCTAAACAGTCATTTTGACTGTTTACATAAGAAAGAAAAAAGCCTGTTAATTGCTAAAATGATGGGCTTGGGTGATTTGAAAATTAAAATGAATTAGAAGGAGATTAATTTCATTTCCAGAGGTTGCCATTGCGATAATCCGACTTGCTCTTTTATTATCTACGCTACTAAGTCTAGAACTCAAACAATGCCAAATTGATGTATTCAATTCCTGTAATAACGTCTGGTTTAACTCATAATATCGATTTAAGCATCAATGTCTGGTGATAAATCGAGGACACGGATTTAAATCAGAGACACAGACGATTTGCCTTACACATTTATAACCTGTCAGACCTACCTGGATTTATGCGACAGTCATTGTGTTTTAATAAGATGAGCGCAGAATAATTATAGAACGCTTAAGTTGTTTTTGATCTGTAGTTAAGTCACACCAAATGTACGTTAATGATTAATATAAACCGTTGGTTCTTCCAAATTTACATGTGTAAACGACTTTCGAAGTCAACTCTCTAGCATGTACGTATTTTGTTTTTATCTACATGGAAGTATTAAGGTTAGGCAACAGACGATAATCGATTCACTATCATCATTATTTTTAGTTTTGCCACAAGCATAACGGTCAGCAGCAGGTGGCTTTTTAATTTCTTTAATTTGATGTTTTTGTGGTTTCAACATTTAATACCGGTGTCTGATATATTTTAATCAACGTTTTTTTCTAAAAGAAAAAACTATGTGAGAGAGAGAGAGAGAGAGAGAGAGAGAGAGAGAGAGAGGGGAGAGAGAGAGAGAGAGAGAGAGAGAGAGAGAGAGAGAGAGAGAGAGAGATGGAACGCATGGGAACAACAGATTTTATCCTTCATCTCCATCGACCATTGTTATATATTTACGTAAACGTTTTATCGCTATAAATCAAACATTATACCTTATTATAAGTCTTCATAGTTCACAATAAGGACATGATTTACCCCCCTTCAAATGTCGATTTAAATGTATGAGACACCGATATTAAATGTTCAAATCACAATAACATCCAATTACAGAAATTAAAAAGCCACCTGCTGCTGACCGTTATGCTTGTGGCAAAACTGAAAATAATGATGATAGTGAGTCGATTACCGTCTGATACCTTACCTTAATACTTCCATATAGATACATACATGCTAGATAGGTGACTTCGATAGTCGTGAAAAAAAATTCCATTAATAAATAATAGACTTCAATACATTAATTGTTAAAGCTGCATTAAGTTTTTAATTTTCTGATTTTTTTTTGATTTTCTAAAAATATATTTCTTATAAAAAAGATATCTTTAACCACGATCCGTGAGATTCATTTTCTAAATTTTATTTCTATTAGCTGTAAATAAACGGAATCCTCTGACTGGTTGGTCAATGTTAAACCGTGGTAATTATGAGCTTGGAGCATGCGCACGGATGTACAGAAAACCCGTGAATCGAAGGTGAAACATGACAAATTGCATTAATTGCCCTCAATTAATATCCAGATGTATTTGAAATGGTGATAAGTATCCCTTACTAAGTCACAAATGACAAATTGAAAGAAGTTCTGTGTTTTATTTATCGTATTTCATCGTTTTGAAAGTTGTGTTTAAATGATCCGGGTTTTGATGACGTAACCATGTTCTAATATTAGATCCCACATGCTTCATCTCGCTGGAATATTATTGTTGTTTATGTATTTATTCGAGCTTTTATCGTTGAACCAAATGTAACATTGTTCATTAGGAACATCATTAATTAGATTAGCATCGTTTTGATTTTTTCTTTGAAAAAACTTAATGCAGCTTTAAATATCGGACATCTGCTTAAGACTAACACCAAACTGATCAGAAATGATAAATACATTTTAGAAACAGATATTATTTTTGATATATACAGATTTCATCGTTTAATCATTATAGTGGGAGTTGGTATAAAAAATAGCAGGTTTTTAAAACAGTGGACTAAATGTATGTTTTCCTTTGTAAAAACAGAAATCCTTCAAAAGAATTTGTTGTTTTTCTGGTGGTATTAGGAAAATGCTGATCAATTAGTTTCTTTAACATAATTTTTTTATTACTTATACAAATCTTGACGCTCTAAAAGTTTGCAAATGGGAAGGATTACATGACAGATAAAATTTTATATGTAGGAATAGAAGCACTTTTTATTACAACAAATCAGTATTGTCAATTTTTAAATAATCTTTTTGAATAAAAAACACCGTTTATAGTAAGAAAATTTTAATTAAAGGCAAAATAATTGAAAACATTGTTAGGATTGTTTTTATTGTTATTCGTATATAACATTAAGTTATCGTGTTATATTGTACCATTAGCTAACCATCGGTTGTAAAACAAGGTTGAAAAATTGGTTTTGTTCATCCAATAATCCTAAACCAAAACAATGCAGATTTTCCAAATCTACAACATATAGTTGAGAATGGTTCTGAAATATGTATTTCTTACTTCTTTTCTTTTTTTTTCTTTTTTTCCCTTTTTTAAATAAAATTTATTTATACATTTTCGTATTAAAATATTTAATCTATGCTGTGTCGTGTCATTTTGCATAGTATTACTTTAGGTCTATTTTGTTGTTAGAACAATGCATCCAAAAAGAGTGAATATGCATTGGTATTTGCAAAGCAAACACAAACATACCATTTCATGTTACCATCCTAAAACCAAAATGAAAACCTTAGGCACTGGCTTTTTCAGTTGAACTTCCACCAGCGAAGTAAAGCTGGATGCTAAGGAATGGTAAGCATCTCCAGCCTAGCTAGCTACACCCACCACGTGCAGAATAAAATTTGAGAGCGATTTGAACTCATAACTATTGGACGGTAATATATTCATTATAAGTCTATCTCATTGACTTCATACATATCGACAATATCTTGATGGCAGCAATAAAAGGGCTTTGATTAGCCTGGGCTTGAAATATTCCTGAGGCAACGATTTTTGTAAGCAATTTGCTTCGTTGTAGAAAGTCCCCGGGGTAGGAACAAGCTATTGCATACCGTATTACCTGTAAAATTACACCATACGCAGAAGAAGATGGATATTACAAAAAATAAACCCGAATGTTTAAAAAGAAAAATTGAAATCATAGCGTTTATCGAAAAGTTTCAAATGTAGCCTTACGTTGCTTTTAGAATTGAAGCTAACGTCCAAATCTAAAGAGGAACCTGAACAAATAGTCGTATGTTCGCTCGGATAGATGGCATTCACATATTTTCCACATTACATTTGTGATGCTTAAAAGATAAAACTTCATCATTTATTTTATTTATTTTTGGAGTGGTATAATTTTTTTCTATTGCTATACACATTTGAGCAAGAAATCGGTTTAATATACTTTTTCTAAACTTTGTCAAATCGATTTTTCAATTTGTTACTTTTTTGCGCATATTATTTCCATTATCAAGTTATTTATGAATATATTTAGATTTAAATTGTTCATTTCTTTCCCCTTTTTAATGCAAACACTTACGCACTGTGGTATTTAATCAAATGGAAATTTTTGCACAATTTTAAACAATAGAGTTGCCCACACGAAAACAATTTATTTTTTTGATAACGGAGATGTCATAACTTTTGATTTGTCATATAGATTTTTCCCCAAAATTTTTATACTTACGATATTTTGTGATGCCTAATTTTGCTCAAGGATAATTTAAATATACCTTTGATGTAACAAAAGGTTTGGCACAGTGAGTGCTTGTCGACAATCATAATTGATACCATCCGTCTAAACTAATTTTGCTTTGCTGAAAAAAAGAGTTTTCAATTTTTCAGGGCAAACAGTGAGATGTAAAGGCAAAAGAATGGTACTAATTCTTTTATAAGAAAACTTCTATTATATTCCGTAACAAATACAATAGCTGAAATTAAGTTAGATTGCACTTCAGTCTATAAATGCCTCGTCGAGTTTTCAAATTAAATTATTGTATATTTTTATTGTAGCTGCGCGATATACGCCATGAAAATGTTAATCCACTGTACGGCTTTTTGATGGATCAAGTAAAGCCATGTTTAGTGTACGAATATTGCAGCAGGGGCAGCTTAGAGGTAGGTATGAAAAATAGATATATTAATTGTACACATATTTTATACTTACATTGTTTACTTCGGTAAAATAAAAACCCCTTCCAGGGTTTTCGAAATTTCCAGTTGATAACGAATGAGCCTAGGGTTGTGTAGACAACCTATATAATCGAACTCAAACATACCGGTCTGTGTTTAAATCAGAGTTTTTAGAGGAAAGTGAAAAATATAAATACTGGCAAATTAGGTTAAACAAGTTAACGACAATTAGGAAAGTCAGACCGGGTGTTCCTCTATAAGCGAGACCGGGTGTTACAAAGATGTAAGCACCTCAACTATTCTATTCAAGTTGACGAGACATCATCAACAGCACACTAGATTGGAAATGTGTTGAAGCCTGTAAGCACAAACAATTATTACTGTTTCAACTTCAGTATATCATACAAAATTGACACAAACACACACACACACACACACACACACACACACACACACTTTCTCTCAATTTTGTTTCGCAATAACAAACAATTATGTGATGTTAAATAATACCTTTCACGTTACCAACCCGGATATTATCAAAGCTTTTTTACGGATCTAATCAACTAACTTTCAACATAAACCACCAATAAATGTGTTTACTGATGTTAAATTGAATTTATCTCAGGACTATCGTTAATAGGATAGACATGATTAGGTTATAAATGTTTTGTCTGCAAGAATTATCTGATTAATGGAGATGTAGCGAGAAAGATAATAACATTCAAGCTGTAAGATATTTTATGCAGAATGAGCCAAACGTCTGCTCTGAAACACTACAAGTGCCAAAGTTTAAAGTAAAAGCACCTGAGTTTGATACGCCGCGTTGCGTGTTATTACACTGTAGCAGACAGTGTTTATTTCATAACGAACAATAACGTTTTAAACAAGAGCAAGAGCTTAAATTTCATTAGAATCACATTTGCATTCAATAACTAACTGAATGAATTTACTTATCAAGGTTTGTGGTTTAAGATCTTTTAGCTTCAGTAGATTATAAACTTGGCAAACTATGGGTATATAATTTACATTGTGTTTCAAAGACACACATTTTCTAAGCTTGGAATCCTAAGAAATCGATTTATTTTTTATCAAATTCGACTAATGAATTTGTTTTATTAATGATATTCTGTAACATCTTAAAGGCATTAAAAAGTTTATTGTCGAAAAAATCAATTTTAAAGTTATTTTTATAATCGGTAATTTTATTTAGCGTTTTCTTTTTCTTTTTGTCAATTCGTAATATTTAATTGCTATTAATCCAAAGAATCAAAATTAAAAGATTCTCACTTAAGGTAAGGAATGCTCTGCACGGAGAAACAAGAAACATGTTTTAAAACATAATAAATCAGAGATAAAGTTGTTAAATTTTTTCTACATTGCACATTCTCTGTCAGCATAAAACGCTGACTATTGAGTTAGGAATAACCTCGAGGAGGTTTTCTTTACCAGCGGTGCCAGCTCAGCAGTGGTTAATATCTAACCAAATACTTGAAACGTAACATTTTGTTTTACAGAATTAAAAATAAATTACCTTATACAGCTTTTTTAATATACTTATTTCTATTACAATATAAAATTGTTATATTAAATTTCTATGGGTTTGTTAATTTTAAATTTCTACACAAGTAACTTCCTAACGTATTTGAAAATTAACGTTACAAGATGTGCTCATGCATGAATTGCAGTTTGATTATTATTTTTTACTATATTACAAAGCATGTTTATTACACAAATGCTATAAGTGAATTATGTTAGTCTTTCAATAAGTTATTCAATCATAAAAATGTTGACTGATTCCCTGATGTCAGCTAATAACTAAAAATAATAATGCCGTTTTAGATTGTGTATCATGTGGTAAAATCTAAGTGTAAGGAAGTCGTAAAATTAAATGTGATAGCTTGATCACGTGATGGCACAAAAATTTATACAAAAAATACCATTCTCCATTGTACTTAACATAATTATGATATGAGTATTAGAAAGGATTTAAATTAAAGTATTACTTCCTGAATAATTGTTCAAGGATCAATGTTTATCGCTAACCTATGAACTAAGTCAATGATGATTTAAGACTATATAATGCAGAATATCTTTCCCCTATTCATAAAACAGTGATAAATCAACAACGTTTCTAGTATATCCGCTTGTTGTTGAAGAATCTTTAATTCCATAGCGTATAACCGTTAAAGTTTACAGTGACAGAAGATCTTAAATGACAATAATATCCCGGTAAATTAAGCATCGAACAGAACTAATGTGTGACACAACATTTTCAGTCTATATGCAGTGCTTTACAATTGCAATGATAATTGTATCTTTTATAAAAGTTTTTACTCATTAATGTGTTTATGGGTCAGTGACTATTTCGTTACATCAAAAATTGAATCAATGTCAAGGACATCTGTACTGTTTAATGTTATTATTTAGTCTAGAAAATCTATGGATTGAGAATTGCATAAAAGATTAACCAAATTTCTAGAAAATGTCAGTTACCAATCGATAGTGTGTGATTTAAAAGGTTTTTGAGAAAAAGTGACCACCAATATGCTAGAATTATTTAAATTAAACAAGAAAACAGGAAAACAGCGACTTAATTGTTCTAGTTTTTGCATTTACTTGTTATAAGCAATTTTCGGCCGAATTTCGAACAGTATTAAAATTATATAAATAATTATAAATATGTTAAAATTCCTTATTGTTCGTTGTTGTAAATATGGTTTGAATGATTATTATTTTTTGTATATTTTAGACCAATATATCGTCATGACCACTTTGGTAATCAATTGTGTTGTTTAAGAGTTTAATAAAAGAAGATACTGAATGTTACTAATGTAAAAAAAATTCACTTCACAAAAGTGACAACATTGGCATAAACCGGGTCCAGTTATCCACTTCTTGAAATGAAAATTAACTTGTGACAAATGTAAAACAGCATTATAACATTATTAAAATTCTCCAGTTTGTTTTTGCCATTTTTATGATAAAAAGCTTTTAAGCGCAACTTCCGATCAACAGAGGAACCAAGTTAGTGATTGCTCTTAAGCGTCGGTTAATAGGAGACGATGTCGTTTATCATCTAAGTTCGAATCAAACTTATAAGGGCAAATCCTGGATTTAGAAAGTTTATTAGTTAGCTTTTCGAAACGCGAATATTTTAAGTATTTCAATTTTTCCGACACCCTTGATATTTCATACTTTTCTTAGTAACACCTAAGATGCTTGAATCGAAATTCCTTTTCCGAATGGCAATTTAATTTTTTTTCTCAATTAAGCTAATTGTTATGTTAAAAATGTGCTACTCTTGAATCAGTAGATAATTAACTCTGGTTAAAAAAATGTTGTATTCTTTTATTTGCAAGTTTCAAAATTACATTTTTACATAGCTTATTAAAGTAATGTACAACACAGATAAATGTAGAATTAAAAATACTTTGTACAGTAACCTTAGGGCAAAGATAATATATATTATAACATTTTAATCACATTATTAAGCACACGTATATAGGAAATGGAACTAGAAATATTATAAACCCATTTTAACCGATCGCCAACTAGTAATTGGCATTATTGATAAAATAAAGAACATCTTAGCGTAAACAATTTATAAAATACGTTATGAAAATACAGTCAACTGTTGATAGGTCGGAAAATATTAATATATTGATTTAAAATCTTTTTGTTAATAAGTCTGGAGCGAAAATATTTTTTAAAATTTTGCAAGCCAGAAACCATACTTGTTCCCATTGTTGGCAAAATATTCTGACGTAAATATTGTTATTATTGAATTTTTAAATTATTTTATAAGACAAAAAATGATGTTAATTTTATGATAGTTAAAAGCAGAACATAAAACTACTACTTTACAAAAAACAATTTCTTTAAAATATACTTCATTAAAGTTTATACATTACTTTGAATCGATCTATTCCAGCTTTCTTTGCACAGAAACGTTGACATGAAAGATACAAGTAATGTTGACATAAGACATACGACATTAACTTGCTGGTTGCTGTTGGTCAACAATGGCTTATGTACAAGTCATTTTCTTCACGTGTTCTTGCATACCGAGTCTTTCAGCAGTGGTAATCAATCTGCTTAAACTATGGTGTGTCCTGATTTAATGGTGTATGTACAAGTCTTTTTCGTCACGTATTCGCACACTATCTCGTGAGGAACGTACAGAGTCTACCAGCAGTGGTAATCAAGCTGCAAATCACTGTATTGTGTGTCCTGATAAAACAAAGTTTGTCTTTTATCCTTTTTTGATTACAAAATACATGCTTGACGTTGTTGAGTATCTGGTTGTACAGGGAAATAACAAAATATCAGACTCCTAGTAATATGATTATCTTTTTCCTGAAAAAACATTTAAAAATATTAACGTAACATATATTTTTCAAATCTTAAGATAATGCTCATTTGGTAGTAAAATTAAAAAAACGAAATTTCTTGGGATTCGTAATATCAGTAAAAGACCGCCAATGCAGTCTTTGTGTCACTATGCTGGTAGCCTTGATTTCAGTTCAAGGTATCAGTTTAAGCACTGTATACTATGTTTGACCTATCTCCGTTTTTAACATTCAGAACATAACGTTGCCTTTTCCTCCATGCAACACTTTTGATTTCTTTCAGTTTTGGCCGTTTAACCTTTCTTATACCCTAAGGAAATGAAATATAATATATATCTGTGTAAGTAGAAATTGCACTTAATGCAAAATACAACTTTATATATTTGTCCGTTAACATCGAGCTAGTAAACAATATGAAAAATCAAGAGTTACAAAAACATTAAATGGTTCGTTAAATTTGGATCAAACTTCCCATCAACAATGGCAAATGACTTTTATTTTTTCCTCCCCCAGGGACCATCCACGTCAAATATCCCTTTGCATTGACCTGGTAGTATCAGGGAAATTGAAGGGACGTGCTTTGCCGTGTCATGTTAACACACTTAAAAACACAAAAATTGCTTGTAAAATTGGTTTAGCAAACTTTTGCTAAAATTGGTTTTAAAAAGCAATTGTACGAAATTCTGGTAAAAAGAAAATTTTAAAAATTACATGATTCAGATTGAAATTAGGAAATTGTTTTCTTTTTAATGTAATTGAAAGTGAAACGATAAAGAAATTTCTTTTTTTTTTGCATTATACTGTTCATAAGTTCAAACATTCTATTTTTTATTTTTGCAGCTCTTTGAATTGGAAATTAGAATTAAACTCACTTTTACTAAGACAAACAAACCAAAAAAAAAAAAAAAAAAAAAAAAAAAAAAGCCTGACATTCCACCCACCGGTAAAATTATGTTTGTAAACATTCGTGTCATCTCTCTAAGTAAAATGTTTTGTAGAATTAGTTGACATGAATTTAGAGTAGTGTTTCTTGCATAAATACCTTATGTTGCATGTCGTTAAGAACAGTCTTTGAAGGCATCAACTTCTTTAAAAGCCCTTTTTTTTGAGTTTACAAAATCAAGAAAAAACAATTATGCAAAATTTATATAAACATATTGAAAGTATATATAGTGAAAAGATAAGAGATAACTAGCATTGTGAGAAATAATTACAAAGAAGAAAACTTTGTTAGGCTATTATGTAGTAGCAAAAAGTTTGTAATAATTAAAACATAACATTGTTAGTATTCACAACACAATATACAGATTTCCGTTTACAATAGACATGACTTTTCCTCTCACAATCGTGTACTAAAGCCTTCACGGTTATAACAAAATAAAGATTAACGACAACTTGATTTTTTAAATATTACAATTAATTTCTAATACACAGTATTCCTCATCAAGCTTACATTTTAACTAACTGATAAACTGATAAACTACTTGATAAGATATATAGAAACATTATATTGACAATACGGTTAAATATTACAGTTATAGATAGATTTCAATTTTAAAAACCAAATTAAGTTTATAGCCTAAGGATAATTTGAATAAATTCAACAAGAATGTTGCCCCATCTCCTGCTAATTGTTTTTTTTTTTTTTACTTTTTCACGATTAACATGCAGTAACACGTTTCAACTGAAAGCCCTAAAATTAAATGATGAAGATTTGAGCCATTTTTTGGAAACGTTGTGTCCTCGAACATTTCATTTGGCCTTGCTGATTACAGCCATTGTCAGGAAAATTAATCTCAAGAGCAGGAACATCTGTAAATGCCATTTTGATTAGCAATGACCTTAAATTTGCCCTCAGTGTATCTAGTATAACACACGCTTAGCTGGCCTCCAGTGTTTTGCTTACGCAGTTAGATATATCATTGTGATTTTCATTAGCATCATCAAATAAAAGTTTATCAAAGGAATATACAGTATATAAATAAACAGACACCTGATAATTTAATTGAGACAAAAATCCTGACTGTTCTGAGGGAGGTTGTATCACGTGGGATAACAGTGTAATGTCTTTAGATGTAAACTCACCGAAATAAGATGCGATTTAGATGCGATTAATGGCATGTCAACTGTTCATTTAATGTTTTGAGTTATGGTGAAAGCTATTAACTCAAACTCAAACATCTTGCTTATGAAATTTTATCTAAGATAACATTTTCTTGCGAAATGTGTTTCAAGCATAATTATTTACAAAAATATTTGTTTATTGGGTTTTTCGCTTAGAATTATCATTTTACAAGACACGTTTGTTACAGGATAACACTACAGTATACATGAGAACATATGTTATCGACATGTTTATTTATCCAATATTTACTGATATGGAAAGCACAACCTCATGTTCAAATAGCAAACACAGAAAATGATATACTTACTTCATCTCGAAACATTATTTTTTCAATCATGCTTGAATGCTGAAATTGTACACGGATGTCATTCTGAAATGTGAAGCGGAATAGAGCTGAACATTGTAAAAAATAAAATGGATACGATTATGGCGTGAACAACACTAAAAACCTATACTTGTTAATATCTGGCTTTTCCAGAATATGTAAGCCTTTATTGACATGGAGTTTTTTTTAAAAAAAATAAATAAATAAATTTAAAAAAGATGGGAAGGGGTCATGTTTTGTTTTTACTTTCTCTGGATCATAAGACTTATAAAATATTTAAACCTAATCATAGAAACATTAACCTTAATATTTCCGCCTAATGAACATTAATGTTCATAAAATAAAAATAAATATATAAAACGAAAAATTGTCTTCTCAAAAAAGCCTTCGCCTAAACACCTAAATGATGTTACGGCGTCAATTTGTTCCTTTCAAATCTTGTAATATGAACAAGCTTAGGCCCTCATCTATTAACCTGATACTTTTATGCTAAATTTATTGTAGATCGACGTTAATAAAAGCATATTTATATCGACATTGGAGACTTAAAGTCGACAAAATCAAACATAAGTCACCTCACGTTGAATATTTTAAAACATAAGGTCTTCATATGGCCAATAGAAAAACTCTGATTAACAATTTTAGAGACCACATGTCAGAGTTTACAAAAAAAAACGAGCTCTGAAAGAAGTTTCGATAGTGATTCAGTAACTATTTTTGGTAACTCCCAGTATGTTTCTTAAAGAAAATTTTTAGAATCATTTATTGCATTCAAATACAGCGATATGTCTTGCACATGTATAAAGCCAATTAAATATATATATATAAGTATATATATATATATATATATACCATATTTATAGAAAATATACCATTTTGCAAAATTTTCAGGCTTCTCAATTTTTAAAATTTATTTAAATCTAAGGTTTGTTCCTTCATGAAAAGCATTCCTTAGCTGGGTTAAGATTCATATAATTTATGGACTTTGGATTCAGTAATTTTCTACTGTTTGGCTTATGTTTTTATCTATCATTAGTAATTCAATACACTACTACAATCAGTTTCTATTATTGAAAATTAAGATGTTATGTTCTAGTTCGTACCACTTAAACAAATAATTATTTATAAATAAAACTATAACTCGATATAGGATATGAAGCGCTCTGTGAATGCAAATACGTTAATTATCGTAAAAAACCAATTCTCTGATTTACGGATTCTAAATACATTCCAAGATATCTACAAAATACAAAAATAATATATTTGTATCATTTACGAGAAAGTATTATTAAAACCAAGTTACCCTTTCAAGGAGGGTGGGTGGGTATATAAGTTAAAACACGTCAACTGCAGTAGAGACAGAGCCTTCGAATGACTGTATTAAATTTACGGGGTTCTCCCGTGCGAAACTGTTATGAAATCACATAAATAACAGAACGAAAAGTTTATTTTTGAGTTAACGAATTTAAGTGACAATAATAAATTCATTTATTTATATCTTTGTCATAGATTTATGATGATATACTGATTCATTGTTTCAAAATGTGGATATATAGGGTTTTACGTCATTATTTTAATAGTATATCGTTATTATAAAACCAGCGGGATGGTAATTATTTCGTTCAATTTAATGTTATAAACTACAAAAAACTAATTTCCTCAAAATTGTAGAGGCTTAGCGTTTTAGAGCTGTGAACATTTTCAAAACAAAAATGCATGTCGAGTTAAGCTTTACAAGTTCATTTTGTTTATAACCGTAAATGCAACATATATGATTTTATTGTAAAAATAATAAAAATAATAATAAAAACAATGACAGGGTGGTGCTTTGTCACATTCATTAATAAATCAAGCGTATTTAATTATTCTTGTGTGATTTATTTTACCTAAATTCTAAATTGTTTATTTCCATTGCTCTGCATAAAGTTTTTTTTTTTTTTTTTTTTTTTTTTTTTTTTTTTTTTAAAAAACATGCATATATATTTTTTATTTTTAGAAACAATTTATACTCAATAATTTGAAGCCCTACGTGTGTATTTGTTATTCTAAAACAGAAAAAAAAGAAAGAGAAAGAGAGAGAATAAAAATGATAATTGGAGCTTTATACAGCTAACAGCTATCTCATTAATGTTGGCAAGTGCTTAAAGTGTAGATAAATAAATATGTCAGGATTGAGGAAAAGTTAAAATCTTTGACGGCAACTTAAAAGCCAAGATTATTCTTACATACAAATAAGACATGTTGATATATGACCCAAACGTATTTAGGTCCATTCTCTGACCAAACAACAAGCATCGTGTTAAACATTTAGTCAAGAAAGCATTGGTATTATTTGTTTTTATTAGAGGTACTGATTGATTATTTTAAAGTGGTTTTATCGTCTTACAACCGCTGGACCCAAGTTGATAGTTTTATTGCTCTTTTTATAGATACACGTGACCATAAAGTGCTTAAACATCCGTTTAATTTGAAGAAAAGAAGCCTATGTAATGAATTAAGAAGTAATTGTCACTGTTTGGCGTTAGAATTATACAGTAACTTAACAGCTTTCAATCTGTATTTAAAACTTTTGTATGTCTGCTGGTTTGTCTGTCCGAAGTGTATGTGGAGACAAATTAATGATACTGAAACCTAAAAATATTCAGAAATCAAACGATGCAAACTAATTTGTTTACTGCATATGTTTTCTGTGAATTGATGAGTACCATCTGATTTTAGTTCTTTGTTTAAATGGTCAAGGTTACATCAAAAAAAGTTTTTTCGGGACTACCTCTTTGGTTCAGTGGAAAAGCGTCCGTCTTATTGTCTCCTTTACATGGATTCAAACTCCATCCGGGCCATACATAAGACTAAAATTTGATATAACGCTTTATTCACATGGCATTGGGCATGAGGAGGAAAGATTATCAACTGGTTCACCCGGTGCAAAGAAAATGTCAGGCATACTGACTCGGTGAGGTAGCACTTTAACAAAAAGTCGCCCTGAGGGCCCGCCAGTAAGAGGGAAACAAAAACATTCGCACATCACACGCATTCACAAAGTTGTCTTTAAATTAATCAAGGAGATAAATAACTTTTCTCCCAAAATGCTGAAAAATTGCTGATGCGACGTTTGACACCATTATAAAAACAACAATTCGTTTGTTCAGTTACAACACAACGAACCAAAAACAAAACTTCTAATGATTTAAATTGATAATATAGTTTAGGAAAGGTACGTTATTCTGAATATTGACAATGTTTTGTGCACTTATTGACACATACAGAATGAACGACTTGTTCGTGTTGAAATATAATATGAATAATGAACCAATCAGCAGTGCTGTATAAAATATGTCTTCACCCAAGTTATAAATAAATAAATAAATAATGTTCGAAGTGCATATTTATTACATTGAACACTGCAATATCATTTTTGTGGATATTAATCTTATTGAAATACACCACTGCGGTAGCTCAGTTGGTAGAGTGCTCGCTCCGTAAGTGGTAGGTCGTGGGTTCGAACCCCGGCCGGGTCTGACCCAAGACTTGAAAGTAGGTAGTGACTGTTCTTTCGACAAGCACTCGGCATTACAAAATGAAAGTCACGGTTCTTTCGGATGGGAACATAAAATAAACGAGGTCCCGTGTCAAGGTAGGCGTGGCACGATAAAGAACCCTGCTGTATAATGCCATCAGCACAACGCACAGGGAAAATTTCTGCACTTTCGCCTATAGCTGGCGACGTCTCGATATAAGTGAATATTCTTGACTGGGACGTTAAACAGCCTAACTCAACTCTTATTGAAATACCTTGTTATTTTAATTCATATGTGTGTACAAAATATTTTTATATAGAAACTAGAACTGAATATAAGACGTATCACAAACTTATTTTAGGACACATAAAGATTCAATAGGATTTAGTCTATCTACAAGTAAAACATTTGGATTACTTAGAGAAAAAATGAAGTTTAAAAGAAAGAAATCTATCTGCAGTTTTCGCATGCCGCCATTTTTCTTTCATATAAGGGCAATCAAGATCGAGAGCTGCGCATGCTCACACTTTGACCTCTTTAAAATGACTAATCCAATACAATATTTTAAAACAGTATGTGATGACTTTTTACCAAACATCGAACAAAATTTCGTAAGTAGTAAGACAAGGGCAAAATGTAACATCTAACATGGCCATATACAGTACTGTAGATTTCTTATAAATCCATAAATTATGAATTTACCCCATTTAAGATATGAAATGCATCAGAAATATTACGTCATTCTTAAATCTGGTATATTTGAAATTCAAACGCAAAGCAGTGAAACAATCATTGTTGATAATCTTGTGTAAAAACTGGATTTCTATTGTGATATTTAAGAGATGATATGTAATATTTTATTGTGATATTGATTAATCAAAACCTGAGATAGTATTTCACATAAATCCTTATCAGTGATGTAACTACGTACAAAATATATGCTGATGTTTTGCTTTTAATACTTATGTTCTGATTACTGTAAAGTACATTCTATTTGATACCTAATTCTTTTTAAATATTTTATAAAAGAGTTTCATTTCAAGCATTGCTCTAGGTTTCAGTAATTATCGTATTTTATTATTTCTTTTCGTGCTAGTCAGTAACCTTACACCTGTTAGTTGGGAGGATATAAGAATTTATCAAAAACAAAAACGTTATAATATTCGAGGCCATAGGTCAATTTAAAATAAAAATTAAAGTTATGAATGCTTTCAGAAATGTCCAAAAATTTTGATCATTGCTTCGAAATGATTGTATTCTTAACAACAATACATCACATTAACGCCACCTGCGCTTCTGCTTAAAAACACGTGTATTTATTCATGCTTAAAAGCCATTTACAGTCAATCACTCAAGTACAAGACCAATGAGCAGATGATACTTCTTCTGGCACTTGTATCTCTTGTATATCTATTTTGTTTTGCTTTTTGTATTCGCTATGACTTGTTTTCGAGGCTTTTTTTATTTGTAAAAATATATTTTATAAAATTTTTCAAACATGTACTTTGCCTGAGAATAAAAATTGTGAAAAATAAATTTTAACAACAGTGATAACATAAATATCTATAAAAAAGTGCTCTCTTTTAACAAGATTATTCCATACTTAGAAATTAATTAGAGACCATCCATTGAACTTCGTATAATCCTTTTTTATGCAGCCTATATGATCAACTGTTAGCATATGGCTAATTAGGGGGTAATTTTAACTATTTCCTTTCAGCTTTACGTATCAATATCACTTAGCGTGTATATTAAAACCTTATAGGCGTAAATTGAACCCTCATCTACGTTCGAGTGATTTAGCAAATTATTGACATCTAAATGTTCACTAAATACCCTTCATTAAAAAGTGATTTAGATAATACCTGTTACATGTATATACACGTGTTGCTTCTCATCATAACTGGTCGTTATAAACAACGATTATGATTGGTTGGTTTTTTTTAGATCATACTTAAAGTGGTAATATAATTCGCAGTTAAATTCTTTTTTATTCGAATCCAAAGCATTCTTTTCTTCAATATAAAATCGAATTTTTTGTGCAACATTTTACAGGTATTTTAAATTTTGCTGAAGTACATTTGTTATTGTTGCAATTATGTTCTTTGAAACATTGTGCAAAGGTACATTTTTAATTTGCGGACGCAATTTGGTTATCAAACAAAATTATGACAAATTCAAATCTGCTTTAGTCGCTTTATTTTTATAATAATAATAATAATAATAATAATAATAATAATAATAATAATAATCATCTATTATTATGATTTCCAACATTAAAACGTTGTTCCTCATGTACATGCTGTATCAAAGTCACAGAGAGAGAGAGAGAGAGAGAGAGAGAGAGAGAGAGAGAGAGAGAGAGAGAGATTACTTACAACCGCTTTTTTCAAAAGACAATTTTTAAAAAGGTTTTATTGTTAATTTTATGATTTTATATATATATATATCTTTAAATCTGTATATTTTAGGATGTGATTAAAAGCGAGAACATGAAACTAGACTGGGACTTTAAGTTGTCATTGTTAACAGATCTAGTAAGGGTAGTAGTATACCAATAATATATTCCACATACACATCGTACTGTTGAAGTAAAAAGGAAATTTTTAGCAGCTGAAACACGATACCATACAGATAAATAACAGGGGAAATCTTTTTGCAGTAGCTGGAAAAAAAAACCCACAAGATACCATACAAAAAATCATTTTGTAACAAAGCCAGAAAAGATAATACAAAGAAAAGATAAATATAAATTGTAAAAAATCCTGAGCGTGGATGGACAACACTGTTATAGAGCAACTAATGGGGTTTCAGTTAACTTTTTTCACTACTAGTCTTGGAAAAAGGAACATTAATTTTAAAAAAACAACCGTTATTGTACCAAGCAAAGAACCATCTTTAATGTATATGGTCCTTAATCTATGTACATATATATCGCGCACTGAATGACAGTAAAATGGTACTTTTATTTTTATAAATGATTATAAATTATCTTTTTAAAATGTCAAAACGTGACTGTTTCATAGTACATTGTTTCGAACCAGAAAAGAAAATAAAAACTGACTTTGAAAAGATTAATTATTGATTGAAATATGTAAAAAATTATCCATGTAAAAAATTATTCATGATCAGATTAATTAAAAGGATTATTTAAATTTAATTTATTGGTATCGCTCATAATCGTCAAGTAAATAATTAAAATAGCCATATTACTATATTACTAACGTAAATTGAGATTCAATTTTAATTTCAAAGTAAAATATACATGTATTTCGAGAATACAATATTGATTGTTCTACAAAATATGCAAAAAAAAAAAAAAAAAAAAAAAAAAAAAAAAAAAAAAAAAAAAAAAAAAAAAAAAAGTATGGCGACGATTTAACTGTATTTAATAAGCTTTTAGATAATGCTATTTTGTTTCATCAAACTTTTTAACTATCCCGTTATTAGAATTTTATTGTACGCATGAAAGCCTGTAGTCGATATCTTTTCCATCTAAAGATTTTATAAAAATAACATCATCAGTGCATGACTTATTATCGCAGCTCGTAACAGCTTCTTGTAATGTATATGATTATAATCATGTTTATAAATCCCGGTCTTTTTTTTATCCGTCACGATCATACTTTTATTCCTAATCGGGCACGATCATGTTTTTACCCCTAATCGGTCACGATCATGTCGGTCACGACATTCTTTTTATTCCTAATCGGGCACGAATATGGTCAAATTATGAAGAGAATAATATCATATTCAGATCATGACGGCTAGTTTCTTTTGTTCTTTTTTGAACGTGTTTTCTTTGTTTTCAATTATACGTAAACATTTCTATTACCGTACATGTTGAATGAAATGTTCTGGCTCCAGTAAAACAATCTTTTCTCCTCTTTCTTTTTCCTTAACTTAAATTTTGCAATTTTTGGCAATCTGTTTTGGAACTATATGTAATTATTTTTTAAAAAGCTAAAACAAATGTAATAAGAATGAAGTGATATTTATATTGACACCTTGTACAACTGTATATCTTGGCAGTTTTTAAAATTGTTATTATTTCTAAGTTGCCTGATTTAAGTTAAGGGAAATCAGAGTTAAGTAATGATTGTGAAACTGGGGCCTGTTTTATAAGATGTCTAACAATTATACTGTTTTTTCTGTAACTATTTGATTGTGATTCCTGACAAGGCATTAAGGCATGGAAGTACTTCAGGACGATAACTGCTAATCGAATTTCATTTATATCCAATGGATTTTCCGATTTGTCGAACGCTGATGCTAGAAAAACCATTAACATTCATCTGATTGATGATTACATGTGTGTGTGTGTGTGTGTGTGTGTGTGTGTGTTAATAATGTTTTGAAAACAATGTTTTGTCAAGAATACGTACATACAGTTTAAAAATGCCAATTTTACCATAAACAGTTGTAAGCATAAAGGAAAGCTCAAAATTGTGCTAAAATGTAGATGATAACACGATTATTTGGGTTATATAAATGTATTCATGAAAAATTTTGTTTGCAGGTGGCATATTAATTCAGCAATAACATCAACCGATAATGCCATTTTTTCAATCTCTAGCTATTGCAAGCTGATATTGTGTATAATTTTAAGCATCAAATGTGTCAATAGATGTTTCATTTGTAGCAACAATCTATCTATCTTGCCATTGTGTTTTTGCTTAACTTATAAATTAATATTATTTAATATATTTAAAATATATACAAGGGTTTTAATAATAATAATAATAATAATAATAATAATAATGATGATAATAATAATAGATAACTTAAGGGTTATTTTTAATGATTAAGTATAAGCATATGTAAATTATTGTTTTATAAGAAGAATGGATAAAGAGTGGAGGTGTATTTTAAACCTAAGTCAAGATACTTTCTTTTATGTAAAGACTGTCATTCTGGGAGATGGAAGGAACAGGTGTATTTGGAAAAAATAAGCGAATTGATAAACTCTCTTACATTCTTGCCCGAGCCGGATTCGAACCTAGGTGGTAATGAGTAAGCGAACGCTTTAAATAGACAACTCGGCCACCAAGACCTAAAGTAAATTAAGAAGGGGAAGTGGCTCTTTAATACTACTATACATTTGCTTTAAAATCAGTTAATTCATTAGCAGTAGCTCCGATTTGTGATCGTCTCTTCTTGTTTTATCTAGCTTTTTGATTACACTTTTGATTTTTTTTTTTTTTGCGTTATCTCTTGCAAAATTCATAATTTACTGTGTTTTATATTGTTTCTTTTAATTTATTCATATTTATTAAAACTTAGTCATAATTAAAGGTATACTTTATATAATAAACAGTGATAATGTGAAAGAAATGTTGAATGCTTTATAGTTCGTACAGTCCTCACTTGACTTCTGATATATAAGACTGAATCAGCAAAATATTGCTGATATACCGCATTAATTCCAACATCGGCCCGATATAGGATAGCTTGCTTGGTTATTGTTAAAGCCACTTGTGCAATACTACATACTCTAAGATGATTTAATAGTGAACATCCGTTATCAAAGCGGTAAGGGTTTTGATCAATACATGATCCAATTTTTTCATAATCTTGAATTTTTCTTTATTTAATTTTTTTTCGTTTCATTGACAATTCTAAATCTCAGTTTATTTTCTATTGACACATACTTTGTTATTAATACTATAACTTTTCAATCTCCACAGGGACTACGTTATATACAAAGTAGCTCTATTCACTATCACGGATGTCTAAAATCCAGAAACTGTGTTATAGACAGCAGATGGGTGTTAAAGCTGACAGAATTCGGTATTAACAAGTTCCGTGAAACAGCCAAATTAACAGTTGACAACGAGCCACGAGGTAAGACCAACGAATTAAATATCTCCTTGGAAGTTTATATCCTGTTTAAAAACAAATATGACATTTTTGCGCCTTTACAATGAACAGGTAAATAAATAAATAACAAATAAATAAATAAATAAATAAATAAATAAAATTACATTAATAAAAATAAAATAATAACGATAATAGTAATCATTATGATAAAATTAATAAAGGAAATAAAAATTCATAACAAAAAATATTGATAATAAAAAAAAACAATAAAAAAATGGACAAGAATGTTTACATATTAATTTTACCAAACTGGTATTACAAAATTTCATAGAATAAAAATATGTTTATTTTCAATCTTGGCAACTAAAATTAAATTTCAATGTTAATGGAACTTATAAGGTACAAAAAGCTATTTTAGTTGTCATTGTGTTAAAAGGTAAAGAGCTAAGCTTAGTTAAATGTTTTACGTCACAGTAAAAATTCTTTCAGGTTTATCGCGGCGTTCAGTCTTAGAATGGTGGGGAAACTAAAGTGCCTAGAAGAAACCACAGACCTCCGGCAAATAAACTTACAAACTTCCTCTCACTAGGATCTGCCCGAGTGGGATTCGAACCTTGCCTTAAAAGACAATATTATCCGTAGACATACTTTAGACCACTCAGACACCGAACTCCCTTAAAAATAAAACACGTTTCTCACTAGATGATCATACAAATATTGTGCGCATACTTTTAATATTGATTTTCCATTTACTTGATATGACAGTAAATAGTTCATAAAACATGACCGAATGACAGATAAATAACCCAATTAATTTTTATATAATACAACATTGGGAAGCCTTATAACTTAAGATTTGGCATTAAATGAAACCAATGAAATGTGATAAAATCCTAATAATGGCAATGTTGCAATAGAAGACATTGTAAGAAAATGGCTTTTCCTTTGTCACGTCGTCCTCCACTGTTTTACTTATTCACCTGTGTTTTCAAGATTTTTAGTTTCTATTAGGATAAGTATACAAAGTTGGTTAAGAACTCAAAATGATACACGTTGAACGATTTAGGAAATGAATAGAAACCATACACTGTCAATAGAATATCGATTGATGTCAGTTGGTCATGTAATTAAGGCAAATCTAGGTTCAAAAATGAAAATGATAAATTGAATGAATATGAACTATTGTCATTTAACAATGATTTCAGGACATGTGAACATATTACAAACAGTTGTGAAAGTCAACTAGCTTTCTCCCTACTTTTTAGATATAAAATAGAAAGCAGTAAAGTGGAATATTGGTGTTTACGTCTCAGTTAAGGTTCTTACACTTATATCAAGACGGTATGTTCCTTGGATGGTGGAGAAAACCGAAAAAACACCTACCTTCAGCTAGTGAACTAACGCACTTTTTCAGAGCGGGCTAGGCGGTAAAAGACACTTTACGCACCATTAAGCGCTCGCTCCAGGTATCTCGATCACAGAGAACCCTTTATAAAGTGATGATAATGAATTAAACTAAGGCATAATGAATAACTATAAATATTAATTTTTGCTTTTTAATCAAAGGTACACTGAGGAACAAGAATAGTGTACTTTATTCAATCACAGAAGCTCTATCAAAGAACAATGACTTTTATGTTGCGTTTTAGATTTGCTATGGACAGCACCAGAACATCTACGTGGACCTTGTCCAGGAATAAAAGGCTCTGTAAAGGGAGACATGTATTCGTTGGCTATAATTATGCAGGAAACTATTCTGAGAAGTGAACCATTCTCCATGACTGGTCTAAAACCGGAAGGTAAATATTTAGATATATAGCATTGACATCTTTAGAGTAAGTATTCGAAAACATTAGTTTAGATAAATAAAAAACTAGCTTGAATAGTTGAACTAGTTAAATACTTAGCCAAATAATTCAACGCCACAACAGTGATTTCCTTTTGTGATTAATTTAAATATGATACGTTTATTGTGTATATTTACATGTCATGCATTCGGGGTTACCAAATAGCAATGAGTCAAATACATATATATGATTTGGAAAATTCAGTAAGCACAAAAATATGAAGAATTTTTCTCTTCTATAGAAGTTTAATTATGGTGTACTTATTCAGTGAAAACGTATTGATAGCTCATTTAATACACATAAAAAAATCAACCATAATGACAATGACATGAAGTAGAGTAGTGACGTTTGTTGACGCAGTCAAGTAACTTTTCATATTTTGGTTGTAAGAGGAAACTGGAGTACCAAAAAAAAATTAGTCAAACGAACTGGCACGCTTTCTTCTTTTTTTAGTTTTTGCTCGAATGGGATTTGAACCTAGGTATTAAGAGACAAAGATTTTTTAGACATTTGAAATAACATTATTTATTTATTACTGTAGAAATTCTAAAAAAGATATCAAACCCCCCTCCTCTATTACGTCCGTCTGTAAGTCCACAAGCTGCTCAACCACAGTATATACAGATAATGAAACAGTGTTGGGCTGAAAATCCCGATATAAGACCAGGAATAGAAGACGTATATCACCAATTCAAAGCCATTTCAGGTGGAAAGTAAGTCCTATTTAGTTTTGTTAAAGATATATATATATATATATATATATATATATATATATATATATATATATATATATATATATATATATATACTCACACTCAAAAAAAACACCACGTACTTCTGTAAGCGGGTTTTAACTAGTCTGTTGCAAAACAGAGTGGTACTGCCTCGTGCTGTTGTAATCGTTTTGCAGGTTGCCAAACAAATAGGGCATTCGGAAAAAAGTGCAATATTTCACTTTTAATTTTGTGGACTTGTTAATTAAATTACTTATTTTAATCTTAATTTTTTATCAGTCAATCATAGAGCATACATTTTTGACAAAAGAATTGTAGGAAAGAAATACTTTAAAACACTCACTTTCCTACAAATAATACTACAATAGCAGTGTTGTGATGTGGTTTATCTATCATTTAAAAAAAATGATGTTTTAAAATTTTTGGTAAGGTGTATATAAAATAACTGAAAAGTTTACGCAAAATTTTTTTTATTTTCTGTTTAAACTTGTCATTAAACTACCATTCTTTTTTTAAACATTATCTCTTCCTCAGCAAACTTTTGTGTAAACCTTGTAAGTTTGGTTCATTTAGTCTGAATTAAATCAATTTCTTATTTAACACTTCAGTCGCTTATTCTAGTTTATGCTTTATTTTGTTCCTTAAAACGTCTTTAGTGTATCAGTGTTCTACAAATTTCCAATTAGTTATGTTTCGCTAAAACCATTATAAAAATTGCAAGCGTTATTCTGTTTTTTATATCATGCAATACCCGATGTCAAGTATTGTTACTAATTTGACATCGCTTAAATCAATACCTATAATAAATCTAATTTGAATAGACAAATTTGCATTTACATGCCCGCAAGATTTTTAAAAAAATGATTATAACAATGTATGCATATTTAACTGAATTGATAAACATTAATATAAATTGTTAGGTTTGTCTTGTTAATAATCATAATACCACACATTATACACGTCATTATTAGATAAACTACAAATTATCCACTATATACTATATAGCGATGTAATACATTATTTTTTCTAAAATCAACATGGAATTTTGCCTTTTTTAACTCTTATTAATGATACATTTGCTTTGATCCTTTTTTTCATTTTGTTTTAAATCCCTTTAACATTTATAAGTCAAACACTATAAAATAAGTTAGTCCTAAAATAAACAAAGCGTGCACTTCTTTTGTGATTACCAGACTTTTATTTAAGATAGCGCTGAAATTTTGAAGCAATGTTTGAAAGCCGAAAACGCACAGAAAATGGGCATAAGTTAATTTTTATAATTCAACCATCTCATATCATCATTTTCAGGAAGATGAACATAGTCGATTCAATGTTTCGAATGTTGGAAAAGTATTCCACGGATCTTGAAGATATCGTTAAAGACCGAACTGCAGAGTTGGAGGTTGAAAAGCGAAAAACAGATCTTTTACTCTCCAGAATGCTTCCAAAGTAAGATACTTGGAAAAATGTTTTTATTGTTTGGAATGCGTTTAGCTTCTTGCTGATCATAATCTAAAAATTAGTACAAACAACTCCTTATTTTTTCATCGCATTTATCAAACTCAATTGATTATATGAATTTGGTATTATAGTGCAACCTGTATGCGTATTATTCTAACTTGTAGAACAATACATTAGTTGTATATCAATTATATGTCACGATGTCTTAATTGAAAGGATATAAGGGTATGGGAAATTTCCTATTAGTAATTAATATAGGAAATTTCCTATTAGAAAATTTTGTATCTAAATCAGCAACTATGACCGAAGCTTTATAGTTATCTCAAGTAGGTTTCAGTTTGCTCAACACGAAGAAACAATAGTAGTCGTTTAGTCACGTTATAAATGTCAAAACTTCTTTTCAAATTAAGAAACATATACATATATAATTATGAATCGTAAGTTTACCTACACGAAGCACAAACCATTACTTGAAACTATAATTATGACTGTGTAATCATGTCAATCAGGTAAAAGTAAGGATCTTATGTATACAAAAAGTTCTAAATTGCAATAAATTATTATTATTTAGAAAAAAAGGTTTTAATAAGTACCTTAATATATATATTTGTAGAACTGTTGCAGAAAACTTGAAGACTGGTAAACCAGTAGAAGCAGTTGAATATTCCGAAGTTACCATATATTTCAGCGATATTGTTGGGTTTACGACAATCTCAGCCATGAGTTCTCCGATGGAAGTTGTATCACTTCTAAATGACCTTTATTCCATGTTTGATGCAACGATTGACATATATGATGTTTACAAGGTAAACGTTAATCATTTGAACTTTTTACCTTCATTAGATACCAAAATACAATAAAGGAATGTGCTAACTTTATATTGACCAATGCCTCCCATCACTAAAATACAAACCATCAACAAAATAACAAATCAAAGCATGAACTTAAATCAACTAACCATTCTATAGACATTGGATATACTGCCAATAACAATTCCATTTATCTAATGATTCTGGTTAAATAGTTTTATTTTACTAGATACAGTCAATAGTTTAATTGAATATATCGAACATTTATCAAAATTCTTTTGTCGTTATCACGGTTTAAATACTGGTTTCAGTTGCAGGTATATTTTTTCTCGATGATCGAATTTTCAAGAATAAATAGATAACATATACACAGTTATTGGCATAACTTTTATATTTGTTTGCTTAATAATACAAAATTAAGACTTCATGTTATTGTTTAAGCAAAAAGCTCCATGACAAATATGATGTATCTATGTCTTAACTAAAAAATAAAAATACAATTTTTGTTTGTAATTAAATAAACGCAATACTTCTTAGTATTCCCAAAGCAAACAAAATATTACACAGAAGAGGTTTCTCGAACTCATTGAAATAATAATTACAATTGTTGTGAAGGTTCCAAATTAATTTTTTTTAAAAACATTTTTAGGTTGAAACTATTGGAGATGCGTACATGGTAGCAAGTGGACTTCCGGTTCCTAATGGAATCAGACACGCTGGAGAAATAGGGACAATGGCCCTAGATCTATTAAGTCAATGCGGAACATTCACAATTCACCATATGCCAGATGTTCCATTACGACTAAGAATAGGCCTTCATACAGGTAGAATAAAATTTAAAAAAACGTTAAAAAACGGCATCTTTGTCTGAATGAGATATGTGTTTTTCTTTATTTTCATTTCAGTTTTCATCAGTTATAATAGGTCATGTGTATGTTGTATCCAGTATCCTTTTCCAGTTACAATCGACTTAATTTTTTCACTTTTTACCTGTATTTTAGTTTTTGAAAACGCAAAGATAGGTTTCGTGGCACCAAAATTTTATTTACATCATTGCTTCAGTTTGTTTGAGGTTTCATTATTTTTTTCATAGAATTGTACATTTTCGTTTGTTAGATTCAATAAGCGTTTTAGTTATTTGACACCCTTTGTGTGTAATACCTCAAGTTTTCATAGTTTGTTATTTTAAGCATTTGATCGGTTTGATTCCTTCTATTTTGGTCAGTTAAGCATTCATGTCTATTGCCTTTATTAAGTAAAGAGCATCCCGTGTAATCATTAAATTGAAGTTTTGTTCAATGACGTAATTTTATGAGAATGTAACATATGTATGCTTTCGAATTTTGGCCTTATTTCTTGCTCACTTTTTTAGCAAATCGTACTGAGCAATCAGTTTCAACACATTTTATTTGTTTTTATTTAAAAGAAATTAAAATCAAAAATATTTCACTTGCAGGACCATGTGTAGCTGGTGTTGTTGGGTTAACTATGCCAAGATATTGTTTATTTGGCGACACGGTCAATACAGCTTCAAGAATGGAGTCAACCGGTTCAGGTATAAACTTTCTTTATTTGTTTTCAATTATCTGTCGAAACTTCAATACTAAATGGTAAGTTTTGGTAAGACAAGTTAACCACACAAACAAAAATATCCTAATCATAATTGAAAGCCTTTTTCGGATTTATATAATTTTGGAACTTTAGATTCGTTAATTTCTAACTGTTTGGCTTATGTTATTTATTATCAATCTTTTCGGTCTTATTGTCACTAATGAGGAATGAATTTCCGAAATGTGCACATCTGGCACATCAAAATCCAACTGGTATTTGTGTTCTATATTCATTAACTGTTTTGTTAGTTCTATTATGTTTCTTTCTACTAGGGAAAAACGACAAAAACATTTAACTTGTCTAGCTTTGTTTGTAGACATTTTAACTAGTGCCTACTAAGTCAAAATATCATTTTTAGAAAACTCACAATTATAAAAGTAAGACGGTTAAAGGTAAGGTTTGATAAATGATACCAAGTACAAATCAGCAAAGTAGGTTATCCTATCGGTATGATAATTGTTCGATGGATCTTTAATAACCACATTACCTCCAAGTAAAAGCACAAGATGCCGATCCTAGTGATGTTAAAGTTAATGTGAAAGTGAAAGAAATATCCACACTTGTCTTAAAGATTTTCTTTACATCAAACACTGATGGATAATTTTAGAATAATCAACCAGTTGAGAATAATAAAGTGTAAATTGAGCTCATATTTCAATTACAAAAATAATTGGGTTAGCAATCAACAAAATAATTTTAAGAAATCAGTTGTAACTTCAAATAAAGCTTTGCACGAGTAACAGTTATGCATGATATCAAAAACAGCATAAAATACAAGCCGAGTTCTGTGTAAAGTTAATAAATGTTTTGTGTAAACTTATTATCCCAGCTTTATATATTATCAGTCAAATAAATAGAACTGTTCGTATTCTTTATTACACATTTCGTTATTTTTACAAGGAACGATTTGTTTAAAATCAATGTTTCATAATGTGCAGAATGAATAAAATAGATTGCTGTTTCATAAATTTAAAAATTCAGAGGATAATAATTCAATGATTGATAATTCTAATAAAATTGGTTTGATGCCGAAAAAGTTGTAAACGATTATTCTATAAACCTGTTAATCAGCGATGCCAATTGCAAAGTTATGTCAGTTTTCTTTTGTCAATGAACATAAGAACTTTAAAAAGTTTTGCAATGTCAGCAGTATTTGAGCCAAGGGTAAAATATCCATGCATGTTTGAGAGCTTTTCTTCACAACCATGTAATAAAATCAAAACGAAAGGATCACGTCATAAAAAGTTATGTTGTTATAATGATTGTTTTTGACAAACAGAAATAGTGCTTCCCGCTATTGTTAATTTTTCAAAAGAATTTGGTATTACAGTTCAGATATTAATATCGCAATCGATCGCCATGTCATGACATGTATAATGTTAAAATATATGTGTTGGTCTTAAGTAAGCTGGTTACAAAATTACACTTTATATGTCAAAATGCGAGTGCAAACAATGATTTAAACTTCGCCACAGAGTTACAAATTATAGAATTATTTCTATTTCAAATTTCCTTGTCATTATAAAAATGATAAATTTGTATCCTATAAGAAAGTGTCACTTATAGATATTGATAGAAACATATATACCATTTTCTTCTCTTGCTTTATGATAGGAAATCTATTTACCGAACAGATGATGAAAGAGGGGGTCGATTATTAGTGAGATAGCACAAGATTTGCTATTGATTTACAAAAAGAAAACTATTAATGAATCAAAAATAGGGTAATGCTTCATATATTTTAACAACTTTTATTTCATAGTTATTTGGTTCTGTGTAGAAAATCAATGTTACTGTTCGAAGCAATACATTAATCATGTAACCTTTATTTGATATGGTGACTCTAATGCGAATAATTAATTTATGTTATCACTTTTTTGTATGTTATGTTTTTGACATGTTATGTTTTTTCTTGACATACACTTTACTTGTATATAGTTTTTTTTTTGGGTAGAACAACGTTATAAAATGATTTTAAATTATTACATTTAACAAGATCTCTTGTAATAAATTGATTATTTATTTCGTTATATCATCCATCGTGTTAATTACAGAATAGGATGAATAAGATATTGTGAAAAACATATTTTTGATTTTTTAATTTGTGTCTGTATGTTTTTACAATAAAAGGTAAATTTGAAAAACGAGTAAAATATTTAAACATGATCAACATGCTGTTTCTGTGATGGTAAGATTTGTTTTATGTTTCTATCTGAACACTATAAATTGTTTGTGTGATCAAAACACAAACATACGTGCTGTCAGAAAATGTACCATTTAGCAAAATTTTCAGTCGTGTAAAATTTGAAATTAATTTAAAACTAAGGTTTGTTCCCTCAAGCACAGCATTCCTTAGCTGGATTTGGATTTATATAAATTTGAAACTTTAGATTCATTATTTTCAACTGTTTGGCCTATATCTTTTATGTATCAAACTTTTCGGTCTTAGTGTCACTGATGAGGAATGAATTTCCGAAATGTGCTTATCTGGCACATCAAAATTTAACTGGTATTTGTATTATATATTCACAATCTATAAAACATCAAAGAAAAAAAACTTTGAAAACTGGCCAATTCAGGTACACACGTGAGTTTCAATCAATGAAGTGAGGTTGGGCGCTCCGGAAGGGTAAGCACCTTCTGTCTAGCTACCTACACCCGTCACGTGCAAAATTTAATTTGAGAATGAACCGAACATGAAAATTATGAAACGTCAAATACATCAAGTAAAGGTTTGGATACAGCGACTTTATACTTATCAACAATATTGTGATAAAAGAAAACTTGTTACTATTTTGTTATCAAAACTAGACGCAAAAAAAAAAAAAAAAAAAAAAAAAAAACCACTAAATTAAAAAAGCGGTTACACGAATTTTAAAATTGTATAAGTATTCCAGTTATTTATGTCAATTTCATTTCTTAGTAATTTTGTTTGCGCGTTTACGAATCACAGCGCCTCTCGCCGCCTGGGTTCGAATCCAACTCGGGGACAGATCCTAGTGTCAGAAAGTATGTCATTTCGCTTGCCGAAGTTCTGTGGTTTTCTCCGGGCACTCCGGTTTCCTCCACCATCCCAGAACTGACCGCCTCGAAATAAGTGAAAAAATCTTGACTGGGGCGTAAAACATCATTACTCCATTCACTCCACTCTTCAACATTTTGTTGCAGATTGAACAATAAACAAATTCAATGTCATTAAGAATGATTCATTCAATTATTAATGCTTTACTGTCTTGAAACACAATTTTATCTCTGTTTTTTTGTGTTTCCATTTTAGTTAATTGTTTTACAATTACACTTTTTGTTTAGCATTTCGTATACATATCAGTGCCGATACAAAAGTAAAACTAGAGGACATTGGTGGTTATATGATTGAGTACAGGGGAGAAGTTGAACTCAAGGTATGAATATTGAACACCTCTTATATTCATTGAAATAGAGTAAATTGTAATGGGCCACGATTATTTAAATTTTGTTTATCAATGTGTGTATGTAAAGGAATTTTGTGACAATTAAAATCCTGACTAAATTTAAAAATTAAGCAGCTGAATAAGTAGCTATTTAAAACTAAAAGGAATGAAGGATATTAAATTGTAGTAAATGAGCTTGATTAGAGTTTTCAATCATTGTCTTAGACTTGAAATATTGACATTGGATGTATCTTAAAAAATAAAAATATAATATCATGAATGCAGGGTAAAGGTCTTGCAAAAACTTATTGGTTGATTGGAAAAGAAGGATTTACTAAACCGCTTCCAGAACCGCCGGAGCAAACAAGGTACGATTTTCTTTATTCTTTAAATGTTTACTTACTCCCTTCTTTCCTTAAATAATTGTTGACACTGAATCATTTTGTTTTTTTTTGTGGTTTGATTTTAATGTAAGCGGTCTAAAATACTTTAATCATTTCTCCTAAACAATCAAATATATGTTCTTGGAATAAATAATTAATTTTGTTCAGAATGTTTTACCAGAATGTTTTCTAGACGGTATCATAGTAAAAATGTTTCGTGAATTTCAGCATAAGTTTTGTCGTATATCTCTTGCAAAGTTTTTAAACCTACCTCTTTATTTCTAAATATTTTTTCAAACATGCTTTCATTATTTTATTTTCATTTCTAAATGCAAACAGTGGAAGTAATCATGGGTAAGTGACTTTGAATTCAACAAACGGTACAGTTACAAATTGATGTATAATGAGGGAGAATTACACTTGATCGAAGCAAAAATAAAATGTTTCTATTAATTGTAATGATTAACATAAATTCAACAAATTGTATGTTCATCATTTGTAAAATAAGGATTATTATTATTATTTTTACATATTTATTTGTATGTGAAATCGGTTGTAATTTCATTGTAAGCTTTAGAACCGTCTTATAATACTATCACTAAACATTAAATCTATTTTAGGTCCAAATTTTGAATTATGTTATCTGTAATCACAAGTTGTCTTTTTTGTATTGTTTTGTGATATTATTGGCATTGGCTGTTCAGTAACACTTCTTTTTTTTAATTCCATATTTTGTTTCTTTTTAAACTTCAAAGACTTGCAAATGTTTCTTGCATGCAAAAAACAGAAGAAAAAACTTTTATGATTTACTCCCTTATAACAGGTTCATATATTATTTATCTCGCTCTTATAAAAATAAAACGTATTATTTATTACTAACAGGTTGGCTTCAATTATGGGTAAAATAGGTGAACGACGTACCTCGACGTTAAATTCACCCGGCATTAAAAGCCAGCCAAAAACCGAAAGTTACACAAATAACTCAAAAAGTCCTTCTCTAGATACAGAGGAATTTATTACGAACAATGATGGAAACAGTAGAAACCAAGAAAAAGACGATATAAATAGTAACATTCCAGGTAAAAGTTTAATACAAGAAGAAAACACAAATGATAAACTAATCAACGAAAACAAAGAATTAAATGAAATAGAAGAGGATAACGAGAAGAGAAATGACAAAGTCTCATCATCCGACTGCACAATTACTATTGTTAGCGGACCAAGTACACCGAGAAATGACTGTACGAAAACCTCCTTGACAACTGTTGTTGAGGTCTGATATAGGGCATATCGTGTCCTGTTGTTTCAATTTGTGCCAAATATAGGTCGTACTTGGTGTCATGGCAGTGAGTGTCAACATGTTTTGATTTAGCCCGCACTGAGAGTTTTAATCGTTGACGTCAAAACATTAAAAACAACGATGTCGGTTTGCAAGTAAAGAGGAACCTGTTTTCAATTTGTTACACTTAGTTTACTATATTATCTCAAGGCATACAGCTAAGACATATTATACAGGCAACAACTGTGATTGAGTTAACCTTTAAATCCGTTTGTTTATGTTCAAGCATTTCATTTTTTAACGGTGGTAAACATTTCCAATCAGATGTATATGTTAAGAACACAAATATTTACAAAATAGCAAACGATTATTGGTCGCAGAAATATTTATCATTATAATATCATACAATTTAAGATAATTAATAATATTCTTGATTACGTCTGATAATTCTATTCATGTATACTCTTCAAACAGAAAGGAGTTACGATTGTTTACTTGTGTCGGACCCTTTGTGCAATGTAACTAAAATAACAAAAAATAATTAATCCAACAATCCAAAGTGAAAAAAAAGAATAACATAAATTGCAATATGAATTAGATTTTGTTTTTAAAGTTGTATTAAAATGCAATATAGACCATTATCCTTTTAAAAACCTTTCTAGGGCACATTAAAAACGCATAACCATACAAATGTGCCAATGAAAAGGTTTTAAATGGTAAGTAGGTGGTTGTTGTCATATATATCGGATGCTTACAAAATGTAATTCGTGAAATATATTTCATTATGATTTATCAAAAAGTGTTTGTTAAATATATATATATATTTTCACTTGTCCATCATATCTCGCACGACCTATACATAAAATGTTACTCAGTATTAATATTGTATGTTTATTGTTATTAATATATTCCTGTGATATTATATGTTATTAAATACCATATCATTTGTCAGTTTGGTTAATAAATTCTTAATATTATATAATAAGGTATACTTGTTTTTTAATGATTTTACGTTTTCAAAGTGTCATATTGTTTTTCATTGTTAGTAATAATTTTTATAAATATTGCTTGTAAAACACGTATATAAAAGATATAAAGTTTTGATTATCTAATTCAAGTTGACCTCTTAAACAGGAAGCCAATAATCCAGTAAGATTCGTTAGCGTGATAATAAACACAAGCATACCAGTCTACGTCCAAATCACAATCAAAAAAGTAAAAACTTTGAAAACTGGCAAATTTAGTTATACACGTGAACTTCTATCATGGAAATGAGGCCTTGTGCTCCAGTGCTACATCCGCCACGTTCAAAGGCAATTATGAGAATCAAAGGAACAAGGAACTGTGGTAGGTCAAATATATCCAGTAAAAAATTTCGGATACATTGACTCCATGCTTATCAACTCTTCGCTTGACTTCCAGGCTAAATTCAGAAAAAAAACTCTGAAATAACTTCTAAATGTTTGGTACACATTTGCTGTTTGCTATCTAACATTTTAAACGCTTGAGAGGTTTCTTTTAATTTAAGTATATAAAAAATGTAAAATGGCAGCCAGATCCTCTTATTGCATTAGAATCATAGAGTTGCTCTACTAAGAATGATTTATTCTTATAAACAAGTGTCAGTTACAATTTTGATGTTAAGTGATGGTTCAAATAAGAGTTTGTGATTTAATGGTTTTGTTTCTTCTTGAATGAATTGTTTTATTTATTGACATATTGGCTGTTATCAATTATATATACATATATATAATCAACATTTTTGAATTAAAGATTCTTTCAGAAATAACAAACAAATCTATACCATGTTGACAGATAACGTAACTTAAATCCTTAAATGTAACCACTAAGTTTATAAACATGGACGGGCACTAAATGCAATGGTTATAGAACAAATCAATGAAAATACCTGTAAAATTTTGATGTGTCACATGTGCACATTTTGAAAAGTTATTCCTCATCAGTGGCACTAAAATCAGAAAAAAATTGATAGATACAAATACATACAGCCAAACAGTTGAAAAGTAATGAATTCTAAGTTACAAAAATTAAATGAATCCAAATCCAGCTAAAGATTATTTTGTATGAGAGAAAAACCTTAGTTTTAAACATGTTTAAAAATATAAGACGACTGGAAATTTTGCTAAATGGTACATTTTCTTTTCAGCACCAAGTACTCTCAACTGAGTTTATGATAACATTGGGGAGTTACACACTCCACTAGCAGCGGTAACCGTCAAGGGGTAGTACATTTTAAACAAAAATACCTATTTAATTTTCATGAAAGTCATCAAATAAAAAAGCATTAACCGGACATTTAAATTGATATGTAATTAAGCCAAAAGCCATCGCTTTATAATCATAATTGTACTTGAGAGCCATTGATTTGCAATACCTACCGTTATAGGACAATTATCAAGGCATTAGGTAACTTAAAGTCAGGAATTGTTCCTTTAACAGTTTAAAACCATTTCCAGGGTTTTTTTTTTTTTAAATAACATTTTATTATAATTCCTATTTAAATTTTTATGCGTTTCCTACGGAATAAATGAATATAGTTTTTATTGTAAATTTATAGTTTTAGTTTTAGATCAAGATCGTTAATGGATGCGAGTTCGGAATGAGGTAAAACAATTCATGTAAGATTCATTACCAATTATTACACTACCAACGCCAACACATACTTAAAAAGTTAAAAAAACAAACTTGTACATACATTGAAACAGGATATTTTAATAAGAGTCAATAATATTTGAAAAATAGCGAAAAAATATCCCTTTTCCAGTTAAATACCAATCTATAAATATTTAAATCTCGTAAATAATTGATTAACATTTTAAGGTATATACATAATGTCGCCTCAAGCAAAATATTCGTTGGACGTATTTATTTATTCGTAAACGGAAATCATGTCTCTTCCTAATTGCAGATAGGAAATTAGATTTTTCTTTATCAATATTAACCATCTTGTCGTAATTTTTTTCGAAGGAAACACCCGATATATGATAGAGAAATGACAGTAATTTTGTTTATCTTATAAATTGACAATCATCAACATTAACTAGCCTCAAACCATTAGTTCTTATTAGATATATTAGATGTACGCTTTTTAGCAAGATTGTATTTACCATTTACAAAAAACGTGATGCAATAATGACAAGTATATATATTTAATCAGTGTTTTGTTTATAGATGTTTCTAATGTTAAATCCCTGAGGCATTTTATCATAATGTTGTACAAGCTTTTACAGAATGACAAAACTGTGTATTTATCATGATAATCTATCTTTTATAAAAAAGAAAGATGGAAAGAAAGAAAGAAAAAAAGAAAGAAAAAGAAAGAAACACAATATCTGTAGCTTGTATAGAACCATGAAACTGTCTGTTTTCTCTGTTTGATACACGTTATTAAGAACCATGTTCATTTTATCAGTGTATTTTATAGTAGTCTGGACTAAAACGTATTGATCTATAGAATTTATCTAGTTTGTCTAGACTGAATTTGAGTCTTGTAAGCAGAATATTTCAAAGTGTCGCAATATAAAAAGTTTTATGTATAAGAAAGACGTATTTGCTTATAATAAAAAAGAACTTATAGTTTTTAATATTGAAAAGAATGTAAATTTCCAACGTCCAACTCAACATAAAACACCACACAGGATAATAATAACAATAGCCAAAGAAAACATAAAACAACAAACATATAACAATTCCACAGATTATATTATTTAGAAAGGGGTCCTTACGAGGGCTGTTTGATATGCAATGTTCACAGCGCGATAACGCCGTGCACGATTCCATTGATGTTAATACGCTTGAATAGTTCTATCCAATAACTTTCCAACAATATAAACACATGTCTTCAGCTCTACATAGTTTTTTTTAAGAGGCATAGACAGTCGATGACCACTGTTGTAAAAATGGTTGGGAAACAGGTTGTTCATCATTGGATTAAAGAGCTTATATAAACGTTCGCACAAAACTCGGTCATTCGGTAATACAGATTTTTACTGAATTGGAGGAAGTTTATAGGTCTGATAAGGTATCTTATGAGCAAGTTTTGAGTCCATCAAAAATGCAGCAAAATGGCCTACTTGTGACTGTAACATTAAAAGCAAGCAAATGTCTCAAAAGTAAAAAAATTAATTGAAAGTAATGCTAGATACACGATTCGTGATATTTCCAAATTTGTTTGCATATCGCTATCGGCGGTGCATTTTATTTTTAAAGCGAATAATGAAAGTACGAAAGATTTCTGCCAGATTAAACCCGTATATACTGACAGATGACCAACAACGGGTACGAATGCAAACCGCTAAGCAATTGCTAAAATATTTACCAAATTCAATCAGAGACAACTTGCAAACATTGTTACTGGTGACGAAACATGGGTTCAGTGTGTCGAACCAGTACCAAAAATTTGAACTAAAAACGATATAGACTTGAAGTTGCTTAAAGAAGCATAAACACAAAGAAGGTTTTTATTGCATATTCGTCTCATGTGAAGGTATAGCCGTAAAATTTCCGGTTTCCGGTAAAATTACAGGTCGGTATTAAGGAGATGTACATATAGTACCAGAAATGTTTAAGAAGTATTATCTTAAACGACGCCCTGTGACATGATTAAGGCACTTTCTCTACATCATGATAATGCTCCATCACATTCATATAAGCTTGTAAAGCAATTTTTGAAGTCGAAAAAGGTCACCGTTTTGACACACCCACCATACTCTCCAGATATAGCCCTCTGCGAATTTGTCCTATTTAAAAAATCCTTCCCTAGTCGTCGTAATAAGTCCCGAAAAGACTCTTGCTCATCTATCAGTCAATCTGTTCTACCTAATTCAGCGTATCGCCACGTATTTCAAAAATAAATTCAGAGGTTAAAATTATTTATTTCAAACCGCGAAAATTCTTTGAAGGGGTGTAATGTTTATTTCATTATTTGGGTCGAATGCTTTTCAATACACATTACATTTCAAACAACCGTCGTATCTGTTGAGATAAACAAAAACTAAAGCTAAATTTGTTTAAACATGTTTATCATAAATAGTTTGATATATAACACAAATACCTGTTAAATGTCGATATGCCATATGTGCATATTTCGGAAAATCATTCTTCATCAGTGACACTAGGGGCCGAAAAGTTTGATAGATAAAAACATAAGCCAAACAGTTGAAAATTAATGAATCTAAACTTCCAAAATTATGTAAATCAATGTAATGGAAAGTGTAATTTTTGTATACGCATCTGAGACGAGCAATGTAAAGTCTGAAAGTTACAAAGTACGCTGTTGGAAATGTATTTGCTAATGTTCATTGGAACATAGAAATCAGAATAAGAGAGTAAAAAAGACGCTTTTAACCACTGGCTTTCAAAACTTGATTCAATCTGGAAATGAATACTATACAAAAACATCTTGATTACGCTTTTTGAGTTTGACAAAGTGTCCGATTTATAAAAAAAACCCTGAAAAACATAAAATTTAATCACTGACCTATACCTACGTAGATCATTTGTTGTGTTATACTACATTATTTACACAACCGTTTTTGGAATAATATTACGGACTTTTTTAGTGTCTCTTTTAGCAGAAATTAATCACATTAGCGTTGAAAAAACTCAATAAACCCATTTTATGGAACACAGGAAGATATCCTTCGAAATAGACCATAAATGTTTTATGTTACATGTCTTTGTCTATATACAAGCTGTTCCTGCAGAATACTAAATAATAAAATGTTTGTAAACATTATGTCTTCAGGGCATTGTAACCTAACGTCTAAAATTTTGTAATCACAGTTTATTTTCTAGAGGTTGTTATTCAATTAATGGTCCTTACGGTTCTCTAGTTAACCTTCTTTAATACACACACATTTTAATCATAGGTCTTATAGATAAAGTAACACAGTATCAAGAATCTCAAGAGATATTCTCTCTCTCTCTCTCTCTCTTTCTCTCTCTCTCTCTCTCTCTCTCTCTCTCTCTCTCTCTGTAAATTAAAATAAAATGAAAACAACTTCTCGACAGTATATCAAAATGAAATCTGCTCTAACTTACGGTATTCTGTGGAATTTTTTATATTTTAATTCATTTTTAAACAAATTTATGGTACACTTCAATAAAATAAAAGTCAGTTATATAAAGAATCATCCGGACGGGTACTGAATTTAAAGACAAAAATCTGCTCTGCGGGGAAGATACATCCATACGAGCATACAAAAATCTTTGCGACCTCCAAATATTATGAAATTTTCAAAACGAAAATGCGCGCGATGTGTGTGTAATTTTAAGGGAATCGAATTTCTTAAAGAAAGGAGCTAAGAGCCGGAATGTAACTAGTTTAAAATAACCCATGGTATCCAGGCAAATAAAAGCACTTTTATTGTGTTCTATCTTTAAGTGCATATAATCAATTTCACGACCGACACAATTTTTGAAAAATTAAAATATCTGCTTGAAAGAAAATTGTAAGAAACAATTTAATCACTTAAGCCCCAAAGGGTGCACTGTCTATCACCACGCTGACAAGAGAATTGTGGTAATTAATCTTTAGTAAAATTGGTAATCACTATAAAACAGATTGTTTTCAGTAAAAGAAAATCGATCATCGCCATCTAAAACCCACTTTTTCTGATTAAGACACAATTCATCGCCATCTTAAACTTAGGATCCTCAACAGTTCATCGCTATTGAAAACCTACGTTCTCAAATTACAACACTGTTTTTGATCGTCATCTGAAAACGACCTTCCTATATTAAATTTCAGTTCCTCGCCATCTTAATCCTATGTACCTTTTGGTGTAACTACAGTTTATCAAAAATCTGAATTCTACGTTTTTTATTAAATCACAGTTCCTCGCCTTCTAAACCCTATGTACCTTTGGTGTAACTACAGGTTATAAAACATCTTAAACCTACGTTATTGAATAAAAACGCAGTTTATTGCCATCAAAAACCTACGTTCCATGTAAGAAACATATTTCTTCGCCATCTTAAACCTATGATTACGAATTACAAAAAGTTCATACTCGCCAACTAAACCCTTAGCACCTAGATTACAACGTAGTTCATCGCTATCTTAAATCAACATTCCTGGATAACAACAGTTTATCGTCATCTAAAAATCAACATTCTTGGATTACATCACAGTTTATCGCCATCTAAAATCTACTGTCCTTGATAAAACATTGATCTTCGCCATCTCAAGCATACATTGCCCGGTTTCAATAGAGTTAATTGTCATTTTAAACCTACATTTCTTTTTATTAAAACAGATTCCACCGCCATCTTAAACCTACGTTCTTATAGAAACACAGTTTAATACTATCTGAAAACTACCCTCCTTGGTTAAACCGTATTTTATTGTCATCTTAAAACCTGTCCATCAGGATCAAACTGGTTAAAATATCGTTTTTTCCTGTATATTATATTAGACATTTAATGAATGATTTAACTTATATCTTACTATTTCTTGTTTTTTAATTAACTACCATTTTATAATTTTTGAGTCATTTATATGCACTCTTGTGCTGAAAAAAAATGTATATAGACTGACATCATGTACATTACTTCTTTATCGAGAAAGTATTGTTTTTTATTTCGATTAGTCTAGAAAAACAATTGATAAGACTTAAACATTGAAAGTTATTTCAGTTCATTCAAACTTTTTATCCTTCTTATGTAAATTAATATAAGGAATGAATTTATTTTTTAAAACTTCTTTTAATATTTCTAATTGCAATTTTACATATAAATTACTAGATTTCTTCGTATTACAAGCACAACAACCGATTTCGATTTTCGATCAATGTTTTTTTGGGGGTACAATAAAAGTGAAGCATGTCAATCCATCCTAATATATCACATATGAACCAATTTTTAGCTGAGATCATGTTCATATCAATAGAAACTTTAAGCATGGAGAGAAGGTCAAAGTTTTTTAAGTCAAGATCAACTGCAGCAGTCAGACTTTATGGGTTTATATCATTTATCACGAATTTGTATATTACTTAAATGAATAACAAACATTTGACGGAAAAATAACAGAAGGACAGAAGTTTTCAAACAGTATGAAGGTTAAAATGCTGGTTAACCCCCCCCCCCCCCTACGAAATAAAAATACCACACTGAAACATCTATAATTTTTTTAGTAATTCCTGTAAGTCTAAACACGATCAGTACAACGACAAAATAACTCCAAAATGAAAAGGAGAGAGAGAGAGAGAGAGAGAGAGAGAGAGAGAGAGAGAGAGAGAGTACGTATTATACATTAAACCATTCTACAGAATGTATTACCATTTCTATTCTGAGCTTCCTATTTGTTTTACAGTCACAATAATAATGATTACGTTATGTCTATCGGATTTAACATTGTTTTCATGAGAGAGAGAGAGAGAGAGAGAGAGAGAGAGAGAGAGAGAGAGAGAGAGAGAGAAGAGAGGGAGAAAGAGAGAGAGGGATTATATACCTTTCTTTCTTAATAGAAAAATCAATTGATTTAAGGTGCCTTCAGGCATTTCAGATTGACATCGTAACTTCAAACCAAATGGCAGATGAAGAGTTTAAATTTGTAGGAATATCAGATATAATTAATCAGTGTAATCATTTCAAACATTTAATTACGTGCAATCTAAAACCTTTAATATCTTTAATTGCGTTTACACCAATTTAATTGCATGGCTGTTATATAATATATATGTAATTATTCTTTGTTACAAAAGAGAAGAAAATTATTACTAATGAACTAATTTGAAACTTGTCAAAAGGGCAAAGGTTAATAACAAAAACACCTAGAGTAATTTAAATGAATATGGATTTAATTTTTAATGGTAATTGATACAATTTGAACATATATTCAGCTTGATGGATGTATGAGTTATGAACTTTGAATCAATAAGTCATCATATGTAATCCTTTAATATTTTGACAAAACAAAACAACACACCGATCATTTATGAAACATGATTATGTCCCACAGTGTGAAAAAATGAAAACTGAATAATGCTTTAATTAGGAACAGATTGTACGCTTACGCCCACTGGACTTAATAAATCATACTTAACAAGTATTGTTCTTAAAATCAATATTGGTGATAAAAATGTTGAAGGATATGGAATGTAAAAATAAAGATGAAAGAATCCTCCCGTTATACTTTTTAAAATACAGGTGCTAGAAAAAATTCGATACACCACAACCATAACGAACCATGATTATCTGATTAGTCAATGAGCAATGTATTCAATTTGTAGCAACTTAATAACTAAACGTAAAATGAATATCTTTTTTTATTATATAATCTACTCAATAATCCATGTAATACGGTCATACAATAAAAATAGTATTGAATGAGTGTGACGTCATAAAAGCGTTTGAATTAGGTTATATCCTTACGCACTACGCACGGGTATTTACACGGCGGATTCCAAAGCATTTTTGCAGGAACAGTCATCGGAGGAAATTTAAATATATATTTGTCAAAACAAATCACCAGTTCCAAAAAACGGACCAGAATAATCATGGATAGTGATTCCGAGTAACACGTGTCTGTAAATCCTTGTCCAGGTTGTTGACATTCCAGAGTGCGCGCGCTATGACGTCACAAAATGGACCTTGTTCACAGTGGCACACTGTTTGTTGATTCATAATTTAAGCTGGTACTTTTGTACTTTTTTCTAAAAAGGAGATATATTGTATTTAAATTGAAAATGTTTGTTTTGTTTTTGTATCCTGCGGACAGACTATTGTTTACTTTTAATATTTCAGCAGGATTACTTTTGGTGCATGTACACGGTAACGTAAACTTGTTGTGTTTCGGTCAATCAGCTGTTTTCTTATAATGAGAAGACAAGTTTTAAATCTGTGAAAAAGCCGTTTTTATCGGATTATATAATAAATAGAATCTTGTTTTGTGTTTATGTAATATTGAATTCATTCAACTCGTTTAATAAATTCAATATTACATAAACACTCATTGCAAGATCCTCTATATATACAGTTCCCGTTTAAATTTCAGTTTTATGTCAGGTGACTTTAATATTTTGTTTAACATTGTGTTATATTTTACTATGCATTTATTTTGTCTTGTTTTCTTGTCTCAATATATATTTGCATTGTCTTTGATATGTCAATGGAATTTGTGCTGGACAACTATTTCTATTGGAAATGAAATCGAATAAAGTGACGTTTTCCAGTAATAACGACGTTTTTTTTCGGGAATATTTGACGTGAACATTAAGAGGTATTTATCATGTGGTATGTTGGCTAGTTCCATTGCGATTTTATTATTCTGTTTTGTAGAATCAATATGCATGTTCATTGCCTTTTTAAGTGATCTAAATATGCGTTTACATTGTTTTGTTATGTTGTCTCAGTATGCGTTTACATTGTTTTGTTTTGTGGTTTCAGTATGTGTTTACATTGTTTTGTTTTGTGGTCTCAGTATGCGTTTACATTGTTTTGTTTTATGGTCTCAATATGCGTTTACATTGTTTTGTTTTGTGATCTCAGTATGCGTTTACATTGTTTTGTTTTGAGGCCTCAGTATGTGTTAACATTGTTTTGTTTTGTGGTCTAGGTATGCGTTTTCATTGTTTTGTTTTGTGGTCTCATGATGCGTTTACATTGTTTTGTTTTGTGGTCCCAGTATGCGTTTACATTGTTTTGTTTTGTGGTCTCATGATGCGTTTACATTGTTTTGTTTTGTGGTCCCAGTATGCGTTTACATTGTTTTGTTTTGTGGTCACTGTATGCGTTTACATTGTTTTGTTTTGTGGTCTCAGTATGCGTTTACATTGTTTTGTTTTGTGGTCTCAGTATGCGTTTACATTGTTTTGTTTTGTTGTCTCAGTATGCGTTTACATTGTTTTGTTTTGTGGTCTCATTATGCGTTTACATTGTTTTGTTTTATTGTCTCAGTATGCGTTTACATTGTTTTGTTTTGAGGTCTCAGCAAGCGTTTACATTGTTTGTTTTGTGGTCTCATTATGCGTTTACATTGTTTTGTTTTGTGGTATCAGTATGCGTTTAGCATTCTTTTATTTTATGGTCTCAGTATATGTTTACATTGTTTTGTTTTGTGGTCCCAGTATGCGTTTACATTGTTTTGTTTTGTGGTCTCAGTATGCTGTTTACATTGTTTTGTTTTGTGGTTCAGTATGCGTTTACATTGTTTTGTTTTGTGGTATCAGTATGCGTTAACATTGTTTTGTTTTGTGGTCCCAGTATGCGTTTACATTGATTTGTTTTGTGGTCTCAGTATGCGTTTACATTATTTTGTTTTGTGGTCCCAGTATGCGTTTACATTGATTTGTTTTGTGGTCTCAGTATGCGTTTACATTGGTTAACATTTTTTTGTTTTGTGGTCTCGGTATTCGTTTACATTGTTTTGTTTTGTGGTCCCAGTATGCGTTTACATTGATTTGTTTTGTGGTCTCAGTATGCGTTTACATTGTTTTGTTTTGTGATCTCAGTATGCGTTTACATTGTTTTGTTTTGTGATCTCAGTATGCGTTTACATTGTTTTGTTTTGTGGTCTCAGTATTCGTTTACATTGTTTTGTTTTGTGGTCCCAGTATGCGTTTACATTGATTTGTTTTGTGGTCTCAGTATGCGTTTACATTGTTTTGTTTTGTGCTCTCAGTATGTGTTTACATTGTTTTGTTTTGAGGTTTTAGTATGCGTTTACATTGTTTCGTTTTGAGATCTCAGTATGCGTTTACATTGTTTTGTTTTGTGGTCTCAGTATGTGTTTACATTGTTTTGTTTTGTGCTCTCAGTATGCGTTTACATTGTTTTGTTTTGTGGTTTCAGTATCTGTTTACATTGTTTTGTTTTGTGGTCTCAATATACGTTTACATTGTTTTGTTTTGTGATCTCAGTTTGCGTTTCCAATGTTTTGTTTTGTTGTCTCAGTATGCGTTTACATTGTTTTGTTTTGTGGTTTCAGTATGCGTTTACATTGATTAGTTTTGTGGTCTCATAAGCGTTTACATTGTTTTGTTTTGTGGTCTCAGTATGCGTTTACATTGTTTTGTTTTGTGGTTTCAGTATGCGTTTACATTGATTTGTTTTGTGGCCTCATAAGCGTTTACATTGTTTTGTTTTGTGATCTCAGTATGTGTTTACATTGTTTTGTTTTGTTATCTCAGTATGTGTTTACATTGTTTTGTTTTGTGGTTTCAGTATGCGTTTACATTGTTTTGTTTTGTGGTTTTAGTATGCGTTTACATTGTTTTGTTTTGTGATCTCAGTATGCGTTTACTTTGTTTTGTTTTGTGGTCTCAATATTCGTTTTCATTGTTTTGTTTTGTGGTCTCAGTATGCATTTACATTGTTTTGTTTTGTGATCTCATTATGCGTTTACATTGTTTTGTTTTGTGGTCTCAGTATGCTTTTGTGTCATGTTGTTTGGTCACAATATATGTCTATATTTTCGTGATTAGTAGCAACTAAATTGTTCAAATAAAAATAGATACCTTTTTATGTACAGTTCTTGTAAAGTTTCAGTTTTTTACCTAGTGGCTATAATATATGTTAACATTGTCTTGTCTTTGATCTCAATATGCGTTTGCAATGTTTTTTCACAGTACATTTATTTTGTCTTACTTTCTTGCCTCAATATAAATTTGCATTGTCTTTGTGTTTTCAATGTGCGTTTTTATTGTTCTGTTTGGTAATCTCGATATGCATGTACATCGCATTGTCGAGTGGCCTCAATATGCGTTTACATTATCGTTTTTTGTCTCAAATGCGTTAACAATACTTTGTTATGTGGGTAAAATATGCGGTAATCTTATATTTTAGTCTCATAATGCGTTAACGGTGTCTTGTTTTGTAGTCTTAATATACGTTTACATCACCATAGTGTATTTGTTTTATTATTATGCATTTTATATTGTTTGTTTTGTTGCCTCAGTTTGCGTTTACAGAATACGTTTACATTGTTTAATTTTGTGGTCTCAGCTTGCGTATACCTTGTCATGTTTTGTAGCCTCAACGTTTGTATAAATTGTCTTGTTTGTAGCCTTAGTTTGCATTTACATTGTCTTATTATGTGGTCTTAGTTTGCGTATACATTTTCTTATTTTATGGCCTCTGTTTGCGTATACATTGTCTTGTTATGTGGCCTCAGTGTGTGTAAACATTGTCTTGATATGTAACTTCAACTTCTGTATAATTTGTCTTGTTTTGTGGCCTAAGTTTGCGTTTACATTGTCTTGTTATGTGACCTCAGTTTGCGTATACCTTGTCTTGTTTTGTGGCCTCAGTTTGCGTATGCATTGTCTTGTTTTGTGGTTTCAACTTTTGTATAAATTCTTTTGTTATGTGGCCTTAGTTTGCGTATACCTTGTCTTGCTTTGTAGTCTCAGTTTGCGTATACATTGTCTTGTTATGTGGCCTCAGACTGCGTATACCTTGTCTTTATATGTGGCCTCTGTTTGTGTATACATTGCTCATTACGTGTACATTGTCTTGTTTTGTGGCCTTTGTTTGCGTAAACCTTGTCTTACTATGTGGCCTCAGTTTGCGTATATCTTGTCTTGTTATGTGGCGTCAGACTGCGTATACATTGTCCTGTTTTGTGGGCCTCTGTTTGCGTATACATTGCCTCATTACGTGTACATTGTCTTGTTTTGTAGCCTCTGTTTGCGTATACCTTGTCTTGTTATGTGGCCTCAGACTGCGTATACATTGTCCTGTATTGTGACCTCTGTTTGCGTATACATTGCCTCATTACGTGTACATTGTCTTGTTATGTGGCCTCAGTTTGCGTATACCTTGTCTTGCTTTGTAGTCTCAGTTTGCGTATACATTGTCTTGTTATGTGGCCTCAGACTGCGTATACCTTGTCTTTATATGTGGCCTCTGTTTGTGTATACATTGCTCATTACGTGTACATTGTCTTGTTTTGTGGCCTTTGTTTGCGTAAACCTTGTCTTACTATGTGGCCTCAGTTTGCGTATATATTGTCTTGTTATGTGGCGTCAGACTGCGTATACATTGTCCTGTTTTGTGGCCTCTGTTTGCGTATACATTGCCTCATTACGTGTACATTGTCTTGTTTTGTAGCCTCTGTTTGCGTATACCTTGTCTTGTTATGTGGCCTCAGACTGCGTATACATTGTCCTGTTTTGTGACCTCTGTTTGCGTATACATTGCCTCATTACGTGTACATTGTCTTGTTATGTGGCCTCAGTTTGCGTATACCTTGTCTTGCTTTGTAGTCTCAGTTTGCGTATACATTGTCTTGTTATGTGGCCTCAGACTGCGTATACCTTGTCTTTATATGTGGCCTCTATTTGTGTATACATTGCTCATTACGTGTACATTGTCTTGTTTTGTGGCCTTTGTTTGCGTAAACCTTGTCTTACTATGTGGCCTCAGTTTGCGTATATCTTGTCTTGTTATGTGGCGTCAGACTGCGTATACATTGTCCTGATTTGTGGCCTCTGTTTGCGTATACATTGCCTCATTACGTGTACATTGTCTTGTTTTGTAGCCTCTGTTTGCGTATACCTTGTCTTGTTATGTGGCCTCAGACTGCGTATACATTGTCCTGTTTTGTGACCTCTGTTTGCGTATACATTGCCTCATTACGTGTACATTGTCTTGTTATGTGGCCTCAGTTTGCGTATACCTTGTCTTGTTTTGTGGCCTCAGACTGCGAATACATTGTCTTGTTTTGTGGCCTCTGTTTGCGTATACATTGCCTCATTACGTATACATTGTCTTGTTTTGTGGCCTCTGTTTGCGTATACATTGCCTCATTACGTGTACATTGTCTTGTTTTGTGGCCTCTGTTTGCGTATACATTGCTTCATTACGTGTACATTGTCTTGTTTTGCCTCGTTACGTATACATTGCCTTGTTTTTTGGCCTCTGTTTGCGTATACATTGCCTCATTACGTGTACATTGTCTTGTTTTGTGGCCTCTGTTTGCGTATACATTGTCTCATTACGTGTACATTGTCTTGTTTTGTGGCCTTTGTTTGCGTATACGTTGCCTCATTACGTGTACATTTTCTTGTTTTGTGGCCTCTGTTTGCGTATACATTGCCTTATTTTGTGTATATTGTCTTGTTTTGTGGCCTTTGTTTGCGTATACATTGTCTCATTACGTGTACATTGTCTTGTTTTGTGGCCTCTGTTTGCGTATACGTTGCCTCATTACGTGTACATTTTCTTGTTTTGTGGCCTCTGTTTGCGTATACATTGCCTTATTTTGTGTATATTGTCTTGTTTTGTGGCCTCTGTTTGCGTATACATTGCCTCATTACGTGTACATTGTCTTGTTTGTGGCCTCTGTTTGCGTATACCTTGGCTCGGTTTTGACATCAGTTTGCGTATATTGTCTTGTTTTGTGTTCTCAGCTTGTGTATACATTGTCCTGTTTTGTGGCCTCAGTTTGCTTATACATTATCTTGTTTTGTGGCCTCTGTTTGCGTATACATTGGCTTGGTTTGACATCAGTTTGCGAATACATTGTCTTGTTTTGTGGTCTCAGCTTGTTAACATTATCTTGTTTTGTGGTCTCAGCTTGTGTATACATTATCTTGTTTTGTGGTCTCAGCTTGTGTATACATTGTTTTGTTGATTTTTTGTTACCTTTTTCACCAGTTTACGTGTACATTATTTGTTTTCTTTTAATCGTTTGTTGTTTTGTTTGCCTTTATTTATTTAATTTAATTGTAGTTATATTTTTACCAGTTAAATGCAGTAAAAGTTAAACAACCGAATCAAAACAATTATAATAATAATCGGTATGACACATTCGAGACAAATTAAATAAAAAAAATTATTAATATAAACATTGTTTGTTAGGATTCTTGCATCATTTCTAAGGATTCTTGCATCATATATCACGTGTTACGCCTGTCCCATTCACTTCTTCTGCTATTAATAATAATGATTAATTGTTTTTTTATTAGTCAATCGACATAAAATGGCATAAAATAACCGAGTCTTGTGTAAGATTTTGTTAGTAATGTGTACTTGTCAGTAATTGTCCTACAGGTCTTCATTATCAAACTTGTAAGTTACTTTATCAAAAAAGACACAATCACAAAAATAAACTTTTATTATGCTCGTCTTGTACTCTTTTACCCTACTTCACACCAAAGCGCTAGATCAGTTGGTAGAGTGCTCGCTCCGGAAGTGGAAGGTGGTGGGTTCGAATCCCGTCCGGGTCTGGCCCAGGACTTGAAAGTGTGTAGTGACTGTTCTTTCGCCAATCACTTGGCATTACGAAATAATGTCACGGTTTTTTCGGATGGGAACTGAAAATAACCGAGGTTCCGTGTCACGGTAGGCGTAGCACGATAAAGAACCCTGCTGTATAATGCCATCAGCGCAACGCACATGCAAAATTCTACACTTTTCGCCTATAGCCTGCGACGTCTCGATATAAGTGAAATATTCTTGACTGGGACGTTAAACACCATTACTCAACTCAACTCAAACCTACTTAACAACAATATGTTCAAAGAAAGATAACTCCACATTCTTTTTAGTCGTCAGTGTTGATAATATAACCCTTAGCAACGTGTATGACCTTGTAAAATCTCTCGGACCGCTTGTGTACGTTAATAGGAAGAGTTTTATTTTAAGCAATGCAATTTTTAAAATATAAATTATTTAAACACATTATTTATGTTGTTGATAAGTGTTGATTGTTTACGTATTTTTTATAACAAATTATACTCTCTTAAAAAAGAAATAAATAATGGATAAATGTAAATCAAAATGGTCGTTTACTGCTGAAATCAAACACAAGCAATGCTGAAACCAATGCTTTTTGATATTATCTGAAATTGTTTTATTTATAAAATAAAATAATAAATTTTTGTGGAGCTAACATGTAAAAATACAAGATTTAAATATTCAATAGTAATGCTAAAAACCCGAACCTGTTAGAAATAAAGTTGACACTGGTATTGTCATATTTTATAAGTGTTTTTGTTGCTATATATCCGTAGAGGACTGTTATGTATACAGAATTTCTCTCAGTTTTTTTTTTTTTAAATTTAAGCCCCCTAAAAACTATCAACAGATAACACAGCTAGTTCAAGTTGTAAATCATTGGTTTGAAATTTTAGAATCACTTATAACGAGTGTTTTTAAAAGCACGTAGCTTATATCATAGGGGACAGATTCTAAAAAATAGATTGCAGATTATTTCATCTGAAATTGTTTTTTAACTTTTTTTCAGATTGACATAAAAATTCATCTGCAATCGTCATGTGTCTTAAAGAATAATTATTTCTCGTTTTGTTTCAGTTATGTTGATGTTCACTTGTGTAAATATTGTTTACGTATCATTTGAAGAGATGAGAAGGGGCTTTCTAATATGCCTTTGTGTTGTCATGGAAATAAAGATAACAACTGATGACCTTTTTGATACATATTTAAACGTCCTGTCAGTATATTTGAAATGAAAGAAAGAAAACGTTTTTTTTATAAAACATCAAACCAAATCAATCTAAGTTAAATCATATAAGCTGTAATCTGGCAATTACAATTACATTCACAATCATTCTTTGACTAAGAGTTTCATTTCTGGGAAATTTTAAATCTTCGTAATTTTGTCAATTATTAAAATACATTTTGCAGATCATATCAAGCTTATAACATTTGTTTTCTGTTGAGATGGAAATGATTAAATAAAAGCTTTAAAACAGGATTGCAAAACTTTGCTTAATTTAACTTTAATTTAATATTCGTTGAGGAACTGGGAACCAGGGCCTATTCTCATTTTGAACGTATGTGTTTGCGCACCTGACCTTGTTACTGATGTTCTTATATTTATTAAATTATTTGTTTATTTATATTTTTTTAATGTTTACCTGATTTTTTATTTTATTTCAGATGTCATTTTTATATTTTTTATGATCTATGATCTGGTATTGAAAGGTTACTCTATATATGAAGGTTGTTTTATAGTACTGAAATATTGTTTAACAAAATTGCCCAAAAAACATTACGTTGCAAAGAGCTCAAATATAAATGTCACTATTCACAATTTGTACGAGTACGAGTGTACTAGGTATTACATATGACATAAGTTCGTATCCGTGACATTAAATCGAATTGATATACAATCTATAATACATTTTATCGAGATAAACTATTATGCCATAACTTATATAGTTGTTTACCCAAGATCATTATAAACGTTTACGGGATGAAGGATCCGAGACCCTTAAAACGCGATATGTTAACAACATGGGTATGTGTGTGCCGTCCGTATATAAGGTACGTCCCGTTATCTAAAAAGCTGTAGATAAAACTACAGGGACTGAGCTAGATTCTACACATAACCAAGGTATCACGTCAAGTCATCTCGGGAAGAAAAATGGCAAGATTTTCCGAAATATCAAATCCGCCGAAAAAACGATCTAAAAGACTTACATGGTTTTTAGTATTATTAACATTCCTTGTTATTGCAGCTGTTGTAATGTCCGCTATTTCCCTAGTTAAACAACTTAATAATGATGATGATACTGTTCATGTGAATAGTTTGAAAATGATACAGGAAACAACTACCCGTAGCCATGGCGATCACCATTCATCGACAGCACCGGTTACCAATGGTAACATAAGAAATGACGCAATTGTAGAATGTCGTCCAAAACCAAAACCAAATGGAGCCATAGTTGATCAATCAGGATGTGAAATTAGCGGGTAAATTATTATTATTTCTATTATTATCATTATAGTGTTATAATAAGTTCAATTAAAGAATAACTGTGTTTTAATCAAGTTTATTAACTCATAACCTGAAAAAAAACGGAAATGCACACTTTATAATCATGCGCATAGCGCGTTATGCTAAATTGTGCACTACCGTCTTTCAAGTTTTGACACAATGATCTCGTTAAAAAACACGTTATTCCTTAAATGAACTTATAATTTAATTTTTAACACATAGACTAAAACATTAAATAAGATTATGTTTTATTTTTCTTGATTTTTTATATTTGAAATTAAATCTCCTCCGCTTAGGAAATGTCAACAACAAACAATTTTAGCCAAATGAAACGGAACGATATATAAGCACGCTCCTTACATTTAGCGTTACTATGGAAATTTAGAAATCAAATAATATCGTTTTGAAAGTTACAACGCATTTTAATATTATTTACATTGTTCTGTTGTTAAAATTTACAAGGTAATGTCAACATGCGCATCTCTCGGAAAATAGGGAATTTATGTATGCTAAATTAAATATTTAGATAAGCATTAAAAAACTAGTCCGCATGTCTGATATATATTTAAGAAAACACGGCCTTCTGAAGGGAGTAAAGATCATGATATCAAGATAATCACTTATATCGAGATTCTTTGAAACTAGTATGTTATTATGAAGGAAAATCGCGGTGTCTAAAAAAAATCACCGATCTATAGCAGACTAAGTCGCTAATAAACTTTCTTATACTAAGATCTGATCGTAGGATTCTAACCAAAGCGCTTAGCGGCACTGTGATCTAAAGTATAACCTTAAGTTTCCCGAGATAAATTTACGTTACTATAGAAAAAGGTTGTAACTCGATCGCACCTTAGATAGAATTTCCTGTGAGTTGAGGATTGCACGATTATTTTTGGTCTTTTATTCATTTTCATACAATAACTAAATAAATAAAATAATAAATAAACAATTAAATAAATAGACAATAAATAAAAAAAATATGAGAAAATACCGTAGTTAAACAAAAACACGAATGATGTTCAGTTGGTAAAAGTCTTCGTAATTACTGCGCCATGTAATTAGTACGACAGAGTGATTGATTTCTATGGATTAGGTTGTATGCAGTATTTTGGCAGAGTAAACGAAAAATATACATTTACACTATGATTCTATCGTTCTCTCTGGGTTTATAACCAACTTGAATACATGTACCTATAAATAGGCACGTGCACAGGTTGTTCAAGTTGCACAGGTTGTTCAAGGCAATCTGGACTTCCTTATATTTTAAAACTATTCATTTTTGTATGGTGTAAGTCAGATATCAACTTCGCTGTCGGTGTGCATGGTTATATTAACCTGGTCACGTGCAACGTGCGAATACCTCGGCACTATTGCGCCTCGGTATACACAACGTTACACGTGTCCAGGTTAGTATAACCATGCACACCGACAGCGAAGTTGATATCTTTTACGTATTACACAGCATTGGGGTTAAATGCTGATTCACCGTGTATAACAATACACATGTACTGTTCCGTGCACGTGTTTACAAACATTGCCAAATCGACCGTACGACCTATATAAACTTTATGTCAGTGGTTGAGAGATAGTTTCATCTTCTGATTCTTAGTTCTTTATGATGGAAGTTTGTTATAATAATATTGTCATTACAGTTAACATTGACATTTCATAATATCTATCAATTTTTATATAATTTAAAATAGCAAAATATCAGCAAAGTTCCATAAAAAATATAGTAACACACACACACACGCACACACATACACACACACATATTTATTGTATGTGTGTTTGCATGAGCGGGTGTGCTTTTCTCTTGTTTAAGTTCCTTTCATGTCTTGGTGTAAATCATTCAATTAACACCAACAAGGTATGCAAGACTGACAGGTCTCTCTCTCTCTCTCTCTCTCTCTTCTCTCTCTCTCTCTCACACACACACACACGCGCGCGCGCGCGAGCGCGCGCAAATGCATCAATACAACTTTAATCGATGGACAAATTTAAATGAAGGATATGTTCTCAAAATATTTAAAATAAGTAAATAAAAAACCGGATCTGACTTTAAATTTCATACCTGAACAAACCACAAGTATTAATACCTTTATACATGCAATATTTCATATATATATATATATATATATATATATATATATATATATATATATATATATATATATATATATATATATATATATATATATATATACAAACAACATTATGCAATACACCTTGTAAAAATAGCTTAAATAACGACTAGAATTCGCAGCATACAAACAGAAGAAAACAAGAGAGGCCAGTAGGGGATAATAAATGTCTGTGTTGTTTGGGAATATAACAATGTACGTTCAAGGAGAGATTCAGTAACATCAGTTGGACATATTAAGTCCTTAGGAAGTTTTTTGTGAACGATTTTAGCATAACATTTTTGTAGAGGAGTCAGTACCTTTAAAAACTATAGTTTTATCTAGCAGTGATAATGGTATAAAATTTATATAGCGTATCCATTTAATGCAACGGATAAACGGGATGGAACGTTTTACGTAATTTTTGTACCTTATTCAAAGTGTTCTGATTTCATTGATTTTGCCTCTTTATGTTTATCGAGAGGGAATAGAAAATTCTTGCACTTTCATTGCTAAATTAGGAAATTTTTACAAGATTTTAATATAGAAAAAATAATTAGGATGGATTCGTCAACAAACACTAAATACAGCATGAAAGGGAAAATAGCACTTCTTGTGGGAATAGTAACCTGCTTTATAATAGCTACGGTTGTTGGATTATCACTTCATTTTCTGAAGAAAGCTCCTCCTGGTGTTATACCTAAAACAGTACAATATGGAGTGATTATCGGTTGTGGTAAGGATGATGTGGATGAGGAACATTGTATTACTATAGGGTATGTATGTAATATTTTGTAATGTTACAATATGTTTGTGTTAAGAAGTAATGCAAATACAAACTTATCATATACACGTAGAGTTGTGCAACATATATATTTACGAGAAGCATTGAAGGTTATAAATTGACCCTGACTTAGGTCGGATACTCCTTAATTTACAAAGACGAAAGTATGTCAAAAGAGAAAACATTAATTATATACAAGTTTTAAATACAAAGTAAACATCAACTCACTTTACCTTAGGAGTATGGCCGATCTCGGAGACAATGTGTCTAAATAAAACTCCGTTTGTTCGACATTCTTTTGTCTTGGTACCGAGAAGGTTTTGAACGTCGTGTATTGAAGCCAGGTATCTGAAGATGACAGGGGATTAACAGATAAGAATTATGATACTTGATGTTGACTTGTATAGGTACATTTAATGACTAAATTAAAACTGCAATGGTAGAAGTCTATTTTTTGTTTTTAAAATCCCGCTCCATAATGGAATATAAAAGATGTATGCAATTCTGGAAAAAAAATCACATACAGTAAAACCCCGATCTATCGCCACCCGATTTATCGCAAAACTCGCTTATCGCCAAAGTATCATCTAGACCCGTTTTCCCCTGATGTAAAAAAAACCCGTTTTAATGCCAAATTCGCTTATCGCCATCCGCCACCCTTACCTTATAACCAATGATCACTTTACCGTTATTGTAACCTCGATATTATCGCCAATTAACATGGTCACACGTGACTGATTTTATTTAAAGTAGACACACGGTTGGACAGTCAGAGACTCATTCATGCGTATATAACTACATGTATGTATGGCTTCCCAATAATATAAAAAATAACAATTACTGAATTGTGTTTCTTTTATAAATAGAAAATACTCAGCTGATCTTTGTTTTTGTTTGTTGATTATATTTAATGTATAAACAAAACGTCGACACCAAAACCAGAGACATATATTACAGGGATTGGCAACTCGGCCCACTCTATTGATCTTCACGCGGCGGCTATTCATATGCAAATTAGCTACCTACACCGGTGAAGTCATAAGGGAGTCTGCGCGTCGCCAGGGAAGCCAATTCACTTAAGGTACATCCGGGATTGGATTGACCTGTGAGGTGTCGGTGGATTATTGTTTTGATTGCAATAATATATTTTTACTGACATCCCATTTATTGAGAATTAAATGATGAGAATTTTAGGGTTTTTTTTTTTTTTTTTTTTGGCCAGTAAGTCGGTTAAAGACATCGAAATTTTACATGGAAAGGTATGCAGAGATCATTATGTTTCGTCTCAGTATCAATACAAGATGTCGGAATCATCGGACTTTCTTTCCTGAGACGATGATATAGATTTGGACTTTTTACTGGAAGATTATACCGATTTTGAAACCGGTTATTAAGACGTTAACGATCCTTATTTTAATTGCAGTAATGACGGATTGGACGTAGCCAAAAAAAAGTCCATCAAAACGTAAAGTTGATGATGAAAACAGATCCCTTGTGTAAAAAAAGGAAACATAGACGACTCGTGTTCCAACCGTTTTTTTTTACTTGTGTTTTTTTCTATTGTAATAAAACAATTAAAAATTTTCACAGCAAAAAGTCTGCAGAATTTATGAATATGAAATATGACTATGAAACTGTCGTAAACTACGAGTCCATAAACTTTACCCGAGGGAATTTTCAATTTTTTTCAATTATTCACAACTACGGCCCGCCATTTTCCCTACCGAAATTATCAATTTTAAAAACGTTATTTTTCTTACTTGTGGTTTTTCTATTTTAATAAAACAAATAAATTTACACAGCAAAAAGTCTGCAGAATTTAAAAATATGTTATATGACTATAAAACTGTCGTAAACTACGAGTCCATAAACTTTACCCGAGGGAATGTTCAATTTTTTTCAATTATTCACAACTACGGTCCGCCATTTTCCCTACCGAAATTATCAATTTTAAAAACGTTATTTTTCTTACTTGTGGGTTTTCTATTTTAATAAAACAAATACATTTGCACAGCAAAAAGTCTGCAGAATTTAAAAATATGTTATATGACTATGAAACTGTCGTAAACTACGAGTCCATAAACTTTACCCGAGGGAATGTTCAATTTTTTCAATTATTCACAACTACGGCCCGCCATTTTCCCTACCGAAATTATCAATTTTAAAAACGTTATTTTTCTTACTTGTGGTTTTATATTTTAATAAAACAAATACATTTGCATAGCAAAAAGTCTGTAGAATTTAAAAATATGTTATATGACTATGAAACTGTCGAAAACTACGAGTCCATAAACTTTACCCGAGGGAATGTTCAATTTTTTCAATTATTCACAACTACGGCCCGCCATTTTCCCTACCGAAATTATCAATTTTTAAAACGTTATTTTTCTTACTTGTGGTTTTTATATTTTAATAAAACAAATACATTTGCACAGAAAAAAGTCTGCAGAATTTAAAAATATGTTATATGACTATGAAACTGTCCTAAGCTACGAGTCCATAAACTTTTCCCGAGGGAATGTTAGATTTTAATTTTTCTCCTGGTTTTTTCTTTCTGTCGATGGAAAATTTATTGAAATTATACGCCGTTTATCTACTTAAAACTTATGAGATTACAATCCGATAATCGTAGATCGATATCCTTATTTTTAATGTCAATGAATTTACAGAATACTCAGCTTGATTGCTATCAAAACATTTTTTAATCAAGTTTTATCGGAAAGTCGAAATTTTTCAATATGGCCGATGGATACTTTCTTCAGATCACGCGAGATTTTTTTACCGCCACGAGAATTAACAGGCTCCCTTCTGTAAAATGCTGTACTTGCCAATCCCTGTAATATATGTCTCTGCCAAAACGAAAAAGGAATTTCGTTGAATATCAAACAAAAACGAAAACGTGCTAAAATTACACAGCTAGAAACTGATCATTATTCTTTTACGTTATGGGGAATTGGAGTAAAACGAAGAACTGTTGGTGATAATTTGGCTAGCAAAAAGGCCATGACGGTGACGGAGGCACTCCAAGAAAATGACACGAAAGTGCTATGTATTCTGAAAAGGCATTGACGTTGTGTTTACTAATGCTTGAGCCCAGAATATAATAAATCAATAAAACGATTCTTTAAATCATGTGAGTCTACCACTGAAAACGATTTAATCGAGCCGTCTCCAATTTCGATTTTAACGTACGTATCCGACTCTAATCACAAAAAGTACACATGTCAACTTCCGGTTTTTGTCTCTCTCAGTTTATCGCCAAACTCGTTATAACGCCAAAATATTAATCGATAAATGTTGGCGTTATAACGAGGTTTTACTGTATATCTTTTCCACCATCCAATTATTTAATGGTATTTATTCATTTATTTATTTATTTAATTATTATTATTATCATTATCATTATTGTTATTATTTTTAATTTACCTATTGGCTGAGTTACCTATTGGCTGAGACTCGGCTACTGAGAGGCTGAATGAACTGCTGAGTCGTGGACAATTCAAAGTGCCAAGGCGCCGAATGAGTTGCCGAGACTCGGCTACCGAGTAGCCGAGCTGTGGACAATTCCAGCTGCAGAGGGACCGAGAGTTGACGACTTTTCGGCCACTAGTTGTCCAAAGCTCGGCCCCTCGGCAGCCGAGTCGCGGCTCCTTTTCGTCAGTTCAGTGTTAAACCTTCGACAGTATATTGTATATTTCTCAGCATAACTTGTGCTGTTGAATATAGGTTAATAATATATGTAACACAGAAAATCAATAATTACCGCGTTTAATCAAATAGAGAAAAATTCAATTTACGCTTAAAATGGCGATGCGGTTAAAAGGACAAACGACATATTGTTTTAAATGTTTCAAATTTTCCCTGTATTATTTTCATTTTGTGCAGTTCGATCACCAACAAATGAGATAGTATGAACATGCCTCTCAGTCGAAATATTCTCTTTTCATTTTCAAAAAAATAACCATTTGCATTTTTTTTTGGTGTATGATTAGCAAAGATTAAATTGTAAATTTTGAAGTATTGTCATAAAACATTTAAATGTATTTTATTGAAATATCGTATTTTTTGAAACCATTTGACTTTGATCGAGTAAAGTTTGAATGTATAATTTTGCGAAAAAAGATAAAGTCATATTTCAAACAACACTGAAATAGCTTTAAAAAATTCTGTGTTTTGCAACTGCCATGACAAAATCCAATTATGACATCACTTTTTAAAATTTTTTATTATTTATTAATTTATTCTGTAAAAATAGATACAAACTTAACCACCACCAACATAAAACAAACATGTGCTTAATTCAGACTTTCACATTAGTTCAAAATTAGTTAAAAATGATATGAGATGGATTCAGGAAAAAACAACAAATAAAACATAAAATACAAAAGGCACTTCTCTAGGAATCGGCTTCATGGTAACTACAAGTGTCGGATTACCATTTAATTTTTTTGAAGAACGCTTCTTCAAGAAAACTCCTACTGATATAATTTATAAAACAGACCTAGACGTAGTTATCGTCGGTTGTAGTAAGGTCGATGTGGTCGATGTGGTAAAAGAACATTTCTTAAGTGTTTGCACCATACACAAACATACTGGTCAAATTACAACCCATAAAGCAAATTGATCATAAACTCGTGAAATTACAGAAGAGACGCGATACCAAAAGCTCCGAAAGGAGAGCGACTACGGTCTAGCTATATACACCTGCCACATGTAAATCCAAATTCTAAATGGCAGAAACATGGAACTATGAGACGTCAAATATATCCAGGATTATTTAGATAGAGCGAGGGACACATCTTATTTACAATATTGTGAATAAATTATCGACATTCGTCACCACATTTAACAAGGATCCGCAAAATGTTTGTTTCATATGAATTTAGAGAGAAATTAACAATTGTTCATAAAGCTCGATTTCACCTTTTTAAGACAAATAGTGTGAAAAGAGAAGATATTGTTTTTATCCCAGATCTGAATCAAGCATCGAACCTTCGCTAACTGAGTAATCAAGTGGCTTGTATGTCGTATAAAGACTCAGCAAAAATTTAATGTTTTTCCGACTGTCTGATTTTATTTACATCAGGTCATCATTAAATGCATTAAAAAGTAATAATATTCCCCCTGTCTAATTTTGATAATTTTTAACATAACTTTTAAGTTATGATTTTAATGAGTTAAACTTAATTGCACATTTGTTCATTTAAATTTTGCCAAAGGCAAAACTATCCACAATTTACACATTTGTATCTATAACGAAAATATTTGTAAAATCTTGCATGAGTATATTATAAGTTTTGATTATTGATATATATGAAACAGAAAAACTGCCTTGATGTGACAGTAGTTTAACACTTTGAATTACGTTAATAATATGTCAACGTTTGTAATGTTAGTAAATCACGTTCAGTTTCAAATTAAACACTCAATCACTAAGGATACTCTTAAGTCTTCCGTACTTGAAGTATTTGAGTGCACTTTTATTTTTACTGTTTCACTGTTTTTATTACTTAAGCTTTAATCTTGAAAGACATAAAATAAATTATCTTTTACTAGATCTACGAAACATAGACTTCAAAATATAATGAAACACTAAAGATATAATTATATTACTAATTATAATCAACTCAGATACATTATGTATATCTGTAATCATTCTGGCCAATGATGCCAATTATTATTTTGATGATCCTTGTTTTAAGCCTTTCTTTAAAGAGTATACTTGTATTATAAACAAGAGCATGATTTTTAAATACTTTAAAAGAAACATACTTGTAAAAAGAAAAATACTTGTAAGACCCTAGGTCAAAAGTTCACCTGGGAAATACATGCTTTTCTCTATCATTGGCAAATTTTAGTGTGAGAAAGTCCAGTCGATGGATACTTATTTTTTCATGCATCCCTGATACCTTCATAAAATTAAATAAAATGAAAAAGTGTCAGGCATAAAATGTCATTTGTATAATCTATATATATCTTATGTCGAGACAATTTTGCACAACAAACAGGTTTGGTACTTAGCGATGTAATTGAACCATAACAAATTAATTGTTTTATGTTTCAGTATCTGTGTTAAGTATAGTTATAATAGAATAACATTGAATTATATAGAAAGATAAATATCATGTCTTTTATTTCTTTTTTAGCGGGTTTTTGCTGGAATATTTTTAAAATAAATTCAGCGGCTGTCACACACTCACACACGCACACACACACACACACACACACACACACACACACTCTCTCTCTCTATAATTTATAATATATATATATATATATATATATATATATATATATATATATATATATATATATATATATATATATATATATGTATAAAGATACAAATAATTTATACGTAAATATTTTTTTTCTACTACAAATGTTATGACTGTCAGTTATAACTTACATAAGATAACGTGTGTATCATTCTTTAATCTGCACTGTAAATGTAATGCCTTTTTGTCTCCAATTACTTAGCACTTATACTCTATAACGATATGTAATATTGACATTGACCATAAAACAAGGAGTAAATATACTGTTTTGTTCTGACTGTTACCAGGGGTAAATCAAGTCACCGCAATATCGGTTAATCACTCTCCGCTGTTTGCAGATAGGTTCATAATATTTTGTGACAGGCATTCGGTTGGATTCGGTTAATTCCGAAATTAATCACATCAGAACGACAGCTTCTATTACCAAGAATCTAAACTAAATAAGTAGCATAATAAAATCAACCCGCTTACATGAGATTGCCAGTATGGGGGAATTTGGATACAGATACTTAAAAGTTAGCAAAAAGGAAGTATCTAATCAGGAAAAAATGTTTCTAAACTGAGTTTAAATATATAACACAAATGCCTGTTAAATTTTGATATGGCCATATGTGCATATTTTGGAAAATTATTCCTCATCAGTGTCACTAGGGTCCGAAAAGTTTGAAAGATAAAAAACATAAGCCAAACAGCTAAAACAATTATGAATCTAAAGTTTCAAAATTATATGAATCCAAATCCAGTTAAGGAATGCTTACACAAGGGAACAGACCTTAATTTCATATAAATTACAAAAATTAAGACTGCTGAAAATTTTGCTAATGGTACATTTTCTGACAGCACAAGGTACTGCCTACTGAGTTATGGATACCCTCGGGGAGTTTTACTCCACCAGCAGCGGTACTCGCTCAGAGGTAGTAAAAATATAACAAATACCTGCTAGATTTTGATGTGCCATATATGCAACTTTCGGAAAATCATTCCTCATCAGTGACACTAGGGTCCGAAAAGTTTGAAAAATAAAAAACATAAGCCAAACAGCTAAAAAAAATTATGAATCTAAAATTTCAAAATTATATGAATCCAAATCCAGTTAAGGAATGCTTACACAATGGAACAGACCTTAATTTCATATAATTTACAAAAATTAAGACTGCTGAAAATTTTGCTAATGGTACATTTTCTGACAGCACAAGGTACTGCCTACTGAGTTATGGATACCCTCGGGGAGTTTTACTCCACCAGCAGCGGTACTCGCTCAGAGGTAGTAAAAATATAACAAATACCTGCTAGATTTTGATGTGCCATATATGCACATTTCGGAAAACCATTCCTCATCAGTGACACTAGGGTCCGAAAAGTTTGAAAGATAAAAAATATAAGCCAAACAGCTGAAAAATAATGAATCTAAAGTTTTAAAATTATATGAATCCAAATCCAGCTAAGGAATGCTTTGGTTGAATATGGTTATATTGATAATAATTTATAATTTAGAAGTACAGTCAAAACTGTCTGAAGGTCTATATGTTTGTGCAACCTATAATTCAATTGTTTTAGCCTAGACACATCATGCTTGATAGAATTATACATTTCAGATAGTACTGGTAGATGACCCTTATTGATTTTAAGTTCAAAAGGTCAATTTTATTTCCATGTACATTGCCCATAATGTATACTGCCCATAATAAAAGCTTGTGCACCCTATAATGTCTGTCCTAGAAGGGAGGGGGCATAAGTATTTCACAAACATCTCTTGTTCCAGTAACATCCATTAATAATCCTTAAATACTAGTAGTTTCAACTTTGCAATTTTTCAATAATTCCTGTTACACCCATTGTCGGATTTATTATTTAACCTAGTCCTAGTTACTTCATCTCGGAGCATTTCAGTCTATTCATGCAGTTCATACATTGAGGTGTTCCGAAAAAACTCCACGAAAGTTATAATTATACTGCTTAATTAACCTACTAGTCTATATTTTCCCTAAATGCTTGCGTTTGAATGCACTAAAATGTAGCTAAGATTCATTATTCCTTGCTAGATATTTACCTCCAATCAAACAAGAGATATGTTCTTATAGTTCTTATTCCTTAAACAATTGTCAGACTTTCTATCGAGGTGACTTATGAATATGTTCACCAAGACTTTAGTTCTGGCAAATAAAATGCCTTTAAAAGTTTAAGACGAATGAAATAAAGCATTTTTATTTCAAATTTATTTTCTTCTTTGTTATAGATGTGTTTGGATAGACTGGGCTGAACATAAAGCACCGAAATGTGTTTACAAAGAAGATACGGGTTATACCGTCATAGGAGATATACAACACAATGGAAACACGTATACTGCAAGTCTTAGACGCAAGGGCCTGTCAAAGGTGTTCGACCAAGATGTTCATGAAATGATGAAGGTTGAAGTTGAAATGTACAACGATTACGCTCTGAGAATCCATGTAAGAATTAAAAAACTTTGCATTGAGTAAGTCAATCAAACAGGAATAGGGCATTTCTACAGGAAAGGTTCATTATTAAATAGGTAGAATACATAAGGTCAGTAATTCTGAAAAAAAGAGATTGTTTATGATACAGAAGGCTAGAAAAATGGAAAAGTTGCATTGCTACAATAGATGCTTATTTATTCAGAAATAGGTCAATACCACAGGAATAGGTAAATAATGAGCAATTCTATATATATCAATGATATAGGAGTATGTACATAATACAGGTGAAGCTGTTTCCGCAAAACATTAATATTATAACACTTTGAGTCGATTTATCCTTGCTATGGGTTTTATACAAACGAATTCTAGTCATCCTCCTTGAATATGTGTACATCTTCCTCATTCTTTGCATAAAAAATATTTTTGTTCTTAAAAAACCAACAATAAAATTTTCGTAAAATACCAAATATTCATGTAAATATATAAATAAAGTAAAAAATATTATCCCGAAATACTGAAATTAATCCATTTATTATTATGGCAAATTGTTAATTTATATTAAAATTATCTTTTAGTTTTATCCAAGAAATTCTACCGATGTGTTTGAGATTCCGGATGAAGCCTTAAAAATGAACAAACCAACAAAAGCGACCGATTCAAGATACAAGTATCACGTGACCTTTACAACAGAACCGTATTTCGGAATTCAAGTCATCAGAAACTCAACAGGTGCTGTAATGTAAGTAAATGAAAATGTTAAAAAAGTCATAAATTTCAATTTTAACGCATTTTTGCAGACTTATAGTTATTGCAATGCAGATGTAGTAGTTCAAGTTAATAGAGTAAATTCAAAATATGACATTGCACCTCCAATTTTCTTCAAAAAAAAAAAACTATTTAACTCTTGTATGCAAGACAACTTCGTGTTAATACAAAATGTACTCTTTTATCTGTCGTAAATATTCCCGGAAAAGTTTATAATTATAGTAATTGGTGTTATAGAAAGGCACACGAGACATTAAGTAACAAAAGTTATTTTGGCCTCATCACTCTAGAGGTTGATTATTACATAAACAAATGAGACATTTCACACTTGTTACCATAGACACGTGGTAATCAAAAAAAAGGTAATCTCATGAAATAATTTATATTAAAATCCAAACAAAATTGGCGATACATGTACGTATATATCAACGGCAATAAGAGAGTAAAAATAAGCATTTTGTATCTATGTTTCGTTTTTTAAAATTTAGATATTTATGTATTTACCTATTTATGAAAAATATTTATTTAAAAAATTATTAATTTATTTTTCATTTAAAAATTATCATTTTTTAATTTTTTTTTCATTTAATTTATTAAAAAAAGTATTTTTAAATTTTATATTTTAATTTTTCAAAATTTCATTCTTTTATCTAAATTTATTTAATTTTAATTTTACTTTAATGTTTGAATTTTAAAAATTTAATTTTAATTTTTAATTTCTAAAATTTTATTTTCTTAAATTCTGTTTTACATATATTTACTTTATTTTCATTGAATTTTTTTTTAACTTGGCGGTTCTTTATTATCTGTTCCTCTTTCAGATTCAACACTACACTTCCGGGTTTATTGTTTGCAGAACAATTTATTCAGATTAGTACAAAACTTCCATCTGATAATATCTATGGCTTTGGCGAACATAATCATCGGCGTTTCCGTCACGATATGAACTGGAAATTATGGCCAATTTTTACGAGAGATGTAGCCCCTATTGTAAGTAAATCGTAATATGAATTACGATAAATATGAAATTGATAAGATTGAAATTTAATGCGCATGCATCAAAGTCATGGTTAAAAAGGTAGCTCTGTACCAAAATGTAATAACAATGGATAGCATGAAATTATGTCTAATGCTCGTTTAGGTTTATTCCTTTTCAACTGTTAGGCATATGTTTTTTACCTATCAAACTTTTCGGCCCCTTGTGTCAATGATGAATGATTTTCCGAAATGTGCACATTTGACACATCAAAAATTAACAGGTATTTTTCTTATATATAAAACAATCATTATTCCTATTAAATTTATGTTGCTTCAGTGACAGATTGTTTGTTATCTGTTTTGTTTGTTGTTCTTTATACTTTTAAGTATACACGATTCAGTGGTGGAACTTTATTAAAACAAGAAAGGATTTAACTTTGTAAAACTTGTTTAATTTGCTGTTCGAAGTAACAAAAGAATTAACAAACTATGAGAAGGAGTATATTTATTGTAACCTGACAATGCTAAAAGTTTTACCTAGAGTGATTCCCCTTTAATCAAGATAAAGTAAATACAATAAGATGTGTTGGTTGGAATTTTCATAAACATAAATTGCTTACAAAATCGGGTTTGTTGTTGAAAACAATGAACAGAATGACAAACACCTCGACAAAAAAGATTAATGTTTTCTTCTATTACTACGTATTCTTTATTATGAAAATAACATTTGTTTGTTGTTGTTTTTTCTCAGGATGAATGGAATTTGTACGGAGCACATCCAGTTTATATGAATCTTGAAAATGACGGAAATGCAAATATGGTATTTCTGAAAAACAGTAATGCTATGGGTAATCTAAAATTTGCATATTTAAAAATTATATAAATATCGAAAATATGGTTTTTCTGAAAAACGGTAATGCTATGGGTAATGTAAAAGTTGCATATTGCAAAAATTTCAAAAATATTGAAAATGCTTTGAGAATTTTCGTCATTAATATTCTACTGACAATCACAGATAATATCTTTTTTCAAGAAAATCCATACCTTTGAATGTTTTCACACTTATTGGTAAAATCACTGGTTAAAGGCAACCGTTGCCTCTAACTTCTGTTGTTTTTAAATTGTCAGTCAGCTTGAAGAATAATTTTTCTTTGAAATGTTTCTTCTCATCTTTTTCTGACCGTTTACTTAAGGTAGTTCATATTTGGTGTAGACTAATTTCACACCACTCTTACATCTCTCACAAAACTGTTTCACAATAAAAAAGGAAGAGAAACATGAGACGGGACGTTATACAGTATAATTTCAACTACTTTATCTGCGAACATGTAATGCATAAAACACAACATATACCATTCTATGTCTAAATTACAATCACAAAAAAAAGTAAAAGCTGACAAATTCAGTTACACACGTCAAATTCAATCAAGGAATAGGACCGGGCTCTCACAAAGATTGTGGCAAGAAAATGAATAACTACAAAATTGTTATAAAAATTAAAAATATAAAAATTTAACCTCAAATGGTTTACTCATGCTTTTTGATTAATGATTCGGACGGCTGCGAAATAATGATTATAATTATAACGATAATGACAATATTGACTGCAAAAGACAAAAAAATCACATTAAAAAAAATGATTTTCATAATCATGTTTTAATGTCTTGAATTTGAAATTACTTTTGAAATATTTTACACTGTAAATTGTCACTTTAATTGTCACAGGTTACAAAAAAACTTTAATCCTCGATTCATTATCTATCAGAAAAATAAATACAGATTATTTGTTTAATATTAAATGCATGCAAAACAAAAACGTAGATTTTTTTTATTATTTAGATATATTGCTCCAACCAAATCCCTACCCAGCAATAACCTACAGGACTATAGGAGGTGTTCTCGATTTCTACATCTTTCTTGGTCCAACCCCACAAATGGCATTACAACAGTATACAGAGGTAAAGTGTATTTTCCAGTAAAGATAATGCTTGGATTTATCTTATCTCTCTTCATTTTGTAATAAAAGATATCTCTGCAAATGTCTAAAAATATGGACAAGTATTTATGACATCATCGAAAAGTAGAGTAAAATAGGCCAAAACGAAGCGTAATAACAAGTTCAAAAACTATTTGTTTTATTGCTTTTAGTTAACGTTACATATTCATTAATTTTTTTAACGTTTGGCTTGTCATTTTTTTCTTTTAAATTTTTTGCCCCTAGTGTCACTGAAGAGGAATGATTTTCTAAAAAGTATGTGACTAAAACAAATAATAAACAACTAAGGTTTTGATACGATTTAATGTAAAGTTCCTTTATGTTTTCAGGCTGTCGGAAGACCATTAATGCCACCGTACTGGTCGCTAGGTTTCCAATTGTGCAAATGGGGCTATGAAAATTTATCTGTTGTAGAAGACGTAGTAGAACGAACTAAAGAAGCTGATTTCCCTCAGGTAAACAATTAAATGAATCACATACGTTACTATGGAGGAGGAGAAGAGAGAATAATGTGTAACCTAAACAAACAACAAAATTGCAATCTAAAATACTTCATAATAGTAGACTATAACCAAATGGCTTCACAATAAAAACATCAGGTTTAAGGACCGACTATGCACTTGTATTTCTTTTAATGACCAGTAAAGCTTATTAGTGTTCCATTGTTTTTCTCATCTCTTGTGCAACCTTTAAAACGTACCTTGCTTATATTTTCTGGTATAAGTATAAACGTTACCCTACAGTCAAATGTTATTATTTATTGTAGCGAGTATCAAATAGGACCAAAAAGAGGTTTGGAACTTAAAACTTTTCTTTCAGGCATCAACACATTATTCATGCGTATAGTCTGTTTAATATATTGGTAATAAAATCATTTAAATTGAAAATTAACATTTCTTTAGTTCGATCGTAATATTAGCTTTTAAAAAGCCCAAAAAGCTAAATTTATTTGAAAAAGATTAAGTATTTTTATCTAACATTTTGTTTACATTAGATAAATCATTTTTCTCTTTTTGATAAATGATACATACGTATTTATATGTTTCAGGACGTACAGTGGGGAGATATTGACTACATGTATAACAAATTCATATTTACTCGAAACAATGATACATTTTACGGCTTGCCAGAGTTTGTGGATAAACTTCATGATGAAGGACAAAAATATGTCATTATAATTGTAAGTAAAATTTTAAGAAGAACGTTGAAGAAAACGTCTAGTGATGTGCTGTCAGACAGCCTTTAAGTATCCATTTGTTATTCATTTGTACCATTATACTCCATTAATCAAGCCTAATTTTTGTCAGACAATACAACAACAACCATACATTTTGCTGCTCGAAAAAGCAATTATGCGTTAAACTGTTACTGTATATTTAACATGCACTGTTTGATGGACATAATATTACTTGACATCTGTTCATATTTTCTGCTATATCCAAAAAATATGAGATGAATTTTCTAATTAATAACATTTGCTTGGCCAAAGTCAATACAGCCCAAAACAATCGTCCCACTCGATTTAGGGTCTAAGAGTCATTGTTCGTTGTTTACACCAAAAATATCAGTTCAAAGTAATTTTTCTACAGAATATGAAAACAGTTTATGGAGATTAATTACATTGTAAGTCTAGATCAATGCTTTTTATGTTATTTTTTTTAAAAAATAATGTATGTGTAATAGTAGCAATATTTCCAATGTTTAATATCTTTTTTAAAAATAAAATTCTAACATATTTCTTTACGTGTCACAGGACCCAGGAGTTGGTAGCAATGATACAATCTACAAGGAAGCTAAGCGGATAAATCCCGGATATAAAATGTATGAAGATGGTGTGGCAAATAACACATTTATTACAATAAATGGAAGTATCCTGCAAGGGGAGGTAATCGATATTTAATACTTTCTTGTATTGCTAAAGAGCGAATTTCTGATCTGAATCTTGCTAATTGAAATATTTTTTTTAAGATCATTGAAACATGATTTAAGATAATGTAAACAACTAGCATTGAAATGAAGTATAATGGAACTGCGTCTCGGGATTACATGTACGAATTTAGTTTGTATAAACTCCAAAGATCCACAGATAACGAAGAAACAACAGATGATTAATGGGTAGATATATAAACGGATACACCGTACAATTCTGATTACTCTTACATCATTGTTGTAATTTAAAAAGTGAATTTGATTTCCAGGGTGCATGGTAATACGTAGAACGCATTGTTGATTTCGACGAGATTTTTCGTTTGATATCCAGTTTAAGAATTAGTATTGAGAGAAACAGAGTTAAATTTTAACCAAATAAAAATGAAATTTAATGTTCGTTACATAATTCCCCTTATTTTGATTTTTTGCACGTTCTGTATCGTAGACTTTAATGCTTGCTCCTTGTAAAACGCAATAATGACCCTGTTTTTATAATGATTGGCGTTATAAGGTTGAAACTAAAACAGAGTTTGCTACTCACTCGCTACGGCAGTAAAAGGTATAATCTGATTCAGTAACAAATTGCATTACCAATATTACTTATGGGTGCATAAAACTTCATTTTACGACAAATCTATAACAAAGTCCTCACTACAATAATGTGAATTGTATAAAAAAGTGAAGTCTTTTTCTTGTTCAGTAATGAGTAAAATTGTTTGATTTTCAATTTCTAGGTCTGGCCAGGTCAATCAGCATTTCCAGATTTCACTAATTTAGAAAACACATTACCTTGGTGGGAACATTACATTAGATACTTTTATTACACAAGTGGTGTAAAGTTTGATGGACTCTGGATTGTAAGTTAATTATTTATTTATAGCTCTTTTCAGAAAATGAAAGATTAAAAAAGCACTTTATTCCAGACTATGAGACGATAAAGCATCAATTAAAAAAAAACCGGACAAGAAAGGATTGATAATATTTTGATCTTTGATTACAAAATAAAAAATAAATAATCTTTTGGCATTGGAAAGGCTTTTAGTAAATATCCAGTGGCGTGGATGTAGTTGTAAAATACTTTTTATATATATTTATACTTGTATAAAATAATAAAAACATCTCGTTTTATTTTAGGATATGAATGAACCAGCAAGTTTTGTGAAAGGTTCCTCCGTCGGTTGTGCTAAAAATAAATGGAATTATCCTCCTTATGTTCCACGTGCGTAAATGCTTATATTCAGTTTTCGGACTAAGAATATTGATAGGATTGCTAATTTAACTAAAATTTGAACATGCTGTTAATGGAGACGGAACACTAGTTTCAGCTCTGCTATTTGAATTGTATACGTTTCCAGACTTTTCGATGAAATTACGCTGTATATCTATAAAACAAAGAATGGTGTGATTAGTTTAAGTAATATGCTTACAAAAACCCCACATCTTTTGTAAGATATAAGATCTTGTGTTTAATAAAACTAGTCAATCTGCAGCAATCAAAGATTAACTTGGATATGTATTACATATGGTAATGAATACAAAAAAATATAAAAAATAAATGATTAACATTTATGTTTCAATATTGACGAATTATTGAATATGGAGTTTTTTGGGATATATCCAATTTTAAACTTTGCTTTCTTTCATTCATTTATTTTAAGGTTATTTGTCAAGATTGATATGAATGTTTTACCTTAACTTTTCAGATATACTTGGTGGCGATTACGATGGTGGAAGTCTTTTTGATAAAACTATCTGTATGGATGCACAACAAAAATGGGGAAAACATTACGATGTACACAGTTTATACGGACACTCCATGGCGATTGTGACGAATAAGTTAGCATCTATTTTAAATCTTACCAATGCCGATCAGATTGATTGTCTTACATATAAACTTTTTCAACTTCGTATTGTTTACTTTTTTAGGTCTTCAAACAAAGTTTACTTGCAAAAACCATACGTATAACTGAAACAACCTAAAAGAGATGACCTTTTGTTTTCAAAATCGGAAAAAACAGTGGTGGCATTAAAATAATGAATATTTATATGATTAGCCGGTAAAAATTGTGATAACCAATGTTTATTATTTGTAAAAATATTGCCATTTCTTATTTTGTGTTATGATTTGTTCATCGCAAAGTACCAATGTTAATCTATTCATTTCTATTTTTCATATACTCATTTTCTAATAATATTTTAGGGCTTTACAAAATGTGTTTCCACAGAAGAGACCTTTTGTATTGACTCGATCCTCGTTTGCGGGTACGGGTAAATATGCGGCGACTTGGCTTGGTGATAACCAGAGTCAATGGAGACAAATACCATGGTCAATTATAGGTATGTCTCTTACCTTATATCTTCTGCCAATTTTATTTTAACTGATAATAAAGTAATATAATATTCCTTTAGTTAGGACAAATGGATAATATGAAGACGGATATAATGACTGAAAAACTTATAATATTGAATATACTACATTTAACTTTGAAGTCCTTTGACCTTTTCATAAACTTTTAACATTTTAAATCTTAAAGATAGTTTTAAAAATATTGTAAACAACATGGTTATTTTTCTAAAAAAATTCAACTCGTTTGAATAACTTTTTAAAAAGTATTTTAAACGTAATAGCAGCGTAATTCATTATTGTCTTATTGTATTGTCTTCATTCAATATGTGAATTTGGTTTAAAGAAGAATGATACTTGAGGGCTATAATAAGGGTTAAAACCACAGAGGCTGTTTTTTATTTGTTTAGTTACAAATATATTTCTTGTCTATCATAAAAGTACAGTATTTTGCTTTTTTAAAATCCCTGCTTTGATTGACTTAACAAGTGTTAATCTTAATTTCAATATTACTTACATTTTTTGAGCATGTTTTGAAGAAATGTGAAAAAAATGTTCATTTCCGCCATCATAAAGACGTCAAGTTTTAAATCAATTTCAGCTGTCACTTTCTCGTCTTTTTCTTTTAAATAGTTGTGAAATTTTTTGTTTTATTTTTCATGTAGTTTTTCTAAAAACCTGTATTACTGAAAATTTTCTGAATTTTTCCTTTTTTCGAAAACATATGGAACTGTTTTAAAATTTGCAGATTGAATTTTAAATATTAAATGCTTTATTTCTTGAAGCTGCATTAAGTTTACCAAATTCCTAAAAAAAATTGATTTTCTAAAAAATTTTTTTTTTAAAGTAGATAACTTCTAACCACGATCCGTGACATTCATTTTCTAAAATTTCATTTCTTTTAGCTGTAAATTAACGGAATCCTCTGACCGGTTGGTCAGTGTTCTACGATGGTAATTATGAGCTTGGAGGATGCGCAAGGATGTACGGAAAAGCCTAGAATCGAAAGTGAAACATGACAGATTGCATAAATAGTCCTTCATTAATATCCAGATGAATTTGAAATGGTGTTATTTTTCTCTTACTAAGTCACAAATGACAAATTCAACGAAGTTCTGTGTTTAATTTATCTTATTTCAACATTTTAATGACCCGGGTTTTGATGACGTAACCATGTTCTAATATTAGATCCCCAAATGCTGCATCTCGCTGGGTTAATACTGTATTTCTGTATTTATTCGAGCTTTTATCGTTGAACCAAATGTAACATTGTTCATTGGGAACATCATTTATTAGATTAGCATCGTTTTATCTTTTTTGGAAAACTTAATGCAGCTTTAACAGCTAACATTTAATACTTAGTGCGTAATATTAAAACAAACTCATTGGAAAGTTTTTTGTTTTAAAAACAGAGAATTCCTTTTCAAAAATTTAATCAGTGCTTGCCTGCAGTCGTGGTTTATTCGTTTCTTAGTTTATCATTGTTACTGTTTTACATTAATTACAAGGACATTAACAATATTTTAAATCCATCATTTTTCAACTGTTTGGCTTATGTTTTTTATCTATCAAAAACTGTTCGGCCCCTAGTGTCACTAATAGGTAATGATTTTCCGAAATATGCACATATGGTACATCAAACTTTAGCAGGAATTTTTGTTATATAATTATATATTGTGTTTTTTTTTGTACTTTTTAGGTATTCTGGAATATGGCCTTTTTGGTTTTTCAATGGTAATATTTTATTTTTCTGATTGACTTACGTAGTAGTTTTGAAGAATTAATATTGTTTTTGCCTGGACAAAATTTGTTTTGGAACTTTTATAGGTACCAAATTTGAGTTTTTAACCGTAGGAAGTACATCCGATTTAAAACTTGAAGATGTTATCTTAATATAATTCATATTGAAAATAGAAAAAAGTTCGTCTAACATAAAAAAGTAGAAATATTCAAGGATAAACAGTAAAACATTTGTATCACTGTATGTTTTTCTAATTATGATTTTCAATTTTTGATGTGATTTTTAAAAAGTTGTTTTTTTAGTGATATGTAACATCCGTGTTTCAATTTTTAAACCAAGATACATTTACGGTAAAGTAACTACACACGATCCTCGTTTTTTTTTTTTTTTTTTTGATAAATAGCTTTATGTTTTTTCTGTGGATGCTATAATATGTATTTATTTAATTTTATTAAATTAAGGTTGGTGCCGACATTTGTGGATTTTATTTCGCAGCGAAGTATGAAATGTGTTTAAGATGGATGCAATTAGGAGCATTTTACCCTTTTGCAAGAAATCATAATGCTTTAGGTTTTGAGGTGTGCCTGAGGATAAATTAACACACATACACACCACAGACAGACAGACAGACAGACACACACACACACACATACATACATACACACACACACATACATACACACACACACACACACACACACACACACACACACATATATATCGAATATAGAATCAATGAAAATAAATAGATTGTGAAATCGTTTTTTGTCAAAAAATTCATAACATTATAATCGTGATTTGGACATGGATTGGTATGTCTGTGATTTATTATTAATTATTAGTTGTTTATTAAAGAAATTATCAATTGTCTGATGCAATAACTAACTGCTCTTTAAGGCTATTGTTTTTGGTCTATGTAAAAGGGGTTCCACAAATAGTTTTGATTTTAAGGTATTTTGCACATTTTTCACAATGCATGATATCATTTAACCGACGAAATAATTTTATTATTGTGAAGAAAATAATCACATGTGGTTTAAACATCTGAATTAAGAAAAAAACTCATTTTATATGATTTATCAGCCACAATTTAAAATTGTAATAAATGACACATTCAGTTAACACCATGAAACGGTAATCATATTTCGAATCATATTTCCGATTGCATTAGTTTAAGTTATTTTTGAATTGTTTTGGCCGAAATGAATAAAACGTACTTATTTCAATATTAAAAGTTTTATAGATTATATGATTTTTTAGCTAATAAAAATATTTTTAAAAAAAGAAGTTACTAACATTAAATGTTGATTCTGCTCGAAAATAATAAACTTTAAGATTGAAATGAAAAATGATCAAAAACTTTTAATTGTATTAACTATATATTTCAATTATAATTATAACTATGTGAAATAGATTTTTATAATTATGAAATCTTTTATATTTTAGCCTCAAGATCCTGCAGCATGGGGTACCAAATTTGTTGGAATCGTAAGACAAAGTATTCTTATTCGGTACAAGATTCTCCCTTATTTATATACTTTATATCATGAAGCTCATGTTTACGGCAATACGGTCGGAAGATCTCTTATGTTTGAGTGAGTACATTTATTTAACTATCTTTTGTATTTCACTGTCTATTTTGTTAACTGAGATCAATCAGAAAAAAATGACGTTTGACACTTAATTTATATAATATATATCCAATTAAAATAGACAGAATACGATTTATCTTCATTTTGGAATTCTTTTCAAAGTTTGCTTTTTTTATTTCCAAATAATCAACATCCTTTTTATGTTCTTAATTCAGTCAAATAATATTACAACAATATATAGAACTGCATCCAGCTTTAACCTCTGATGATGTTTTTAATAAGAAAAAAATTTATATGCAAGATAAATGTTACCATTTTCATTAGTTAATTGATTAACCTAGATAAACAAATGATTTGGATGAATGCTGCAAAGAATATGATATAAAAAATCCATAAAAGTGTAACGAATGTGTGACACATAATTTTAAATTAAATACTCTTTTTGCTACAGTGCGTAAGCTATTTTATAGCATTGCATATTTTTCAGCCATAAATTCCATCCATCGTTTTAGGTATCCACAAGATAAGAACACTTGGGATATAGACAGACAATTTTTACTCGGTGCAGCGTTTTTAGTGACACCTGTAATGGAGAAGGTAAACATACTCTCTCTCTCTCTCTCTCTCTCTCTCTCTCTCTCTCTCTCTCTCTCTCTTTATATATATATAATTATAATATAAAATCCACTTATGTAAATATTAATTAAAACTAGGCGAAAAATCATCGAGCACCACATCACAATGGCAATTGTATACCGTCTGCTTTCATGATATACCAGGAGCATTACACATCACGACATGGTAGCCAAAAATAATAACGGTAAAAAAGTGGAATACGATTTCGAATTACAGTATGGGAATAGAGTATATAGTAGTTAAAATTCAAAGCACATGTATAAATCAACACAGTAACACATACACGACAAATTTCTTTGGTAATTCCACATACACGTCCTGCACGTTCAATTTTCATAACTAGACTGGTGACTGATAAGACTTTTTACACCGTCTGCAGATGATCCATGCGCGGTTGCTGCTAGGGCCAAAAGCTATTATTATCATAATTTTATATTGAAATAAACAGAGAACATTTGCAGATTAAATGTTACAGTAAAAGAATTTGTTGAAAAAAGAATTATTAAATTAATCTTTACTGTTATCTGTTCCTATTTCTCACGCACTATTTTGTTCGGCTGTTCCAGTGACTGGACATACTTGTCGTCATCGGAAAGTATTTGGACATTTTTTTAAGGATTAAAAGTTTCAAACTATTTTTTTAAAAATCGTGAAATGTAAATATAACCATTAAACTGTTCAAAAATGAGGCTGCTAGCGCGCGTTATTCAGTTTGCATTGCAAGGCATTGGAAGTTATATCGACTAGAAGCCTCATTTTTAAACAGTTTAATGGTTAAATATATAACAACCAAATCTGTTAATTTGATGTGCTGTACGTGCACGTTTTAAACTTTAATCCTTACCAGTGACACTTGGGACTGGAAAAATTAAAAAGTGAAAATTCTCCATGTTCTGCTTCATATTTGGACTTATACCTCAATTATGACACCCATGAAAGGTTACATCTGAAGCTATACGACAAACGTGATGACCAATTTTTCTATTGTCAACTTTCCGTTTCTTTGCAGTAATATCCCTGCTTCTGGTTTATATGTTTCACAGTTAAAACGGTACGGTAGAGCTTGTTTCCACTATAGGGACTTTTTGCAACGAAGCAAATTGCTTACAATTAAATTGTTGCGGAAGCATATTGCAAGCCTAGGCTTAAATAATTAAGGCCCTTAAAAAAGTTCATGCCCGTCATCGCAATATTGTTGATAAGTATGTAGCCACTGTATCCCAACTTATACTGGATATATTTGACTTACCATAGTAATTTGTTCCTTTCATTCTCAAAATTGACTTGCTCGTGACGGGTGTAGCTAGCTAGACAGGAGGTGCTTACCCTTCCGGAGTACCCGGCCTAACTTTCTTGATGAAACTTCACGTGTATGACTAAATTTGCCAGCTTTCAAAGTTTTTAATTTGTTTTTGGGATTGTTATATGGACAAGCACTGGTATGTTTATTTTATTATATATAAACCAACAAATCAAACTTAGCAAAAAAGATGAAGAAACCATTCTAAAGACAATTGTCAGACTTTGTATAACAAAACTTTACAACTGATTAATCAGCATTTCATAACAAAAGTTGCATTTTTATCTCATTCAATATGAATGCATTTTCTTCATTTAACATCATTCTTTAAACATTTAAAACATACTTTTTTCATTTCAAATCTTTTAAATATTCATTCTGGTATATGTTTCAAAACATCCCTTATAAAATTTGCAAAAATGGATTTTGTACATCAACAAAGAAACTTCACAATATTTTCAACATTTCTTTCTGGTGGTTTTAAATTGTCACAGCAATTTTATAAGTACAAGAGATAATACTTCGAATACTTCTAAAGACAGAACCTGAATAGATTTTTATATTAATCGTAACAATAGTAATCAAACTTTCTACATTACTTCTTTAAAGGTATGTTTTTCACCGTTTTACTTTTAACTACCCTACTAAAAATGTGGGCATGGCAAAAATTATCAGTCGTTTTAGTTTGGAAACAAGTTTAAAACATGAAGCTTGTCCTCTCTTGTAAAGCATTCTTAAACTATAAGGATTCGTATAAATTTGGAACTTGCATATAAACAAATGTTATATTTGTTGGCTTGTTTTTTTATATCTTGGCTCCTATTGGAAATCAATAAATACTTTTAAACAGCCAAATAAAATTTTATCGTTTTTTTACCTGTTTATATATTTTATATTTAGAGCGTTATAATTAAGCCTTGAAGAAATATCATTCCTCATGAGTGACACAACTGGCTCAAAAGTTTGGTAGATAAAAAACATTAGCCAAATAGTTAAAAAATAAAATCAAAGATCCAAAATTATATGAATTCCTGCTCTGGAATGCTTTGCATGAGGGGAACCAACCTTAGTTTAATAAATTTTAAACATTTAGACGCCTGACAAAGCAGAAAATATGGTCCATAAATTAAACAAAATCAATCTGTTAAATTAATATCAATCATACACCAGTTTATGATTTTTACAATTTAGAAAAATAGTAACTGAAAAGGAATGCTTTCCGAAATGTGCACATATGGCACATCGAAATATCATTCACTTTTCATTCTTAAACAAAAACGGTGAACCAATATATAAATATTTAGTGCTCAGCAGGGATTCTGGTAATTTTGTAAAACACCATACAGACTGCAAACAAAAATATACTGAAGATACCATCAACAAAATGTTAGTGTTTTTGATAGACAACATATTTGTTGTGTTTGGCAATATTATCTTTCAACAAACATTCGATATACCAATGGGCACAAACTGTGCACCTTTGCTTGCTGATTTGTTTCTTTATTCATATGAATCAGAATTTTTACATAACCCTGTCAAATCTGGAGAAAAGACTGTCGCTAAATCATTCCACTACACATACAGATATATAGATGACGTTTTATCTCTAAATAATTACAAACTTTGAGAATATGTGAATGTCATCTATCCGAGTGAGCTTGAAATAAAAGACACGACAAATTATCCATGTTCTGCTTCATATTTAGACTTATATCCAATTATGACACCCATGAAAGGTTACATCTTAAGCTACACGACAAATGTGATGACTTCAATTTTTCTATTTTTAACTTTTCGTTTCCTTGCAGTAATATCCCTGCTTCTCCTGCGTATGTTGTATATGTTTCACAGTTAATATGGTGCCGTAGGGCCTGTTCCCATTATAGGGACTTTCTGCAACGAAGAAAATTACTTACAATTAAATTGTTGACACAATGATATTGCAAGCCTAGGCTAATCAGGGCCCTTAAAAAGTTTCATGGCCGTCATCACAATATTGTTGATAAGTATGTAGTCACTGTATCCCAACTTATACTGGATATATTTGACTTACCATAGTTCTTTGTTCCTTTCATTCTCAAAGTTGACCTGCACGTGATGGGTGTAGCTAGCTAGACAGGAGGTGTTTACACTTCCTGAGCACCCGGCCTCACTTCCTTGATGGAAGTTCACGTGTATAACATATTTTGCCAGTTTGCAAAGTTTTTACTTTGTTTTTGGGATTGTGATATAGACAGGAACTGGTATGTTTGTTTTATTTAACAGGTATTTTGTTATATATTTTAATATGACTGTTATTAAGGTATGAAATTGTAGGAATATAAATAAATAGAAGCTGTGATCCATAAGTATTCTCTTTAAAATGTTAATTCCGTTTAGATTTATTTATTATTAATGCGTACAATAAATAACACGATAGATAAATAATGCCTAAATAAAACTAATAACACTTTCTCTTATCAAAGCTAAATGTTCAAAATTTTCTTTAAAAAAATTGTATGAGTTATATTCCACCTCAAATATTACTCTATCCAACCCGTTAACTATCTTACCTTTAGGTCGGTTGTAAAATGTGTTTATGTTTTGTTTGTTAGAAACTTCTTGAAGAATTTCTACCAAGATTGGTGTTGTAGCATTAGCGAAGAGGCCTTACTGCTGGGCATCGCATTACTATTTGTACAGTGTCCATCTGGAATTATAATTTTATTATTTTTCTCCCTTATTTTTTTATTAATTCATTTTTTGTTTCGTGTTAGTAACAATTGGCTTTGTGGAATTCACTATAGAAAAATGCTTTTATCGATATAACAAACTGTTAAAACTGAAATCACTTCTACATCTGTTCTGCGGGGCATTGCATAAACCTAATTTAAGCATGGTAGGGTATTTATTTCATGGTAATATTTATTAATTATAGCAAATATAAGAATATAGGAAAACAAAGTTTTATAGACAACTGCCTTATTGTTGTGTAATATTCACATATTCAAACTGATTTTCGTACAGAGAAAACTAAAGGTTGATGGCTACATTCCACAAGGAAGATGGTATAATTATTACGACGTGAGTAGCCTCATTGTATTTTAAACCACCTTATTATGAAGCATCAATCTTAAAAATGTATTATAATTGCCAAAGTAGATAAAAGCTCTGGTGATCAGAGTATTTATAAAATTACTAGAGTAAACTATTAAGTCAGGTATCTAACCGAAATTAGGTAAGATTAGGTAAATTCGCTCCGGGAACTTCTACTATCATTGTAAAAGACTTAATGCATATATCCTGGCTTAAAAAAAGGCAAAAATGTTGCACTTACTTTCATATAATGTTTGTAGATTATGCAGAAACTTAGAAGAGTTACAACTTTTACAATGAAGTTGTATCAGTGTTCCAATGTTTTATTATGTCCTACATACTTTTTTCTCTCGTAAAAAGATTGCCCTGTCTTTTGTTTTCAAAATTTACCAGCATGTTTCACGTGCTTTTATTAACTTGCATTAAACATTTTATACTTATTAACAACCATATGCAATAAATATCTTTCTTGGGTCATTCAAATTAAGTCACCGTTGTTATTCACATGTTTGACAACTGTTTCCTCAATTATTAACAAACAGGGTACAGAAGTTCAGAATACTGGCACAACACACACATTAGATGCCCCTTTAGAAATCATTAATTTACACTTAAGAGGAGGATACATACTGCCAACACAAGAACCAGATAACACGACAGTTTATAGGTAAAAAATAAATTGTAACATTTGTGTAAATATATTATTACGAGTTGATGGCTTGATTCCGAGACAGAGGACAGAAGTTAAGAAACTGAAAACATACACAAATTAGATTCACCTTCAGATACAAATATTTTTTTAATTAAAGCGAATGTACATTTTTAAAATAGAACGACCGAATAACAGAAACTATATGTAGGTAAACAGACAATTTATCCGGAGAAAAAATGTTTGTTTTAAATTTTCGGACAACTATTTTATACAGCAAGTGCCTTGAATACAATTTCCATAATTATTTTTAAAATTTAGTTAATTACACATTGATATTTTGCTCAATTTTAAAATATACATTACGCTATCATGGAAGCGCTGCAAATTAAATTTACACATGTTATTTAAAATTACTTTTATAGTCGAAAACGTCCATTGGGTCTAATGGTTTGCTTAGATGAAAATAAAAATGCAAATGGCAATTTATTTTGGGATGATGGTGAAAGCAAAGGTAATATTTGTTTTGCTTTATAATACAGAATATACGTTTTCGTAAATATAAAAACAATTGTTTGTTTCCGTAGTGTAGTTTTAACATGTTTTATGTTACATGTTAGATGTTTTCCAAATAAAACAATACTTAATATAAATTGTTATCGACGATTATTGAAAAGTTTTGTTTAGATGAGCTAGTGAAACCAAGAAGTGTTTGTGAATATTATATAAAAATTTTATCAATAAGATATAACGAGATATTTTGTCGAGACTTTAAAGCTTACAACTTCTTTGTAATAATTTACATTACATATTTTAAGTAAAGTGTCATCTTATAATTAATCGTTTTATTTATTCATCTTTGTTTTACTTGTGTTTTTGTTTTCATTGGAATTAGATGTAAATTTATATCAATACCTATCAAATTTGGATGTGCCAAAGGTGCACTTTTTGGACAATCATTCCTCATCAGTGACACTTGGGGCCAAAAAGTTACCAATTTCCTTTCTGAGTTTTGTGTGAAATGCAGAACACTTAATTTTATCGATACGTTCTTAAAATTGACATGAACCTTTTATAATAAAAAACTACGTGATATTTTGTGCACAGTGTTTACAGTTTTATGTATAGTATAATAATATTGTATGTTATATTTCTTATATAAAAATTGTTCTGACTTATTGCTTTCAGATACATATACACGAAGAAATTATCTACAAATAACATTTAATGCTACACAGGTGAGCATTGAAAACATTTAATATCTATATTTGAAATTTGTTTTGGCCGACATTTCAAAACTGCATCATTGAAACATTTCCATTTAACCAATTTATAACACGCTTACAAGACTTTGAAAGTATAATAATAATTTAATTTTGCCTCAAATAGTTTGCTTTATATCTTCTCGTATGAAATAATTTTACGAGTTATGGGTTAGGATCAAATTTTTTTGAAATTTTTTGTTAGATAATTTCATATACAAAACGTTCAAATAGGGATAATTGTATTTTTATCTTAATAAAGAAAATATTTTAATTAAAAGGATAAATTTAAAACTTAAGGCGAATCAGCTGTACTTGAAATATTTGTGTTTAAAAGGCAGCATCAATTTAATAGGGACTTGAGTAAACATTTAAGTGATGAAAATGAATGGTTTAAGTAAAAGAGATAAAATAATAATTCTTTTAAGGGTGTATGTATAAAAGCGAATATTTAAAACGATAATTTAATTTCAACTCTCGGTAATTTTTAGGGACAAGAACTTTCATTAAATGTTGTACACAGTAACTATGCAGAAGCTAAAAGTTTATATTTTGGAATTATCGAGATATATGGTTTGAACAGCTTGCCTGGTGAATTATATGTTAATAAAAAAGGTTACAAAATATGCACATTCGACCGAAAGGAAAGGTACGTATGTATCACAAAGAAAACGTTTATTTGTATTTATTAACGGTATACTTTTTTTAAATTTGAAAACGGATTCTGAAACTAATTAGGAGTAACAATATTTACCTGTAAAATATAATTTTTATAATACAACAGGAAACGACAGGAGCATCAAAATGACACGTACAAGCAAACGACAGAAGCATCATAACGACACGTACAAGCAAATAACAGAAAAATCAAAACGACATACAAAAGCTAAAGAAGGAAACATCAAAAAGACATACAAGCAGATGACAGAAGCATCAAAACGACACGTACAAGACAATAACAGGACAATCGAAGCGGCTTGCACAAGAAAATGAAAGAAGCATCAAAACGACAAACAAGCAAATAACAGACACATCAAAAAGACACAAACAAGTATTTGAAAGAAGCATCAAAACGACACATACAGGCAAATGACAATGCATCAAAACGACACATACAGGCATATGACAAAAGTATTAAAACGACACGTACAGACATATGACAAAAGCATCAAAACAACACATACAGGCATATGACAAAAGCATTAAAACGACACAAACAGGCATATGACAAAAGCATCAAAACGACACATACAGGCATATGACAAAAGCATCAAAACGACACGTACAGGCATATGACAAAAGCATCAAAACGACACGTACAATCAAATAACAGAAAAATTAAAACGACATACAAGCAAATGACAGAAGCATCAAAAAGACATAAAAGCAAATGACAGAAGCATCATAATTGCACGTAAATGACAGAAGCATAGGAAAGACACATAAAAGCAAATGACAGAAGTATCAAAACGGCATGTTCAGGCATATGAAAGAAGCATAAAAACAACATACAAGGAAACAGACATATTAAAAAGACACATAAAACAAATGACGGAAGTATCAAAACGGCACGTACAAGCATATGAAATAAGCATTGAAACGACATACACAAGCAAATGAATGAAGTATCAAAACGACATACAAGCAAATGACAGACACATCAAAAAGACACATAAAACAAAAAACAGGAGTATCAAAACGACACTACCAACATATGAAAGAAGCATAAAAACGACACGTACAAGCATATGAAAGAAGCAAAAACGACACGTACAAGCATATGAAGAAAGCATCAAAACGACACGTACTAGCATATGAAATAAGCATCAAAACGACACGCACAAGCATATGAAATAAGCACCAAAACGAAATACACAAGCAAATGAAAGAAGCATCAAAAAGACATACAAGCAAATGACAGAAGCATAATTAAGACACATATAAGCAAATAACAGAAGAATGAAAACGGCACGTACAAGCATATAAAAGAAGTATCAAAACGAAACGTACAAGCATATGAAAGAAGCATCAAAACGACATACATGCAAATGTCAATAGCATCAAAACAACGAGTACAAGCAAATGACAGAAGCATCAAAATGACATACACAAGCAAATGAAGGAAGCATAAAAAAGACATACGAGTAAATGACAGAAGCATAAAAAAGACACGTACAAGCCCACGTTTAGAAGTATCAAAACGACACGTACAAGCAAAATGAGACTTCATTTTTTATTTTCAAAATTAAAAATTAAATTACTGTTTCAAAAGGCACTAATCCTAATACTTTCATAAAAATGTGGTTAAAGTGTATTGGGCAGTCTTCAACGATTTCGCATGTTTCATAGTCGTGGTCCTTTTTTAACAAACTGCAAATTCATTATGTTTAATTAATTGAACTAGATAAAGATCGAGTTTAATTTTTTTAATGAAATATTTTTATATATTTTATTTGCAATTAGAAATATCATAAAAACAGTTCCAAACAATTTTAAAGACTCTAAAGATAATTATTCAAAATAAGTAAAAAAAGTTTATCACGTTATTCGCTTATGTCTCATATATTGCAAAGGTTGTAAATTCAAGTCAACGTCTAGAAAGGGGGTGCTAATCCTTTTGCAGTACCCCACCTCACCTCCTTGACCGATGTTTACGTGTTTAACTGAATTAGTAATTATTAAGTTTTAATTTGTTAGGGAGTTTGATTTGGACATGGAACAGGTATGTTTGTGATTCATCTTACAGTTATTGTTAATCGCCTTGGTTTTGTTTCTTAAAATGCATAGGTTTTATGTAATGCATGAGTTTGGTAAGGTGTTCGTGATCTGCTCAAACTAAACAATGCATATCTTTGGCTCGACAAAGATATAATTTATTAACACATCTTTAATTTGAACTAATATTGAGTATTCACCAACCTCATTTATAAAATTACATGTTCTTTTTAATATCGATTTGTTAGAATTTCACAGAAATGTTTCACATTGCTATTTATTATTTTTTTTATTTTACAGATAGTGCAGTTTATCGATTTAAATTTGAATATAACGCAGAACCACATACTTAAATGGAGACAGTTCTAAAATGTCACTACTTGTTCAATGTTTTAATGTTCTTCCAATCCAATAAAATCTTTATTTTAATTCAAAAAAACACATTTCATATATGAAACAGTTAACAAGTAATGGACCAGACCAGCAAAAGCTGTTTACAAACACCGCATCATGATAAACATTTCTAACAAAAAGAGAGCATAAAAATATGAGGGACAAGATTTTCTTTTATTTGTGTTTGCTACATATTTGCTTTTGCTAAACATTTGATTAAAGAATTATCCTGTGTATACCAACAGTTTGATGACCAATTGCTAAAGCAAGTTATTGTTCTGTTATATGTAGCAAAAAATTCAAAACGAGAAAACAAAATAAATTGTTAAACAAGTTGTTACAAATAAGTTATTGACTCGGGGATATAGCGGGTCTATTCTGATAAAAGCCCTGACATCATCGCAATATTGTTGTTAAGTGTAATGTCGCTGTATACAAAATTATTCTGTATTTAAGATCCTGAAGTTTAATGTAACTTATTATCTTAATTTAAATCTCACACGTGGCAGGTTTTACTCACTAAACAGGTGGTGGTTTTCCTTCCGGAGCGCATGGTCATAATTTCCTAATGGAAGTTAAAGTGTTACACTTCTCACGTATTAACGTGTTTTTCGCATTGCTTTTTGATACGTTATTTTGACACTAATCTGTAAATTTGCAAATAAAGTATATTGATCTTACTAAGTAGACGTGAAAGGCAACGCCTCTTAAATAACATTGACAAGAAAAGACAAAAAAAATTGTAATATTTGAGCTTGAAGTGGCACCGGAGTATATGTCAGCGACGAATTATAGTACTTTTAAAAGGGTCATTGCATTAAACTTAATTTACAAACAGTGGTCCATTAAAATTGTTATCACAATTGTTTATGTATTATTTAAATATCACAATATTAAAAACCGCATCAAAATTGGTGACGAAAAAAAGTTATAGCGGTTTGAAATCCAATTTTTTTAAATTTCCCTTGAAAAACCTCATTTTGATTTATAAATGTGTGACGTCATTGCAGTATTAGAAGTAGTATCTAACATAATAGACAGTAGTAACAATGATGAATTATCAACGTTTGCAGTGAAAGAAACTACTCTGACATGAACTTAATTATGCAAAATAGTTCGTTATCATTTAGAGAATCAGTTGACAATCTTATCAGCAATAAATTGGAGTATAGAAATATGTATTTGAACCAGAAACGGACGAAAATATTGAAGTCGAGTCCCGACCTAATCGAGAATAGTGATTGAAGTTGGATGCATAGCTATTGAAAATACATGACGAGTGTTAACTTGTCAATAATAATCGTGAGAATTGATTATATCATTGACTAAAAAAAAATAAATTATTTTATTAAGTCGGACTGGACAGAATCGAGAATTGCGATTGGTTGCAGAGCTGTAACAAGAAATACACGATTCGTTTTTACTTGTCAAATACATGAAAATTAATTTTATCGTCGACATTTCAACACGAATTAAATATCAGATCAGACTGGACAGACTACCGGATGAATATTATAGAACTTACTGTGGCACCGGCTAAAAATCAATACATAAAAATTCAATCGCCTATGCTATTTTGTGTAATGTTTAATCACAATTAAAATTAAATGGCTGTGTTGTAGAAAACTTTTAAGTAATCTGGCAGCATTGCATTTCCTCGATCCTTGAAAGTTGTTCACACAGATAAAGTTTGTATAATAGTTCTTTTTATCTTTCCTATGGTTAATGAATGCTGGGTTAATTATAAAGGAATAAAACAGGATAGTTCATCTCAAAAGTATTATAATTGTTTAAATTAAAATGACATGGATATGAGAATGAGACCACATTTTAAAAAAGGTTTTCAGTTTTGACTTATTTGAGTAGTTAAATAATATTCTGTCGATGTATCACTAGCATGACGTCACAACAGGGGAGCCTCGATATCGACCTTTTTTATTTATAACAATAAAGTCACGTAAGGGGGACCTTGTAAAAACTTTTAAATAAGAAGTCTAAAACTGCCATATTGTGATATACCGTTTGGTTGTTTTGTAACTATGAATCAAACTTCTTTATTGACATACGCATAGGAAGCTTTCTGGTATAATATTTATTAAATTTTTTGATAATAAGCCTACCAAGTCTAAGCCAAAGCCAAAATGTAAACCTTGACGCTTCATGCATAGAACTATTGGTTAAGCAATAATAAAACTTGTGACTATATCACAAGTCAGTAAATACATTAAAGAGTCGTGAAAAGACAAACAATAGCATCAGAACACAGGTCTCTGGAAAAGAAGACTGTGATGTCAAGGAAAAGCAAATTACCATGCAGGGATTCTGTTAAAAATGCTTTTGATTCAGATATACCTAAACCTGGACCATCTCGTCAACAGACAATCTACATATCAGATTCTATCTCTGAGTCAGTGAATGACATAGCAGATGAAAAAGTCTGTGTATGCAAACGTTTTTAGCCAGAAGAGTTACGGAATTGTGAATCAATTGTTATTAAAATTAGGGTGGGTGTGATTATAAAAAAATGGCACACTGGAGACACCTTATTGTTGATGGTTGTATTGTCCATGTCAAGAATTACATTTGTGTTTAGACAACTTCCATTCGCTACCTTTCTTCTGCACAAGCATGATATTGCCTTTTGTGATAACAAAACAGTTAATTGCACGATATTTTAAGGCATATAACAAAGCAATTCTAGAGGCCATTATCTTGGAAAAAGTGTATCAGTCGTCTTTTTCCCACGAATATTAAGTAACGCGATGCTATATAAATAAATAAATTTATAAATAAATAAGCGTTTGTGTGTTTGTTTATACTTTTTATGCAAGCGCTCTTCTAAAACAATCTTATTATAATGAAAAGAATTTATTCATTTCGACTTTCTGGCTTATGTGTATTTATTCAGCATCTTTGTAGCCAATAATGCATTTAAGCATATTTTGGAGAGAATTGAACTAAAGGTTAGGATGAAAGCTGTTATTCTGCTATTTTGATTAAGGTCTACGCAATAAATAAGCAATGCCTTTTATATGACACCTCAGAAAGGTTGCAGTAATTTTACTGATTTTCCAGCGTATGGTATAAATTATTTTTGGTTTATACGGTACGGAAGAGCTTGTTCCGACTACAGGGACTTTCTACAATAATGGAAACTGCTTTCAAATAAATTGTTGACTCGGGTATATTGCAAGCATTGGCTAATTAAAGCCCTTGAAAGTTGCCAAACATATACTGGATATATTTAACGTCACATAGTTCCATGTTCTTTTGCTTCTAAAATTTGATCTCGCACTTGACGGGTGTAGCTAGGAAAAGGACGCAAACGTTGGCATGATCTACGTTATTCAAGTAAGATAATATCACTGGTATCTTGTTTTTATCTACACGAAACAATTTCTATAAGTTTTTGTATTGTGTTCATTACGAATATCTGTCACAAAAATAAAAATTTTATGTTCAACCTGTCGCAATCTCAAACATATTGTAAAAACAGTCTTAAATTTATCTTTTAAAATAGCTTCTACATTTTTCTCGTTATTTCATTTTTTTTAAATTTCGAAAGTAAGTTGAACAGATGACTGTTTTAATGGATTTTGTAACGCTTAAGTAAGATAAAAAATACTAAAACTCAATTTTCATTTTAATAAATATGAAGTTGAGTTTTATATAAAGGACTTCTTCCAAATACGAGTATGTATAATATTTATTATTTTTATTAAGTCTTCCACTTAACTTTTTAGATGACTTATTGCTTTTCCTCCGTTATTAAGTCTCTCACCCACTTAACAAATTGGGAAGAGACTTATTGTTTCTATGCTTTTTTTTTTTTCTTTTTTTTTTGCATTCTTCCGCCTTTTTAAGCCCAAATTTTGTCCGAAACTTTTTTCACAAATGGAGAGTCATATTACTTTTTGCAGATAACTACCATCTAGAGGCGTGACATCAGTACTTTTCTTCGCAATTTGTAAACAAGAGCTATATTTGTCAGAGTTTATTGACCTCTACAATAACATTAAACAGTTATTTCTTCCTTAAAACTTGACATATTATGTTGAAACTTGATAGGTACATAATATAACAAATAGTAAAGTGATCGGAGATTTGTTGCAAAGTGTGCCTGCACACTGACAATCTCTATTTTTCTTCTGATCACTTTTTGTCCGCATTAATTTCGTTCAAATTGCATTATAGTTTCCTGTACCATTGAAGTTGTGTTATTTGGTATTTAAAACTTTGAGGGTTTATTTGGGAGAGGGACAGAAGTGTGGTGTCTTGAAATAAAAATCACCAATTTTTCCATATACACTTTGTTGTGTAATATAAAACCATAATTTGTAATCTTAAGGCGCATTAATTGATATAAAACATCTTTCCTTGGGTACTTCTAAGGGGTAGTGTCGGGTAGGACATTGTCATAACTTTTAAAATGTCAAGATCCCCACCCCTAAACCATGTATTGTCTGGTCCCTTATAATAAAACGAAAAGAATGATAGTAATGAAACACAAGCTTATAGGATTATAAAAAAAAATTAAAAACAAATCTTCAATAACATTATTTCATGCTTTTCATAGAACTAATTGTTTTAATCCCCTGGTCAATTACCCATTTTTTATGTAGCGTCTGGCTATAACACAATCATTGCATGTCAGTCAAATGGTTGGTTACACCCTTCTCAGTTCATGGTTTACTTGCTATTAATCAAAGTTGAAACTCGATGAATTAAAATATGACGGCTAATTCTTTCTACCAAACTTGTTTTTACAACACAACACTAAACATGATTCGGGGTGTTAAGAATCAAAATGAGTGTTTAAAGAATTGCTGACAATCAACAAAATGTTCACCTAGTTCACAATAAGAAATGTATTATGGAATAAGGCTATGATTAAATATGATGTAAAAAAAACACTCAATTAGCAGGTGTTTAAACGTTTGTTTTATACCAAAGTTGCGATTTTTCAACTCATACTGATGACGTAGGTTTAAGGATTCTGCATTAAACTGGAGTTTTCAGAGAACGCCATCGACTTTTAAAGCACACTTACAAACTATGATACACTAGGGTCTTTCCAAAAGGGATCAAAATATAGGAAGTAGAAGGAAATATGATGAATAAGATTACTTACTATAGAAATGTAAAATTTATAATTTGTGATATAGTTTAAAATATTTTTTTTCTAACCCTCGGCCCTGTGAATGTCTTCCGACAAACTCTAACTTTTTCATTTTGATCATCCATTTTCAAATTAAATTTACTTACAGTCATTTGCACCTTTAGTATTAATTTCAGTAAGGTTTCATTTGATGTTTTGTTAAAACATGTATCTAGTAAATGTTCCATGCTTTCTCATTGCACTTCCTGTGAGAGTCAATCGAACGCCATTTTTCCTTTGTTCTCTTGCTGGAGATTAAAATCCTAAATTTGGCTAAATTTACGCTTGGTTCTATCCTTTTCTTACATATCCACGCGATCATATATGATCTATGTTTCCTGTCGTATCACTTTCTTATTGTAACACTGTCCAGTCTATCTAAATTTGACCTGGTCGACTGGAGGTGGAAAAGGACATGCATTGCCGACCTTATCACATGCCCAGCCAGTCTTTTTAACCTAACCAATGAGAATATATGTGTCACAAGCTGCTTTATTTATTCTTTTGTCATAAAATTTTATTCTTTACGACGATGGGAAGTAGGACAGGGTGGAGTTAACTGGTTTTACTATTATGTTTATGTAATTGCTTTAAAATTTTAAAATTGTTTGTATATAAATGAGCTTGATAGAGTTACTTCTCTTTGTCATAACACCGTTTGTTTTACAACTTTATTTATAAAGAGTGCCTATTGATATAAGTTAAGCAATAATATTTACGCAGTCAAGATTGAGTAGACCTCAAATATAGTATCAGATAATTAATTAACAAGATAAAAATACCTACCTTTACCTTTCGTATTAATTGAACAACTGTCTTGGATAATTTTATTGTTTTTACGATTACCTCAGAAGATCTGTTTTAAATCTCAAAGGTCTCTTTTCAGTTAACTTCTTTTCAAAATCTAAAATATTGCTAACCTCAAAAAATTACACACACACACACACAAACACATACCATCTTATTGGTAGGTGTCCAAATCAAAATTTAGAAACTTTTTCTGGATACAACGTCTGCGTAAGATAAGGAGTTGTGGTGTTTACGCCCCAGTTAAGATTCTTTCTCTTATGTCGAGGCGGTCAGTACTAGGATAGTGGAGGATACGGGGGGCCGGTGAAAACCAGCGACCTTACCTTCGGCAAGCGAACTGACAAACTTTCTCACACTAGGATCTGTCTCGAGTTGTATTCGAACCCCGGTGGTGAGAGGCACTTTAGATCACTCGGCCACGGAGGCCCCGCTTTAAATAAGGTTAACTCTTTTTATTCAATCTAGTAGCAAAAAGATATGTATTTACGTCACACTGTTTTAGAGACAATCAAATTCTTAATAAGTAACACGTAACACTGTTTCAGAGACAATCAAATTCTTAGTAAGTAATTTGAAACTATATAATATGTTAAATGTTACAGAATGTTTTTATGATTAGTATTTAAAGTCACCTTTTATGTAAAATTTTACAATGTTTTTTATGTTTAGTATTAGTTAAAGCCACCTTAAAACATGATTTCGACAAAGCCGTAGCATTATATATATATATATATATATATATATATATATATATATATATATATATATATATATATATATATATATATATATATATATATACATGTACTTACCTTATTGTATTATTCGCTAGCATATTTCAAAAAATATTTTTCCGATCAGGCTATTGCTTTTTTTCTAAAACTAGTGTTATTGTCAATATTAACATGAAAAAAAAATTAAATGTAATTTGAATATTATTTTTAATTTCTTACCTTGATTTGGATTCATATAATTTTGGAACTTTCGATTTATAGTTTTCAACTGTTTTTCTGTTGTTTTTTATTGACCAAAATTTCCGGCCTCTTATGTCGAAGATGAATTTCGAAATGTGCACATATGGCACATCAAAATATTGAAATGGGCACATATGGCACATCAAAGATTGAAATGTGCACAAATGGCACATCGAAATTTAACAGGTATTTTTGCTATAAAGTTTGTAATAAGAAAAATATGGCATATAGATAAAGGTAAATAATCATATCATGTGCAATGTTCTGACAGATATTTTGGTTTATCAGCTATTTTTTAAAGTTTAAAAGTCATAGCAAATACAGTTTTGTTATTTGGTTGACAAACTCTTGCGATATTATTAACAATACTCCAGGCAACTTCCAAAAATTTAGTTCTAAATATGTTTATATTTAAGTAACACACCCAGTTAAACTGAACGTCTGGGATAAACAACACACACACACACACACACACACACACACACACACACACACACACACACACACAATAAAACCACTCCCGACAGCACGATCATGGCAAACCCAGTGCATTTGTTTGTTAAATCATCTATCAAATTATTTTTCTTAAGTCTTACATTTGGTTCTCTTGCTTCTTTGATAGTTTTCACTTCATCAACGTTCTTGTTTTCCCGCAAAAAGGATTCCTTTTTCGAAATAGTAAATATTCTCTGGAGCAAGATCTAGACGGCCGAGTTAGTTACTTTGTTGACCAAACTGATTTTTCAGAATGTCGTTTTGTGTTACCCACGATGTAATTGCAGAGTGTTTGTCTTTTTTGGAAAAGCAATATCCCTTTGCACAGCTTTTCGAATTTGTTTAAATACCGACGGTTATAATAAGCTGCATTAAAAAAATTCTGGCAGAATATAATTGGTAATACCAACACACTAAGAATCTTAGTGGCATTGGCTCTACAAACTATATTTTTGTTTCAAATTCCTTTACCGTGATTGGGCTAAGGTTCTTGCGTTGTATGCATTGTATTTGGTTATTGGCCCCAATAAAAAGTTACAGAACAGGTCGGACTATGAAATTACTGATCTACAAAAAAATTGGTGAATTTTCCTTTATTTGGACACTCTGGATAAAATAGATTATAAATCTTTGGGTGAGCACAGAACATTATAAATCAAGAGAGCAATACAACCACTTGGTCATCTTAAATACAATACAATACACTTAAAAAAATTACAATACGATACGATAAAATACAATACAATTCCATACAATGCAATACAATACAATACAATACAATATAATGTTATACGAAACAATACGGTACGATACAATACAATTATTACTTTCTTAAAAAACTATATAACCATAAAATATACTATGAAGAACATTATTATATATATTTTTTTTACAAATAATTAAAAAAAATATAAGGAAAACTTCCCGACTGTATCCTTAAAGCAGTCCTCAGTACTTCTTGCTGACAGAAAATGTATACCAAATAGCAAAACTTTCAGCAGTCAATTTTAAAACTATGATTTGTTCCCTCATGCAAAGCATTTCTTAGCCTGATTTTGATAATGATTTTGGAACTTTGGAGTCATTATTTTTAAATTGATTCGGTCTATGTTTAATCTATCAATTTTATTGGCCAATAGTGTCACTGACGAGGAATAGTTTTCCTAAAATATGCAGGTATGGCACATTACAATTTTACAGGTTTTTTTGTTATATATTTATGTACTGTCAAAATGATTTGCAATGACGATGTTTCAGAATAAACTAAAGTTCTCATTATAAACACATAAACTCATAATTTTAATTTTGGTCTATAAAAGCAGTCCTATAAATCAAGGTTTCTTGGAGCACTCTTGTGAATAATTTTGAAATCCAAAGTTGTTCAAAGACAGTTGTACAAAATTTCAATTCATAAGTCTCTTTTATTCCGCAATCAATCCTATGAACAATTTAGAAATCCGTACACTGTTTCCTTTGAGATTGTTCAAGCTGACTTATTTGACATTTAGTCCATCCTAAAATTAGCTACATGCACGTTTAATACATCTGACCATTTTTGTCAATATCAGATAGGCAGGACAACTGTTACCGTATGCATGTGTCATTTTGTCTAGCATTCTGAAAGCATTTAATCTCTCAAAATTTTCAGCCGTCTAAAATTTGAAATTTATTTAAAACTAAGGTTTGTTCCCTCATGCAAAGGCAATGCTTAGCTGGATTTGGAATTATATAATTTTGGAACTTTTGATTCATTATTTTAAACTGTTTGGCTTAATGTTTTTTATATACTAACTTTTTGGTCTTAGTGTCACTGATGAGGAATGAATTTCCGAAATGTGCACATTTAAATTTAACTGATATTTGTGTTATATATTTACGACCCCTGAGCGGGTACCGCAGCTGGTGGAGTAAATCTCCCCGAGGGTATCCATAACTAAGTAGGCAGTACTTTGTGCTATCAGAAAATGTACCATTTACCAAACTTTTCAGCCGTCTAAAATTTGAAATTTATTTAAAACTAAGGTTTGTTCCCTCAAGCAAAGCATTCCTTTGCTGGATTTGAATTTATATAATTTTCGAACTGTTGATTCATTATTTTTAACTGTTTGGCTTATGTTTTTTATATATCAAACTTTTCGGTCTTAGTGTCACTGATAAGGAATTAATTTCGGAAATGTGCACATTTGGCACATTAAAATTTAACTGGTATTTGTGTTATCTATTTAGAAAAGGTTATTTAAATCCTTTTTGTATACCAAGTGTTTGCACCTACTTGAAATTTTTCGGAAAATAACTCTCAAATAAACGTCGATAAGTTAACAGACAAATTTATAATAGTGATTTGTCTTATAATCGTGCTTTAATGAAAACGTGAAAAAGTCAATGTTTTGCCTGGCTGAACACACTTGTTTATTTTATATGACTTTAGATACTTGAAGGTTTAAATTGATTTTAGAAAACAAATACATCGGAACATTTCTAATATACTACTTAATAAACGAGTAAAATCTACTTATTTCAAATAAAACTTGCCACCTTTAGTTTCCTACTCCTACAATAAACCCATTGCATCAAAGATTTTCAACTATAAACAAACTTTGCAGTGCTTATTCTTTCCTAACTTTACTCCACCTACCAGCTCTTGCTCAGCGTCACCATATATTTATAAACCAGCTATGCATGTAGTATTAGAGATCTCAATATAAAAGGCCCGTCCCGCAATGTAGTGTAGTAAGAGTTATCAACCTTGAACCGCCAGGTACGCTACAGTTGACACCTACTTCCGGGGAGATCGATTTGTAAACAAACTTTTGACAGATTGACAATATGGCAAGGTTAACGAAGTTTATGTCCGTGGATTTTCTGTTATTGTTATCTGTCACTTTCCGACATCATACCAGCGGATTAATGTAAGTATTTATATAACGTAAAGTTATTTAAACCATTATTCCTGAATTTATAATCAAATAAATAGTGAAAATCGATGTGTAGGTTAACCGGGGGGAGAGTGTTTACATAGCTATTAATATATAATAAATTGACAGCAGATCACCTGTAACAAGCGGTCGGATTATCTTCACACCTGTTATCATAAATTTTCCTGGCTGTATACATGAATGATTTCGAGTTATGTTCCTGATAAAGTTACAATATACGTGGGAGCATACAGCCCTACTGATGCAAATTGTCCACCGAGGTGATAGATTTTTTTAGAATACACAAGGGTTTGATTAATGAATCTTTAATTACTTGTCTGAAGGTCTGCTTATTAAGTCATAATACTATATCAGTTTCATCACTGTTTGCCAAAAAAGGCAGATTTATTATATTTGTTCAGTCTCTAAAACTATCACAAATATTTAAAATTAATTGTGTTTAAAGCTAGAGTTTAATAAGATAATTGATAATAGGTAATAATTTAATATATTTATGTATCAAAATCTTTTTGTTATATTTTATTTACATAAAAAAATTATGAAGCTAATTTTTTTATTTATTGTCAGCAATAGTAAATATTCATTTGAAAATTAACTTAAATCTACTTTTTTTATTTACAGGAAAGATGTCCTCAGATCTTGACTCTGCTAGTGAAGATACATTTTCATTAGATGAATTAAAGAAATGGAAAGTAACAGAATTGAAAGACTGGCTAACAAAACGTGGTTTAAAAAGAGTGGTAATAAACCAGTTCTTATTAATAGAGTTTATAGAGCATTAACAAACAGCCAAGAATCTGATATTGATAGTGTTTCTGATGGATCTGATATTGAAAGTGACATAGTTATACCTCCATTACACAGTTTAAGTGAGCATTGGAAAATAGTAGAACATTTTGATGTTCCAGCCATAGAACCTAAGGATATAGACAATTTTTTCTTGCACCAAAAAAATTCTACAACTGGAAGGCGGGTTAAGTTTGAAAGACATATAGTAAAAGCTAAACGCTTGGCAAATGACGGTTTTGTGCGAGATATACAATACAACAGAATTTCATCAGAATCTCAATACTGCTACATAAAGGCAAAATGCCTACCCTCAATGAGAACAAATGTAAATGTTGGAGATACTGGACAAACCTCTCATTTTTATTCCCTATTTATATGTGTTGTAAAACAAACGGGAAAAATTCAAGATTCCCATTGCAACCTGTAAAGCTGGAAAATGTGGACTCTGTGCACATGAAGGTGGACTTTTGTACAGTCTTCTGAAGATAAAAGATGCTAGCACTCCTTCTGAATGTACCTGGGATAAGTCAAGAAACATGCAAAAACAAAAAAAGTCCAATAAAAATATATTTGACATCAATTTCAGTAAAACTGAGAAAGAGGAAACAATAGAAAAAATAAAACCGTTTCCAGGTGTTTATAAGGCTGGTGCATATCAAGACCCTGACAATTTTCTTGAGGATCTTTAAATGGATTAGAAGATGGGCATCCAGAATGTGTTTTGTATTAAAACTTAAGAGCAAAACCAGCAAAAATTGATGAATTTGTTTCCGTGTATATTCCAAGTTTTATGTATAATGACAATACTGACATTGAATTTCAAAAATGCATAAATGAATTCGAACAATTCATTTCAAAAATAACATTAGATAAGTATATTATAAATGATCTTGAAGTTGCAACAAAAGGACAGCATGCAAATCCAAACTGGAAAATTGCAAGGGGATATTTAATTACTGCATCAGAGTTTGGTGATGTTTGTTAGACAAAAAAACTGAACCAGATGGTTTATTTAAAAAATTTATGGGTACGTAACAGTACCAGAAAATGTGAAAAGTTTATGCTATTATCGTAATTGTGAAAAAAGGTCATAAGGAATTACTTGGGAATTCATAGAGAAAAATGTGGAACTGAAGATATTGAACCAAAAGGACTTCATGTAAATTCCAAATATCCATTTATTGGTGCAAGTGTGGACGGGTTTGTAAAATGTAAAAAATGTGGTCCTGGATTAGTCGAAGTAAAATGCCCTTATGGAACAAAGCAATGTGTGTGGAGAAACATGAAACCTGTGGAGTGTGTATCTGATCCCAAATTCTGTTGTGAACTCTCTGATGGACAATTATTACTTAAAAACAATCTCAATTATATGTATCAGATTGGCTTGGATATATGAACTAAACTGGGTAGATTTTGTGGCTTACACCAAAAAAGTGGTATCAGTACAGAAGAATAATTTTTTCACAAAAGTTTTGAATTGAAATGTTAAACAAGTTGAAAGATTTTTATATAAGTGCTGTTATTCCTGAATTTACACAAATAGAGCAAAAAATTATTCAACCACTGACTTGTGGACAAATAACAACAGTGTATCCCATTATTACTTTACATGATTTTTAATTTTTTTATCATAAACAGCTAAATTCTGTTTTGTACTTTATTCAGTCAGAATTTGATTTATGTATTTTATATATATATATATATATATATATATATATATATATATATATATATATATATATTATATATATATATATAAACTGACAGTTTTGTGTCTTTTATACCTATCCTTCAGTATGAAACCTTGAAAAGTTCTCACAATTCAGTTTTCATTAAATTTCATTGAAATTTTACTCAACAATAAAATGAATTGAATATTGATATAAATGTTAACAATGAGATAAGATTTGCTTGTATGTACTTGCTTGAATTATTACAATATTGTGAATATATCTTGAAATATGAAATGAGAGTGGAGTGGAGTAATAGTGTTTTACGCCCCAGTCAAGATTCCTTCACTTATTTCGAGGCGATCAGTTCTGGGATGGTGGAGGAAACCAGAATGCCTGGTGAAAACCACAGACCTTTGGCAAGCGAACGGAAAAACGTTCTCACACTAGGATCTTTCCCAAGTGGGATTGGAACCCAGGCGGTGAGAGTCGCTGTGATCCGTAAGCGTGTGCTTTAGACCACTGGAAATATGAAATGAGAAAAGTGAATAGCTTAGAAGTTTGTACGTGTTTGTGTGTGTTATACTGGTCAGCTGTCATGTGTTACTTTTTGAATTTTTATTAAAAAAAAAGACAATCAAAAAGTAACACATGGCAATGTGACGTTTGCTAAACCTGAAATGTTGATGCAGTGGATGCAGTACTGCCTGGGTAAGACACAAACAGTAAAATGTTCTTTAGGTTGCTATTAGTGTTTAATGTCGCATCAGCAAATTTTCAGATATTCACAAGAACAGTTTTTCCTAAAGAACAAATTTGTTAGTAAATGTGAGTATATGACCTGCTTATACTTGCATAGTCATTAGCCAGTTTTATAGTGCTAGAACACTGAATTAGCATGCCATTAATTGACAAACACCCTACCTTGACACATTAAACTGCTCCAAGATGACCAGTAAGGGACCACAATAAGTAACACCAACTTTCTCACTTGCTCCACCTGGAGATCAAACCCAGGGCACCTAGGTGAGAGGTCTGCCTCTGATCATCCTGTCACTGGAGCCCTGTGTTCTCTGGGCAATTTTACACAATGACATATAAATGCAATAACACCAACAAAAATTGATAGCATTTTATACTAATTTCAGGATAATAAGAACTTTATTTAAAATGTTCAGCCTATTGACGGCTAGTGAAATAAATAATTGGTTAAACATATATAAAATAAATATAAATTTAATGATTTATTATCATAAAAAGTGTAGTGTCACTATGCAACATAGTGGTATGTGTTTCGTAAAATATCAGTTCTTATAAATTTAAAAGCATAATTCTTCACTTTAATAGTGGAGGTAGTAAGTTTGTCCGGGAAATACATATGAAAATGGTTTGCTCACTTAAATGGGCCTCACTCAAAGGTATAACTGAGGCAAGAATTCTGAAATTTTTAATTTGTTCCATTTTCATTTCCACAACAATACGTGATGAAGCTATGTTATTTGTCTTAAAAAACTCTGTGTTTGACATCTGAGTCTTGGAGGACACTCTAGGTGGCACATTCAATCCAACATTTGGTGGCAACAAATCTTCTATGGTGAATCCATTATCTGCCATGATAACTTCCCCGGGACTTAACTTTGGTAAAAAACTATCATTTTTGGTTATGTGTCTATCTGATGTATTCCCTCCCCACAATCTCGAAATAAAAGTTACCATTCCATTTGGCGCAACACCAATTAAAACTTTAAAAGTATTTGAATGTTCATATTCAGACCATGTAAGCCACTGGGCAACTACTGAAGACGGCTTTTCTGTAAAACATTCTGTACAGTCAATAATAACTGTTGTGTCTTGGTGGTTATAAAATAGGCATCGTAGGTTGCTTAAAATCTGTTCACGAGTTGGCCATGCTATCATTGATTTACAATGATCATACAAGAAATTAATCCATGTGTTCATAATGCGCGATACTGTTGATTCAAAGACAAAAAGATATCAGCAGGATGTTCCTGTAGTAGTCCTAATCGTAGCCTCATACACACCATTAAAAAATTCATCTACTGGTCTTAAGAATCTTTTTTACCCGGTTTACAGAAACCAATGTTTTGATAGGATTTTTCTCCAATTGACCTCTTTTCACCTTCCCAGTAATTAAGGTTGTCTGCACCATGTTTTAATAATGTACAAAAGTATATCAAAAACACTTTAACACCAACAAATCCAGTATAGAAACGAGTCTTATCATCATTGCCTTTCAAATCCTCATAGGTCATGGATGGCAATGTGACTTGAATTCTAACATCTATCATTTCAGGCTTTACAGTTGATTTGTTGCAAGATTCAGAGTGTTTCATTTTGCCTATGCCATCACCATTGTTACTAACATTTAACATCTTTTCAACTGGTGTTGAAATACTTGCAGCATTTTCTAGTATTCCCTCATTACTGTCACATTCTTTTGCTTCTTGTTGCTTACTGTTTTGATCAAATTCAATGATTTCATCACATACACTAAGCAGATTTTCATTCAACCCCTCTAAGTTTTCTGGCAGGTTTGATTCAGGATCTAATTGATCATCCTCGAAATCTTGTAGATTGATACTAGTTGCGAAGTAAATGTCTACGTTATGGAAGTTCACGTGAATAACATATTTTGTCAGTTTGCAAAGTTTTAACTTTGTTTTTTGGATTGTGATGTAGACACGGACTGGTATGTTTGTTTTATTTCTTAACTTCAGGCTTAGGTTTACACTTAAATATGGTTGTTATAACTGTCTTTGTATATCCACCTTCAAAATGTTCAGAACAAATTCTGGAATTATCATTTACTATTAGATTTGACCGCTCATTTTTCAACACAGTTATCTAGTGTTTCCTGGCTTCTCCAATTGGAAATCTGTGGAGAGTAATTTTGTTTCCATCTTCATTAGGACTCCCTGACGCATTTTGGCTACCTGGTACTAAGCAAATCTTTTCACCCATTTAAAACTACAAACATAAAATTAAATAAAACCAATTAGTGATTATCATCATGAACTTAAAACAAAATCACTAAAAAATATACTCACCTAAAGTGAGATAATCTATAGTATAAATTATTAATAAATAGTGAAATTAAATAAGACCATGATTATAATTTGTAATTATAAATGCACATTATAGCAATTTAAAAATTAATCACATATGAGAAATAAAAGGAATTTTATTTATTTTTATGCATATAAAAATAGCAAAAACATATCAAAATAATTAAGGTACTAAATTATTACCTATTGATGAATTATCTTATTAAGCTCTAGCTTTAAGCAAAATTTATTTTGAATATTTGTGATAGTTTAGAGACTGAACAAAATATAATAAATCTGGCTTTTTGGCAAACAGTAATGAAACCGATATAGTGTAATGACTTAAAAGCAGAGATTAGAGAAGTAATAACGATTTCCTCCAATCAAAACCTTGTGTATTCTAAAAAATCTATCACCTGGGTTGGACAATTTGCATCAGTAGGGTTGTATGGCTCCCAAGTATATTGTGACTTACATCAGCAACATAACACGTAATTATTCAAGCATACAGCCAGGTAAATTTATGATAACAGGTGTGAAGATAATCCGACCGCTTGTTACAGGTGATCCGCTGTCAATTTATTAGATATTAATACCTATGTAAACACTTTTCCTCCGGTTAAAAAAAAACACGTCGATTTTCACTATTTACTTGATTATAAATATATATGGTTTAAATAACTTTATGTTTAATAAAAATACTTACATTAATCCGCTGGTATGATGTCGGAAAGTGACAGATAACAAAAACAGAAAATCAACTTTCATAAACTTCGTTAACCTTGCCATATTGACAAGCTGTCAAAAGTTTGTTTACAAATCGATCTCCCCGGAAGTAGGTGTCGACTGTAGCGCACCTGGCGATTCACGGTAGATAACTCTTACTACACTACATTGCGGAACGGGTCTATTGAGAACGTTTACTTGAGATGTCTTCTTTACGTTTCTTTGCAGTAATATCCCTGTTTCTCCTGCGTATGGTGTATATGTTTCACAGTTAATACGGTACGGTAGAGCTTGTTCCCGCTATGGGAACTTTCTGCAACGAAGCAAATTACTTACAATTAAATTGTTGACACAAGGATATTTCAAGCCTAGGCTAATCAGGGCCCTTTAAAAGTTTTATGGCCGTCATCACAATATTGTTATAAGTATGTAGTCACTGTATCCCAACTTATACTGGATATATTTGACTTACCATAGTTCTTTGTTCCTTTCATTCTCAAAATTGACTTGCACGTGACGGGTGTAGCTAGCTAGACAGGAGGTGCTTTCCCTTCTGGAGCACCCGGCCTCACTTCCTGGATGGAAGTTCACGTATATAACATATTTTGCCAGTTTGCAAAGTTTTACTTTGTTTTTGGGATTGTGATATGGACAAGGACTGGTATGTTTGTTTTATTTCAAAGGTTCTTAGTACAAGGAATCTCAAACTTTTTACTTGGGACAGAATTTAAAATTATAATGGATTCTGTTGAAGAGTAAGCTAGACGTTGGGCTTAATTAGAAGACGTGGAGCTTGATACCCGCTCCGATTGGATAAGGGCTATAAGAAATTGCAGAAAGTCGAGGATTGCCAGACTTAAAGGGTCTAATGGGTACTAAACCTTCTTTAGTGCTGAGTGACCCTGAGAGTTCTGCATTTCATAGGGACAAACAGAACAAGTATGTTGTTGTCCCATCTAATTAAGCTTTTAACAACATTATTTTCGATTGTAAAAGTTCTATGTTGAATGTCTTATTAAGGAGCTCGGTTTAGATAATATATCGGAAAAAACTACTTATACCAAAACTAATTTTACCAAAGATGAAGTTCTTTCAAATCATAGGGGAGTCCTTGAGTCTTTCGGTATCAATTTAAAACAGGAAGAACTTGACCTGCCTTACTTGTATTGGATTCTAAAACTTCGACATAGGAAAGATATCTAGCAAGTTCTTCTAACTGTACTACTAAATCATTATCAGTATTTCTAACACAAGTTTTGATGGTAGTCAAAGTTGACCTTCAAACTTATTTCAGAAAAAAGTCTATTCTACATCTGGCATCAATTAAATGTAGATTCTCAAAAATTCTAGAGAACTACTTGACCATCTTGTTTTTAATACCCTGTCTTCGGTAAAAAGTATAAACATTTGCTTTTACTACACTTTACACCACTATCCCTCATTCTAAATTAAAAGAACGTCTCAAACAGATAATCACTTGTCATTTTTTTTACAAAAACGGTAAACCAAGATATAAATATCTAGTGGTCAGCAGGGATTCTGGTTATTTTGTTAAACACCATTCAGATTGCGAACAAAAATATACTGAAAATACCATCAACAAAATGTTAGAGTTTTTGATACACAACATAGTTGATGTGATTGGCAATATAATTTGTCAACAAACAATCGGTATACCAATAGGCACACACTGTGCACCCTTGCTTGCTGATTTGTTTCGTTATTCATATGAATCACAAATATTACAGAACCTTCTCAAATCTATAGAGGAGACTGTCTCTAAATCATTCAACTACACGTTTTATCTTTAAATAATACCATATTTGGAGAATATTTGAATGTCATCTATCCAAGTGAGCTTGAAATAAAAGACCCGACGGATTCTTCATGTTCGGCTTTATATTTGGACTTATACCTTAATCATGTCACCCACGAAAGGTTACATCTGAAGCTATACGACAAAAGAATGACTTTTATCTTTCTATTGTCAACTTTCCGTTTCTTTGCAGTAATATTCCTGCTTTTCATACGTATGGTGTATATGTTTCACAGTTAATACGTATACGTTATAGTAGAGCTTTTTCTCACTGCGGAGACTTTCTGCAACGAAACAAACTGCTTACAATTAAATTATTGACTCAAGGATAACGCAATCCTATGTTAATCAAGGCCCATAAAAATCACAATAATGTTGATAAGTATGAAGTCATTGTACCATATTTACATTTGCTATCGCAACTTTACTGTATAAACATGTTTGAGACGTGTGGCAAATACGGTACAATAACTGACATTGATCACATGATCATTACACTATGCGTATGAATATTTTACTCTCTGGACTATTTTTTAAGAAGTTTCGTAACAAAACAACAACACAGCCTGAGAAAAAAATTATTATTTTAAAATATACATTGAATTAAATACACAACGGAAAATTTCCAATCATCTAAAAAGTACCCTAATTTCTCCCATAATACTGAAAAAGTGTGTATGGTACCATCTGTTATATAAATTTTATTTCCCGAGCTATGGAATTTCACCACCAGTTAAACAGTTTAAACCACAGTCATAATTGAGTTTCACATTGACGAGTCTGGACAATATGTAACTTAAAAATATGAAATACAACCAAAAACTTTTCAGAGGGGAGATATCTCATACAGTCGAAAATAGCAGATGTTAAAAAAGAATACATATGCAACTGAGACGGTCGACTGTCCTGTAAAAATGTTATTAAACCGCTGTTTCCAGTGCTTCGATAGAACTGACAAAAATCCCAAAGTTTGTTCAATCAATATAATGAAAAGCCATGGCTGGTCCTGAAGAGTCTGATATATGGTTCATGTTCAAACCACTTTAAAAACGCACATTTGCCCGTTTTTATCCGACATATGCCATGCTGCAAAAGTTGAAACTTAATACACTCCTCGCTGTTTGCGGGTGACGGCCATTCAGCATCTCAATGACCTGGGGTACAAAGCTCGGCACAAATTTGTTTATGTCAAACCATAAATGAGAAGCTTCTCCCAATCTTACAACAGAACTGTCTCAACACAACAGAAAAAACGTCATAGTAACTCATTGTCAGAATTAACTCACCCTGCAAAAAATTTAAACACTGAATCAGCTGTTGTACCGCGCCTAAATGGGTCACAATCTTGGTCGCATCATGTGGTCAGTTCCACAAGTTCTACGAATAATAATGACAGAAACTATGACTTTCCAAAGCAGATTACATTTCCGTCATCCAATTAATTCACTCCTGGTTTCTTCGTAGATTCCAATTTCTCGTACTGCACTTTTAAATTTCCAAAAATGACAGCGAGAGTGAGACATCATTTTCGTGTCAATCTTCGAGACTGTTCACTTGTTCGTCATCCGCCTTAGGAAATTCGTTTTTTTTTAAAATAATTTCGTAAAATTGCTATGAAAGTGACTAAATTGATGTTTTATATGAAATGTGCAAAACAATGTCTGTGATGGTTAATAAAATATTTCATAATTTTTGCGAGTTCCGTGTTTTTTCATGTTGTACTATATTTTGTTTACAGTGTTACGCTGTTCCAATAGTTGACCCCGCTTCTCGTTGAAGGCGGGAAAATTTAATTGATTTGACAAAAATTCAAAACATTAATTAATAATTAATATAATGTAAATATAACCATTGAACAGCATAGCTATGGCAGTTATTGGATTATAAATGGCATAGCTTTGCCAGGCAAACCAATCATAACGCGCGTTATTCAGTTTGCCTGGCAAAGCTATGTCATTTATAATCCAATAACTGCCATAGCTATGCTGTTCAATGGTTAATTAGTTCCTTGTTCCTTTCATTCTCAAAATTGACTTTGCACTTGATGCTAGCTAGAAAGGACGTGCCTACCCTTATGGGGCACCAGGCCTCACTTCCTTGATGGAAGTTCACGTGTGTAATTAAATTTGCCAGTTTTCAAAGTTTTTATTTTTTGGGATTTTGATTTGGACATGGACTGGTGTGCTTGTGTTTTATTGTTGTTATTACGAACTATTCGCAACAGACTTTAAAACCAATGCTTCATATCGCCGTTAGCGAAACACGTCAAAATTTTCTCCTTGCACCCTACTCTGACACTGCTAAGGTAACAAGTATCTGCTACGTCACATTTAACTAATCATGTTTCAATGAAAACAAGTATTTAATTACGTTGATGTAAAAGCGAAAATTTTGAAACTTTTATAACTTGTTATAGATCAAATGAAACCCTGAAAACTGCAAGAAAAACCACTTTATATCAATACATCATGAACAGTACAAATACAATGTAATTTTAACCACTAAATTAATGTCTCTATCGTTAAACTATGGAACTGTAAATGTTTACTTATATTATAATGTTCAAATATTTGTGTTTTATGCAAAATAGAAAATAAGCGTCACATATAAAAGGAAAAATTTTAGAATTAGGAATTGGACATAAATGAGTTAAAAATTTAATCTTTTTAAAGAGTTCAAATTTAAACACCTAAAACAATCTGTTTGAATGCAAAAGCATTTACTTTTCCATAGAGATTGTATATAGTGGAGAAGATAAATCAAACATGGAAATGGCTTGAAACAAGATCAGATATTATAATGGAAAACATTACATAGCATTTAGAATATTTTGCCCAAAGGTTGTTGGTAAAGCAGGCGTTGTGATAGAAAAATCTTCAACATCAACAGTCAAGCCTTTAAACTTTTATACATGATAATGATGTTATTTTATTAAACTGACCTCAAGTGTTTTTGATAGTAATGTAAAGCTTCAGATTAAGTTATTAAGCTGCTTTATAAATAATTATACATTTGTACAAATTATTATTTGATATTATCAAAACATATCATTTTCAAAAAAAAAAATCGATGTTTATCGTTAGAAAAAGCCCAGACAAAATATATTTTTGCAACTCATAACACTTAACATTTTATAAAGAGTTATATTTAATTCGTTCTTTTATACTTTTAAAAAATTAGAAAAGGTAACATGAAGGCAGCTTGATTAATTCGCAATCAATAAATAATATCTGCTTTATGTAATGACGAGGCCTTGAAAAGATTGTCGAAATGTTGACTGTCTCTGTTTTCTCATTACAGGAGCTAACCTTTCGTTCGCACAGTGTTATATTTAAAAGTCTCCATAAATACTGCGCCATGCCGTTATTAGTACGACAGAGTTATTGATTTTATGGATTAAGTTGTATGCGGTTTTTTGGCAGAGTAAACGAAATATCTATTATACACATAGGGTTCATTAGTATTTCATTCTATACTTTATCCGCAATGAAAAAAAATCTCCAGCTGATTCACAATGTATAACTTGTACTGTTCCGTGCACGAGTTTACAAACATTGCCAAATCGCCGCGTACGACAAATATTAACTTTATGTCAGTGGTTGAGAGACAGATTCATCTTCTGAGTCTAAGTTCTTCATGACGGAAGCTTGTTATACTAATATTGCCATTACAGATAGGACTGTCATTTAATAATATATATATATATCAATTTTTATTTCGTTTTAATATCGTTGAAAATAGTAAAAACATAAGCATCAGAAATAAACACACACACACACATACACACACACACAATCATATATATATTGTGTGTGTGTTTGCATGTGCGGGTTTGCTTTTCTCTTGTTTAAGTTCCTTTCATGTTTTGATATAAATCAGACAATTAATACCAACAAGGTATGGAAGACTGACAGGTAAACACACACACACACACACACACACACACACACACGCACGCTAATGCATAATTGAAACTTTGATCGATGCGCGAATTAAATGCCGGATATGATCTCAAAAGAATAAAATAAAAAACCGGAAATGATTTAAATGTTTATATATATATATATATATATATATATATATATATATATATATATATATATATATATATATATATATATATATATATATATATATATATATATATTTATATATATATATATATATATATATACAACATTTGGCAAAACACCTGGTAAATAGCTTAAATAACGACTAGAATTCGCGGCATACAAACAGAAGAAAAAAAGAGAAACCAATAGGACATAAAAGGTATCTGTGTTGTTTGGAAATATAACAATGTACGTTCAAAGAGACGTTCAGTACTATCGTTCAGATATATTTAGTCCCTAGGAAGTTTTTTGTAAACGGTTTTACCGTAACATTCTTGTAGAGGAGTCAGTACTTTAAAAAATTATAGTTTTATCCAGCAGTGATATTGGTATAAAATTTACATAGCGGATCCATTTAATGCAATGGATAAAATAAACGGGATGGAACAATTTACGTAATTTTTGTACTTTATTCAAAGTGTTCTGATTTCATTGATTTTGTCTATTTATGTTTATCGAGAGGGAAAAGAAAAAACTTGCACTTTCATTGCTAAATTAGAAAAATTGAACACGACTGTGAAATAAAACAAATTACGATGGATTCGTCAACAAACACTAAATATAGCATAAAAGGGAAAATAGCACTTCTTATGGGAATACTTACCTGCTTTAACGTAGCCACAGTTATTGGATTATCACTTCATTTTCTGATGACAGCTCCTCCTGGTGTTATACCTAAAACAGTACGATATGGAGTGATTATCGGTTGTGGTAAGGATGATGTGGATAAGAAACATTGTGTTACTATAGGGTATGTATGTAATATTTTTTTATTGTAACTATGCGTTTGTGTTAAGTAGTAAAACAAATACAAACTTATCATCTACACGTAGAGATGTACTACATTTATTTTTTTCAGAAGCATTGAAGTTTTAAATAGACCCTGAGTAATGTTCTAAAGGTCGGGTTCTTCTTCATTTACAATCAGAAAAAATATGTCAAAAGAGAAAACATTAATTATATACTACTTTTAATCTAAAGTATACATCAACTCACTTGGCCTCGATAGCCAAGTGGTCTTAAGCCCGCTCTTACGGACACTTTGACAGACCTTATTTCCGATGCCTAAGGTTGAAAATTTTATCAGAGCGCTCCAATTTCCTCCTTCATTTCTTAACTTAAAATCTCATTTTTTTCTTGGTGTATGATTGGCATAGATAAAATTGTAAATTTAAAGTATGGTCATTAAACATTTATTCGATTTTATTGATATATCGTGTTTTTTGAAACCATTTGACTTTGATCGAGTAAAATTTGAATGTATAATTTTGAGAAAAAAGTAAAATCATATTTCAAACAACAGTGAAAAAATCTTTAAAAATTTTGTGTTTTGCAAGAGCCGGGACAAAATCCAATGACGACATCACTTTTTTAATTAAAATTTTTGTTTTTGTGTATTCTGCAAAAAAGATACAAAACAATTTCTTTTACAGATTTACTTGACGTTATTTTCAATTTTAATACATGTTGCATTTCGAAAAAAAAAGGACGGGTTCTCATATTTTTTGACATTTCATTTCGTATCTGGTGTTCGTCCTCAATTATAATCAATTTTACCTAGTAAGCCTAACACATAATCTGACGTTAGACAGGTACTATGGTGTAAATGTACAATTAGAGAACTTACACTTCCCTACGGAGTTTAAATTTTTCTTTAATGTTCAATTATGCAATTTATTAAAATCTTTTTCTTAAACATTCACACATCAACCTTAACCTGTAAATTTTAACAAAGTTAAAACTACTTAAATATATATTTGTGCGCGTGTATTTTTAAGTTCTTTCAAAATAAACAGCATTCAATCGATTGACATCAACAATAAATATCAAACTTTTTTTTGGTCTGTAAAGTACTAGTTTTTAATTATCATGTAAATTCAGTCATTGAGTCAGATAAACGAGTCAATGGTTTTTTGTTTTACTACAGTTTATGAATATAGCAATAGGGTAGCAAGACTGATAAATTATATACATACACAACGACAACAACAACAACAACAACCTAAGCTCACCCACAACAATAACTAAACGCATTTTCTATAACTTAAATCGATACGTTTTAAATAACGGACGTTTTCTAAAAATAATGAAATTAAAAAAAAACGAATTTGATACTTAAATTTAATGTATGCAAATATAGAAAAACAACAAAATTAAGGCTTATTTGAGATAAAGGTTTTTGTTGTTTAAAATATAAAATATAATTAAACAAAAAGATATAATTATATAACTGAATATAAAAAACTCACTGATCAGGAATGATTTTCCGAAATGTGCACATATGCACAAGACCAACCCCCTCCTTTAAGGATCCTTAAAGATCCTTAAATATGTCCTTAAAGATCCTTAAAGGGGCCTTAAAGCCTCCTTAAAGCCATTCCATCTTTAAGGATCTTTAAGGGACCTTAAAGGACTCTTTAAGGACATATTTAAGGATCTTTAAGGATCGTTAAAGATCCTTATTGGAACTGAAATTTTAAAGATCTTTAAGGAGGCTTTAAGGATCCTTAAAGATGTCTCATCATGAAAAACTCGATTTTTTTAATTATTAATGTAACGATGGCTATTACATCAATTCAGTTAAAAAGTATGATTTGTTTTTAGTATATTTTGAATTTTTATAGTTTATACAACAAAGACTTAAAGACTCCTTAAAGGCATATTTAAGGATCCTTAAAGCCCCCTTAAAGATCCTTAAAGGGACATTTAAGGCAGCTTTAAGGAGACTTTAAGGATCCTTAAAGATGCATTTTCATCATGTGATGGCACATCAAAATCAAGCAGGTATTAGTGTTATATATACATTATGTATATTTGTAATTATTCTGGTCAATAATGCCAATTGTTATTTTAACGATCCTTGTGTTAAGCCTTTATTTAAAGAATGTACTTGTATTTTAAACAAGAGCATGATTCTAAAATACTTCAAAAGAAACATACTTGTAAAAAGAAAAATACTTGTAAGTCCTAGGTCAAAATTTCACCTTGGAAATATATGCTTTTCTCTATTACTGGCAAACTTTAGTGTAAATATATAACACAAGTACCAGTAAATTTTTGAAGTGCCAGATGAGCACATTTCAGAAATACAAAGACCCTTTCACTTACATCCTTGTTACCTTCCCTATTCCTAAAATTAAATAAAATTGAAAAATTCGGGTATAAAATGTCAATTGTCGATTCAATTCTGATCTATCTATTACACGACAAACAGGTTTTGTACTTGGCAATGAAATTGAACCTTAACAAATGAAATGTTTCAGGTTTAGTGTCTGTGTCAAGAATGGTTTTAATAGAATAAATGAAAATGCAAATATATAGAAAGATTAATATTATGTCTTTTGCTTTTTTTTCTGCGTTTTTTAAAAAATATTTTGTCAAGTAATCCAGTGCCACAAACACACACAAACACACGCACACACACACACTCTCTCTTTCTCTCTCTCTCTCTCTCTCTCTCTCTATCCATCTCTGTGAATATATATATATGTATGTATGTATTTATATTACAAGATACAAATATTGTTATTTTGAGAACTGTAAGGTACGTCAATATCTATTGTACTTAAAATTTTACGTTTGTCGGTTACTTACAAAAGACAACGAATGTAACACGTGTATCATTCTTTAATCTGTACTAAAAATGTAATGTCTATTAGTCTTCGATTACTTCGCTCTGCTACTCTATAACGATAAGGAATAATGACATTGACCATAAAAAAACAAGGACTAAATATACTGTTGTTATGCTTTTTAACTAATGTGACTGTTAATAGGGGTAAAAAATTCAACACGGTATCGGTTAATCGCTCTCTGCTGTTTTTGTTAAGTTCGTAATACTTTGTCACATGCATTTCAGATCGCCAGTAACGGTGAAAATTGGATATAGGTCTTTAAAAGTTAGCGGAAAGGAAATTTCTGTTAAGAAAAAAATGTCTTTAAACTTTGTTTCAGTAATGTTATTCGAAAACACGAGTAATTATATAGCCAGGTTTTTTAATCGGAAACAGATTATCGCTTTAACACACCGTACCTGTAAGGAAGCAGTGTAAATGTAACTATCAAACATGATTTAATTCGGTCAGTTCTGTCTGTCGACGCCAATAAATATAAAATAAATATGAACTCTCAGAGTGTTAGAAACATAACAATTGCAATCGGTTTTATAGGAGGTTTTATTGCCTTTTTATAATTAAGAAATGATTTTCAGGGTAAATACTTATTCTTGTTTACTGACTGTCCTAGTGTGGACTAATAATGCTTAAGAGTCCTTTGTTACTTTAAAAGCAGCAAAGTTATTAAAAAATTAGTGTCTTTTTTGTGTTACTTCCAAGAACATGCATCTAGTGTGAAAATTTTTTTTTAGTATCATCTATTACAAATTCTAAAATACTAGCAGTTGTTTTAACTTTGCGAGTTCCTATTAAAGGCATTTGGCCTGTCGGATTTATTATTTCACCTGGTCCTAATTATCCAATGTATTACTTCATTTCGGAGCGTTTCATTCTATTCATACAGTTTCATATATTGAGGTGTTCCAAAAAAATTTCAAGAACACTATCATTATTTTCCGCTTAAATATTGCTTAATTAAGTTTCTATTCTATATATTCCGTAAATGCATGCTTTTGAATCCACCAAATTGTTGCTATGATTCACTTCCTCGTAGAAAATTATCCCCAATCAAACAAGAGGTAAATTGTGATTTTTAATATTTATCAAAATTCAGACTTTCAATCGAAATGAACTTATCTGTTCACCGATTTTTGTAATTTAAGGTTTCATTAACTCTGGCAAATAAAATGTTTTTAAAAATTTAATATGAATGGAATAAAGCATTTTTATTTCAAACAAATATTAATTTCAAATTTGTTTCAGATGTGTTTGGATTGATTGGGCTGAACAAAAAGCACCGAAATGTGTTTACAAAGACAATACGGGTTATACTGTCATAGGAGATATACAACACAATGGAAACACGTATATAGCAAATCTTAGACGCAAGGGCCTGTCAAAGGTGTTCGACCAAGATGTTCATGAAATGATGAAGGTTGAAGTTGAAATGTACAACGATTACGCTCTGAGAATCCATGTAAGAATTTAAAAAATTATTTTGCAAGAAGTAGGTCAATCGAACAGGAATAGGACATGTCTACAGGAAAGGTCGATTGTTGAATAGGTAGAACACAATGATTCTAAAACATGTATGTAAATAATGAAGAAGGCAAATAATAAATAAAAAGGCCAGTGATATCATAAAAGCTTATTTATGCAGAAATAGGTCAATACCACAGGAATAGGACAATTTTACAAGAAAAGTTTGATAATAAAGAAATAGATCAATGAAATAGTCGTATGTACATAATACATTTTTTGCAAAAAGTTACGTTGTTTCCGTAAAACATTTAAATTATTACACTTTGAATCGATTCATTCCCAAAATTGACTTGCACGTGACGGGTGTAGCTAGCTAGACAGGATGTGCTTACGCTTTTGGAGCACCCGGGCTCAGTTCCTTTATGGAAGTTCACGTGTATAACATATTTTGCCAGTTTGCAAAGTTTTTACTTTGTTTTTGGGATTGTGATATGGACAAGGACTGGTATGTTTGTTTTATTTAATACTTTAATACAAATCCATTTCTAGTTATCGTTTAAGGTTTTTTGTACCTCTTCTTTATTATTTGCATAAAAAGGATTTATTTCTGTTCTGAGAACACAAACACGAAAATTTCATGAAAATACAAAAACATAGATGTAATTATTTAAGTAAAGTAAAAGATATTATCCTGAATTACTAATAGTAATTAATTTATAATTATAGCAGATTGTGAATTTATTAGATTATCTTTTAGTTCTGTCCAAGTAATTCTACTGATGTGTTTGAGATTCCGGACGAAGCCTTAAAAATGAACAAACCTGCAAAAGCTACTGACGCAAAATATAAGTATCACGTGACATTTACAACAGAACCGTATTTCGGAATTCAAGTCATCAGAAACTCAACAGGTGCTGTAATGTAAGTAAATGAAAAACACAGTGTTGAGAAATCATAAAATTTCAATTATAACGCATTTAATACAGGCTAATAGTTATTGAAATACAGAGGTAATAGCTCGGATTAATAGAGTAAATTCAAAATATGACATTGTCACATCCAATATTCATCAAAAAACTTTTCAAGTTCTGTATTATGGCAACCTGGAGGTAATAGATAGTGGAATCTTTATAGATATATGAATTACATATTAATAGGTCTTTTTATGTAACATCAAATTCTTACCGTTGATAAGGAATCATATAACCATTGAATTTATGAGATATGTTAACTATGATTTTCTTATCTGTCGTAAATATTCTTGGAAAAGTTTTTAACTATAGTAATTGGTATTATAAACAGGTACAATAGACAATAAGTACCAAACGTTATGTTGGCCTCTTTTCACCCTAGAATGGTTTGGTTGAGTACGACATAAACGATAATAACACTCAAATTCAAAGACACTTTACACTAGTTATGCTAGACACGTGGTCATCAAATAAAAGTAATCTCATAACATAATTTATACTAAAATCCAAAAAAGGAGGTGATAGATGTACATATGTATTAACTGCAATAAGAGTGCTAAATTGAGCATATTTATAACGTATCTATGTTTTACTTGTTTTATTTATATATTTATTTACTCTTTTATTTAATTATTAATTGTATTTATTTACTTTTATTTTACTTATTTATTCATTTTATAAATTTACTTTAACTTAGTTTTATTTTAATTTTAATTTTTTAACTTTTCATTTTAATTTTTATTTTTTGAAATTTTATTTTTATTTTTTGTTTTACATAAATATATTTTATTTCATTGTTATTTCATTGTTTTCATATTTTTGTCTGTTCTTTACTATCTGTTAATCTTTCAGATTCAACACTACACTTCCTGGTTTATTGTTTGCAGAACAATTTATTCAAATTAGTACAAAACTTCCATCTGATAATATCTATGGATTTGGTGAACATAATCATCGGCGTTTTCGTCACAATATGAACTGGAAATTATGGCCAATTTTTACGAGAGATGTATCCCCTATTGTAAGTAAATCGTAATATGAATATACACTGTATATGGAAAAGATAAAACATTAATGCCCATGCATCAAAGCCATGGTAAAAATGGTGATCTTGTAAGCTCTGTACCGAAATAAAATAACAATGTAAGACAGGAACGTATGTCCAATTTTTTTTAGACAGTCATTTATCTTATTAATCTATCTTGCGTCAGTGATAGATTACTAGTGATCGGTTTCGTTCGTTGTTTTGTATACTTTTTAGTATATACGGTTCAGTTGTGCAACTTTCTAAAAAAAAAAAAAAAGAAAGGATAAACATTTGTTGAAAATCGCTTAATTTGTCATCAAAATAACAAAAGAATTAACAAACTATGAGATGGTGTACGATAAAATATATTTATTGTAACGTGACAATACTGAACGTTTTAACTAGAGTGATTCCACTTTAATAAAAATAATGTGAATACAATATAATTTATTGGTTGGATTTAATAAACATAAATTGCTTACGAAATCAGGTTCAATATTAAAAACAATGTACAGAATGACAAACACTTCGACAAAAAGATGATCAATATTTTCTTTTATCAATACGTATTCTATATTTTGAAAATCATATGTTTTTTTCATCGTATGTTTTTTTTCAGGATGAATGGAATTTGAACGGAGCCCATCCAGTCTACATGAATCTTGAAAATGATGGAAATGCAAATATGGTTTTTCTGAAAAACAGTAATGCTATGGGTAATGTAAACGCCCATTTTCAAAAAAAAAATTTAAAATATCGAAAATGTTTTGAGACTTTTTGTCATTGATTCATTACTGACAATCACTGATAAATGTTTTTATAAAACATAATTATACGTTTAAACTTTTCGCACTTGTTGGAGTAAAATAACTGATTAAAGGCACTCATCGTCCTCTTGTTGATGTTTCTAAACCGTCAGTTAGTTTAAAGAATAATTTTTCTTTAAACTTTTCATCTTATGTTTTTGACGAAAATCTCTGGCTGTTTCTATAAGTTATTTATATTTGTGGTGTAGACTACTATTTCACCCCACTCTAACATCTCTCAGATGACTGTGTTACAAAGATTAAGAAAAAACATGAGACGGGACGTTAAACAGTACAATGTAAACAGCTTTATTCGCAAACATGTAATAAATAAAACACAAGCAAACCAGTCCATGCCCAAAAACCACCACAAAAAGGTAGAAACTAACTGACAATTCAGTTACACTTCAATTTAAAAAATAAGGTCGGGTTCTCTCATTGTGAGATTGTGACAACACAATGAATAATAACGAAAAAGTATAAAATTATAAAAATGTAAACAAAATCAACTTCAAATGGTTAACTCATGTTTTTTTAATATTGATTCAGACGAACATCAATAATAATAATAATAATAATAATAATAATAATAATAATGAAAAAATTGACTGAATAAGGCAAAACAATTAAATTGAAAAGGATTTTCATAATGATTATGTTTTAATGTCTTGATCCCTAACTTACTTTTCAAATCTTTTACAGACTTTCAATTGTTACGGCTAGAAAAATATTTTAACCTTTGATCCATTATTGCTTAATATTAAAATGTTTGCAAAATAAAAACGTGGAAGTTTTTATTATTATTTAGATATATTGCTACAACCGAATCCATACCCAGCAATAACCTACAGGACTATAGGAGGTGTTCTTGATTTCTACATCTTCCTTGGTCCAACCCCACAAATGGCATTACAACAGTATACAGAGGTATAGTATATTATTCAATAAAGATTAATGATTGGATTCATTATATCTTTTTCTATTTGAAAACATTTTTATAAAATAAATATATCCGAAGTGCAAATGTCTAAAAAATATGTACAAGTTTTTTAGACAGTAGCGAAAAGTAGAGTACAATAGGCCATAACCAATCGTTAGAAAAAGTTCAAAAAGTTTTTGTTTTATCGTTTGATGATTACATATTAATTATATTTCAAATGTTTGGCTTATTGTTTTTTATCTATCAGATATTTTGGCTCCTAGAGTCACTATTAAGGAATGAATTTATGAAATGAATACATGAGGCAAGTCAAAATGAAATAGGTTTTTTTGTAAAACCTATTGTTATTTATCTTTATAACAGCTATACAAATTTAACACTTTCTATATTTGGCTCTTGCAGTCACAATGAGCAATAAGGAATGAATTTCTGAAATAAATACATAAGGCAAGTAAAAGTTAAACAGGTAATATTGTAAGACATATTGTTATATATCTTTATAACAGCTGCACAAATTCAACACTTTCTATAACTTATAGACATGGCTAAAATGATTAAAATATGTTTCATATGAGTAAAGGTCATGTAAACTAAAATTCCTTTATGTTTTAAGGCTGTTGGACGACCATTGATGCCACCGTACTGGTCGCTAGGTTTCCAGTTGTGCAAATGGGGCTATGAAAATTTATCTGTTGTACAAGACGTAGTAGAACGAACCAAACAAGCCGATTTCCCTCAGGTAAATATATAATACAAGACCAGTTAAATTTTGATGTGCCAGATGTGCACATTTCGGAAATTCATTAAATTTTAAATTAAATAATTAAATGAATCACGTACGTTATTATGGAGTAGGAGAGGAGGGAAAACTATGTTACTTAAACAAACAACAAAAACTTTATAATTTTAGACTATCACCAAATAGGTACACACACACACTCACACACACACACACACACACACACATACACACACACGACAGGTTTCAGGACCGATGACGATGATTTACCGGTATTTCATTTAATGTCGAATAAAGATCAGTAGTGTTTTATAATTTTGCTTATATCTGTAACAACCCATTAAACGCACACTAGTTATATTTTCCAATATAAGTATAGAAATTGCCCTACAGTTGATAGTTATATTTTATTGTAATAAATATTAAATAAGACCGAAGAGAGGTTTTTAGAACTTTTATGAAAATCTTAACATATTATTTATGCAAATAGCCTGTTTAATAAATTCTTAATGGGAATTACAAATTAACATTTTGTTAGTTCAAACTTTATACAAGCTTTTTTTTACATTTGATAAATCAGTTTTCTCTTGTTGATTAATGATAAATACATATTTATATGTTTCAGGACGTACAGTGGGGAGATATTGACTACATGTATAACAAATTTATATTTACGCGAAACAATGATACATTTTACGGCTTGCCAGAGTTTGTAGATAAACTTCATGATGAAGGACAAAAATATGTCATCATAATTGTAAGGAAGAAAGTTGAAGAAAACCTTTAGTGATGTGCTGTCGGACAACCTTTAACTATCCATTTTTTAATTTATTGGTTCACATATACTCCAACAGTTAAATCTATTCTTTTTCAGTAAAACAGTAAAACAACAACCATAACTTTTTCTGCCCAAGAAAAAACAAGTGATATGAAAAGCAATATTGGGTTAGACTATTATATTGAGCACGTACTCTTTGAGGAACTAAATATGACTGGGCATCTGTTCATATTTTCTGCTACATGTAAATACATAAGAGGAGAATTTTCTACCGAATAACATATGCTTGGCAAAACCCAATACAGCCCAAAACAATCCTTCTACTCTATTTAGGATCTGAGCATATTTGTACGTTTTTGATCCAAAAGAATATCAGTGCGCAAAAATATTTCTACAGAACAGGAAAACAGTTTATGGAGATTTATTACATTGTTAGTCTAGATCAATGGTTGTTTAAGTATATATTTTTTTAAATAATGTATGTGTAATAGTAGCTATATTTCTAATATTTACTATCTTTTTTAAAAATAGAATTCTAACATATTTCTTTACATGTCACAGGACCCAGGAGTTGGTAGCAATGATACAATCTACAAGGAAGCTAAGCTGATAAATCCCGGATATAAAATGTATGAAGATGGTGTGGCAAATAACACTTTCATAACAATAAATGGACGTATCCTGCAAGGGGAGGTAATCGACATTTATTACAAACTTTCTGGTATGCCTACTTCTCATCTGTATTGTACCAATTGACATATTGTTAAAAGACCATTGAAAAATGATTCAAGATAACGGAAACAACTGGCACTGAAATCAGGTACATGTAGAATGGAACTGCAACGCAGGATTACATGTACGAATTTGGTTTGTATAAATTCCAAAGATCCATAGATAATAAAAGAAACAACAGGCGATTAATTTATAAATATAAAAACGGATAAATCCTACAATTGTGATTACTCTTACATCATTGTTGTAATTTAAAAAGTGAACTTGATTTCCAGGGTGCATGGTAATACATAGAACGCAATGTTGGTATTTAACGAGATTTTTCGTTCGGTATCCAGTTAAGGAATCAGTTTTGAGAAAAACAAAGAGTTAAATTTTAACCAAATACAAATGAATTTTAATGTCCGTTATATAATTCCCAATTATTTTGAACCTTTGCACTTTCAGTACCTTAGACATTGATGCTTGCCCCTTTTCAAACGTAATAATGACCCTGTTTTAATGATGATTGTCGTTGTAAGGTTTATACTGAAAACGGAGTGCTATAGTTTGATGCAGTTTGCTTCTTACTCGATACGGTAGTAAAAAAGTATAATCTGATTTAGTAACAAATTGCATTACCAATATTACTTATGGGTGCATAAAACTTAATTTTATGACAAAGCTGTAACAAAGTCCTTACTACAATAATGTCAATTGTATCACAAAAATGAAGTCTTTTTCTTGTTCAGTAATTAGTAAAATTGTTTGATTTTCAATTTCTAGGTCTGGCCAGGTCAAGCAGCATTTCCAGATTTCACTAATTTAGAAAACACATTACCTTGGTGGGAACATTACATAAGATACTTTTATTACACAAGTGGTGTGAAGTTTGATGGACTCTGGATTGTAAGTTAATTCTTTATTTATAGCCCTTTTTAAAAAATAAAAGATTTAAAAAAGCTCTTTATTGCAGAACACGAGACGATACAAGCAAAACATTAAAACAAACCGAACTAGAAAGGTTTGATAATACTATGATCTTAATTACAAAATAAAAACTAAATAATCTTTTGGTATTGGAAAGGCTTTTAGTACATATCCAATGGTGTGGATGCAGCGGTAAAATACTTTTTATATACATTTATACTTATATTAGATAATAAAACATCTCGTTTTATTTTAGGATATGAATGAACCAGCAAGTTTTGTGAAAGGTTCCTCCGTCGGTTGTGCTAAAAATAAATGGAATTATCCTCCTTATGTTCCACGTGCGTAAATGATTGTATTCAGTTTTCGAACTAGGAATATTGATTAGATTGCTAATTTAACTAGTTGGGCGACACCTTCAGGGGTTTCGCGGGAAAGAATGGAACAATCTAAAGGATTACCACATCCAGTTTTGCAGACTCAGCTAACTGTGAAGTGATGATTTGGTTTTTTATAGAAGAAAACGGTTTGAAGCTCGCTTTTCGAAAGTTGTGGTTTTCTCTGAACGCCCCTGTTTCTTCCACCATCCCTCACAATCTCTTAACTGACTGCTCCAATACGAGTTAATAAATCTTGACTGGGGTGTAAAAAGTTATTAATCCACTCCATTCCTCTATCAACCCGGCAGAACTTGTGATACATCTATATTTTTTTAACTGGACCGGACAGTTTTCGATACCTTTAACATTCACCAATTAGCAAAATTGTTAGGTGCCTTAATTGTAAAATTTGTTTAAAACTAAGGTTTGTTCCCTCATGCAAAGCATTCCTTAGCTGGATTTGGATTTATATAATTTTGGAACTTTAGATTAATTAATTTCCAACTGTTTGGCTTATGTTTTTTATTATCAAACTTTTCGGTCTTAGTGTCACTGATGAGGAATGAATTTCCGAAATGTGCACATCTGGCACATCAAAATTCAACTGGTATTTGTCTTAAATATTTACCAGTTTTGTGAAGAGCACAAGATTTAAGTCCTCATTTACCTGATAGACTATTGTCATGTGCACTTTGCAGTCCGAAAAGTTTGATAGATAAAAAACATAGGTAACAGTTGAAAAATAATGAACTTAAGTTCCAAATTTGTATAAATTCAAATTCAGCTAAGGAATGCTTTGCATGAGGAAACTGACCTTCGTTTTAAATCAATTTTAAAAATTAGAACGGCTGAAAAATTTACTAAGTGGTATATTTTCTGTTTAATTAAGGCAGGCAGTTCACTTGCAATCAAAATAAAAAATTGTTGGTTCAATATTTTGCATTATTCATCATTCCGTGATGTGAACTGTAAGTGCTAGTCAGGTCATAATTCAATGCTAAAGAATTTACTTTCATCTGTAATCTATCTGACATTGTTTATACATGTTTGTACATACCACAGTCAAGCAAAATAGGTGTCGGGTTTCAACTGACAAGATCAGGCCTCTAACTACAAATGTTTATTACGCCTGTAGCGTCACGCCAATTTTCGCGGGATTTTTAAAAGTCACAGACCGGGTCGATTTTGGGCGTTTAATGTGGATTTTCTGTACAACATATCAAAAATATAAAAATACCATTTTTTTCCGTAATATCTCAAATATTTTTGAAGCATAGTTCAAGTTCCAAGCCATATTGGTCATTGAAAACGGGTGAATTAAACAGGCATCAAGCTGTCAAGATTACTGATCCGTTTTACAATGCCAAGTGTTCATTTGACCTTTGACCTGAAAGAATCATCATCATTGTTTATCAGAAGAGTGCATGCACAATTTCGCGGAATTTTCATAAATGACAAACGGGATCGATTTTGAGCATTTATGGTGAATCTTCTGTGCAACATACAAAAAATATAAAAATACCGTTTTGTTCGTAATATCAGAAAATATTTTTGGGCCGACTTTCAAGTTGATAACTTGAATAGCGTTTGAGCACGAAATGTTTAATACAGAAATTTGGTATGGAAAAATTGTATTCAGGCCGCACACGCTAAGTCGCAGACATTTGCATTGTAAATGATGGGGTCCAGATAAAACACTTACTGTGGAATTTGTGTACAACATAGAAAAAAATCCAAAAATACCGTTTTTTCTTAAAGAATTTTTTGTCTTTTGACATAAAACTGATAGCTAGAACGGTTATCGAACTAGAGTGGTTAAAACAGGGCTTTGGTTTGACAAACTTCTCACAAGTGCGAATTTAGCACTTGTGGCCCAAAAATCAAGTATGATCCGGATTTTTCACGAAAATGTAACCTAGCTAGATCGCTAGATCGCATTTGACTCCATAAACTTCATAAAAAAATTATAATCTGATTCATATCTTCCTCAAAGTCGCGGTTATATGCGGCAGATCAGCTAATTTTAACAAGCTTTATCATTCCACTTTAAGAATGAGTTCCGAATTAAAATCCGTTACTCCCCTAGATCGTTCCATTCTTTACTTAAATTTGAATATGCTTTTTAAAGGAGACTGAACACTTATTACAGCTCCGCTATTTGAAATGTATTTGTTTCGTATCTTTTCGATACAAATTACGCTATAATTACTATTTATAGTAACAATGGTTAAGTAAATTACTTGGTAAAAATGTGATTAGTTTAAGTAATATGTTTAAAAAAATCTCAATCTTTTGTAATTAAACTAGTCATTCTGCAACAGTCAAGGATAAACTTGAATATATATTACAATTGGTAATAAACACATAAAAAATATTAATTTTAACATTGAGGTTAAAAATTGACGAACTATTGAATATGTGGTGTATTGAAATACAGTCGATTGAAACTTTGCCTGCTTTAAATCATTACTTTTAAGTTAATTTTTCTCGAAGACATTGGTATTAATTTTAATAGAAATCAAGAAATAATTGCTTTACCCTAACTTTTCAGATATACTCGGTGGCGATTACGATGGTGGAAGTCTTTACGATAAAACCATATGTATGGATTCACAACAAAAATGGGGAAAACATTACGATGTACACAGTTTATACGGACACTCCATGGCAATTGTGACGAATAAGTAGACATCGTATTAAACCTTACCAAAATAACTCATGCTTATAAATATATAACAAATACCTGCTTAATTTTGATGTGCCAGATGTGCACATTTTGGAAAATCAGAAATTTTTATAATATTAACTTTTTCAACTTCGTACTCTTTACTTGTTTAAGTCTTCAAACAAAGTTTACTTGTAAAAACATATCTATAACTTAAATAACTTTAAAAATGACAGTTTTCAAAATCGAAAAAAAGGTATGGTTATGGCAACGTTTTATCCGAACTGAAATAATGAATAATTATATGATAGGCCGGCAAATATTTTGATAATCAATGTTTATATTGTTTAAAAATGTCTAGATTTCTTATTTTTTGTTATGCCATACTCATCGAAAGTAAATATTCATCGGTTGATTTCTATGTTTATCATATACTTTTATTCAAATAATATTTTAGGGCTTTACAAAATGTGTTTCCACAGAAGAGACCTTTTGTATTGACTCGATCCTCGTTTGTTGGTACGGGTAAATATGCAGCGACTTGGCTTGGTGACAATCATAGTCAATGGAGACAAATACCATGGTCAATTATAGGTATGTCTCTTTACCTTATATCTTCTGTCAATAATATTTTTTCACTGAAAATAAAGCAAAATAATATTTCTTTATTTCACAACCCATGTTGAGTCAATAAGGTAATACGAACGCGCCTTTAATGACCGAAAAACTTTTTAATATATAACGTGTACTACATTGAACAAATTCCTTCTTTATAATTTTTATTACTTTTTAACATTTTAATTCTTTAGAATATGAAAATAAATGTCGTTAACAGTCTGGTTATGTTAATCTTAAATTCCAATTCATTAAATAAATTTAAAAAAGTAATATAAACGTACTAGCAGCGTTGCCTTAAAGTCTTCATCCAATGTGTAAATTTAGTTTAAAAGAAGAATGATACTTAAGGACTATTATTAGTGTTAAAACCACAGATTCAGGCGTTTATCTCCAAGAATTCTATCAAACCCTTTTTTTTTTTATAGTTGTTTAATTCTTTGCTTTTTTTTCAAAAATGTATTTATGACAGGTTTTTCGGTCATATTTTTTTTCAAAAACATAATAAATTGTTTTGAAATTCGCAGAGTGAATTTTAAATATTAAATGCTTTTATTTCTTTAACAGCTAACACTTAATAACACTTAAAACTTATCTTAAAACAAACTCATTGGAAAGTTTTCTGTTTAAAAAACAAGGAATTCATTTTTATAAATATAATCAGTGCTTGCCTGCAGTCAAGGTTTGTTTTGTTTTTTTTTTCTTTGCTCCTCTTTGTTACTGTTTTACCTTAATTTTCAATAACATTAACGATATTTTAAATATATTGTTTTTTATTTACTTTTTAGGTATTTTGGAACACGGCCTTTTTGGTTTTTCAATGGTAATATTTTTTTTCTGATTGACGTACGTAGTAGTTTTCAACAATTAAAATTGTCTTCGCCGAACAAAATTTGTTTTGGAATTTTTATGGTACTAAATTTAAGTTTTAAAAGTCGGAGGTACATCGAGTTAAAACTTAACATTTTATCTTAAATATAATTTCATATTGAAAATAGGAAAAGTTCAACCAACGTAAAAGAGCAGAAATTATTTATGATGAACAGTAAAACATTTTTTTTATATTTAGATCTTTATTGGTTACATATATATATATATATATATATATATATATATATATATATATATATATATATATATATATATATATATATATATATATACAAAGTACACCTTTTACTCACACTAACATACAGGTTGTGATTACACGCATACTTATATGTTTTTATTTTAAAGTACAAAAAATTCCCCATTTGTTTTTTAAATATTCTAATTTGACAATTCTTCAATTTTCATGTAATATAAGATTTTTTTTTATTTCAGTAAGAGACGAATGCCTATTTTGTTAATTTTGTTTATAAATATGCCTTTTACATAACAGAATAATAAGATTTAGAGCATAACTTTGTTTATAACAATAACCAAAAAGGATGTCGAGTTCACTAAATTCAATATAAAGCTGCAACATTTCATTTATCCATTTTGATATATTTGTCCAAAAAATGGAGACAAAACTACACTCCCAAAAATATGTGGGATTGTATCTGGGAATTCATGACATTAAAACATTTGTATTATTGTATAATTTATTTGAATTTTGATTTTCAATTTTTCATGTGATTTTTAAAAAGTTGTTTTATTAGTACCAGTTAACACCCGTGTTTCAATTATAAAAACAAGATATATTTACGGCTAAAGTAACTGCATATGATCTTCTTTTTCCTTTTTTTCTTTTTGTCAAATAGCTTAATGTTTTTTCTGTAGATGCTATAATATTTTATTCATTGAATTTTGTTTATAAGGTTGGTGCCGACATTTGTGGATTTAAATTCCCAGCGAAGTATGAAATGTGTTTAAGATGGATGCAATTAGGAGCATTTTACCCCTTTGCAAGAAATCATAATGCTCGAGGTTTTGAGGTAAATATATATATAATGAAGAATCGATTAAATAAAGATATTAGGAAATCGTAAATTATCTCTTTATCAAAAACAAATTATTTCAAGATATTATTATCTTGATTTAAACATGAACTGGTATGTTTGCTTTTTACTTTTGATAATTAGTTGTTTATTAAAGATCTTGTCAATTAACTCATGTCATAACCAACTGTTCATGGAAGGTCATGGTCTTTGTTTTATATAAAGAAGTCGCGCAAAAAAGTTACTTTGCACATTATACTTAATATATCATATCATTAAGCTGACGAAATAAAATTATTGTTGTGAAAGAAGAATTATCTTCAAAAGACTTTTTATATACAATCTATAAAGCTACAAGTGAGTTAAATAACTAAATTGAGAAATATCGATTCTTTTTATATGATAAATCAGCTACATATTAAAATTGTATTTTATGTACACTATGAAACAGTCAGCACGTTTCGCTTAATATTCTTGATTGCATTCGTTTTTGATTTTATTTTGAAGTGTTTTGTCTGAATGAACATAACTGACTGGTTTTTTATTTTAAAACTTTAATAGATTATGTTTTTTAAGACCAATAAAAATGATTTTTTTAAAAAAAAAAAAAGAAGTTAAAATGCATTTGAACGCCTTTACAGAAGAAAATAATACAATATTGACAATTCTAAACAGAAACATTATTTTAATAACAACAAAAGAATAATTAAGAAAAATATTGTTATTATAGTAAAATTTTTCACAATACAATTTTTTGTTTTTCTAGCAATAATAGGGAGCCGAGTTTATTGCTAAAATCAGTGAACACAAATATGTACAACATTAAATATTGATTCTGCTTGAAAATAATAAACTTTAAAGTTGAAATGTACAAAACATTATCAGAAAATTTTAATTGTACGAACTATTTTTTAAATCATAATGATTACTATGAGAAACAGATTTTATAATTATAAAATCTTTTATATTTAAGCCTCAAGATCCTGCAGCATGGGGGACCAAATTTGTTGCAATCGTAAGACAAAGTATTCTTATTCGATACAAGATTCTCCCTTATTTATATACTTTATATCATGAAGCTCATGTTTACGGCAATACGGTCGGAAGATCTCTTATGTTTGAGTGAGTACATTTATTTAACTTTTGTATTGAACTGCTAATTTCTTTTAACTGAGATCAATGGGAAATAATGTTGCTTGACACTTAATTTAAATATAGTATATCACCAATTAAAATAGGAAGAATGCAATTTATCTTCATTTGAGTTTGCTTTTTTAGTTCCAAATAATCAACATCCCTTTTAAGTTCTTAATCCAGTCCAATAATATAACAATATATAGAGCTGCAGTTAGCTATAACTTATGATAATGTTTTTAATAAGAAAAACGTATATGCATGATATCGGCATAATTAAAAAAACTTTGTTACCATTTTCATTAGTTTATTGATTGACCTAGATAAACAAATGGTTTGGATAAATGCTGCAAAGATTATGATACAAGAGAGTGTAACGAATGTGTAACACATAATTTTTACTTAATTTCTCTTTTTGCTTCAATGCGTAAGCTATTTATAGGATTGCATATTTTCCAGCCATAAATTCCATCATTCTTTTAGGTATCCACAAGATAAGAACACTTGGGATATAGACAGACAATTTTTACTCGGCGCAGCGTTTTTAGTCACTCCTGTAATGGAGAAGGTAAACATACTCTCTCTCTCTCTCTCTCTCTCTCTCTCTCTCTCTCTCTCTCTCTCTCTCTCTCTCTCTCTCTGTATATATATATATATATATATATATATATATATATATATATATATATATATATATATATATAACAACCAAATCTGTTAATTTTATGTGCTGTTTTTGCACGTTTCGAAAATTCATTACTTACCAGGGACACTTGGGACTGAAATAAATTAAAAGATAAAATAGCCAAACATTTAAAAATTAATGTATCTAAAAATCAATCGTTTTAATATTGTGATTAAAAATGATACTAACAAAATATTTAATCCAATAATATATACAGACCAACAAATCAAACAAAACTTAGCCAAAAGATGAAGCAACCATTCTAAAGAAAATTGTCAGGCTAAAATGTTATTAACGGTCTTGATATACATAACTTTGTTCACCAAAACTTAACAACTGATCAATCAGCATTTCAGAACAAAAGTTGTTTTTTATCTCAATCAATAGAATAATATATATATAAATACATTTTCTTCATTTAACATCATCCTTTAAACATTTTCATTACTTGTTTTCATTTCAAATCTTTGAAATATTCAACCTGGTATATTTTTCAAAACATCTCATAAAATTTACAAAAATAGATTTTGTAAATTAACAAAGAAACTTTTTCAACATTTCTTTCTGGTGGTTTTAAATTGTCAAAGCAATTCTATAAAGCTAAGTAGAATAGATAATACTTCCAATATTTCAAAAGGCAGAACTTGAATAGATTTTTGTTATTAATCGTTAAAATAGCAATCAAACTTCATACATTACTTCTTTGAAAGCATGTTTTTCACCGTTTTCATTTTACCTACCCTACTAAAAATGTTGGCATCGCAAAAATTATCAGCCGTTTCAATTCGGAAACAAGTTTAAAATATGAGGCTTTCCTCTCTTTTAAAACGTTCTTAATATATAACCTAAATACCTGCTAAATTTTGATGTGCCAGATGTGCACATTTCGGAAAATCATTCCTCATCAGTAGGGGCCGAAAAGTTTGCTATATTAAAAAAAAATACGCCAAACAGTTGAAAATTAAAAATCTAAAGTTCCAAAAGTATGTGAATCCAAATCCCGCCAAGGAATGTTTTGCATGAGGGAACAGAACTTAGTTTTCAATAAATTACAAGGATTAAGAAGACTGAAAATTTTGCTATATTGTATATTTTCTGACAGCATGAAGTACTGCCTACTGAGTTATGGATACCCTCGGGGAGTTAAATTATAGGATTCGAATAATTTTGGAACTTGCATATAAACTAAAGTTATATTTTTTGGCTTGTATTTTACATCTCGGCTCCTATTAGAAATCTCTGAATACTTTTTAAAAGCTAAATTAAATTTTATCGTCTTTTTTACCAGTTTATATATTTATATTTATAACGTTATAATAAAGGCTTGAAGATTCTTTACCATTTGATTTATATGCTTGCCAAATAATTGTATAGCGTTTGTTCTGCTTCATGGTATACGTCAATAATTGTTCCTAATAATTTGCAAGCTGATAAATGCGTCTCGTTTACAACAGTAATTATATAATAAAAAACCTCTTAAATTTTGATGTGCCATATGTGCATATTTCCGAAATTCATTCCTCTTCTATGACACAACGGGCTGAAATGTTTGGTAGATAAAAAACATTAGCCAAACAGTTGAAAAAATAAACTCAAATGTCCAAACTTATATGAATTCCAGCTGAGAAATACTTTGCATGAGGGGAACAAACCTTAGGTTAATAAATTTTAAACATAAAGACGTCTGACAAAGCAGAAAATGTGGTACATAAATTAAATAAAATAATCTGTTAAATTAATATAAATCATACATCTGTTTATGACTTTTACAATTTAGAAAAAATAGTCAAATATAAGGAATGCTTTTCGAATTGTGCACATATGGCACATTGAAATTTAACAGGTATTTTGTTATATATTTTAATATGACTATTGTTTAGGTATTGAGTTGTAGGAATATGAATAAATTCAAGCTGTGATCCATAAGTATTCTCTTAAAAATGTTATTTCCTTTTAGATTAATTTATTGTTAATGCGTACAAAAGCTAAATGTTCAAAATTTACAAAAAAAAGTGTACTAGTTATGTAACACGGTAACTTTCTTATTTTACCCTTAGGCCGGTTGTAAAATGTACTTATAATTTGTTTGTTTGTAACTTCTTGAAGAATTTCTAACATGTTTGGTGTTGTAGCATTAGCGTACAGGCCCTACTGCTGGGCATAGCATTACTATTTGTACAGTGTCCATCTAGAATTATAATTTTAATATTTTGCTACCTTATCTTTTTTTATTCATTTATTGTTTCATGTTAGTAACAATTGGCTTTGAGGAATTCACTAATATAAAAATGCTTTTATCGATACAACAAAATGTTAAAACTTAAATCGCTTCTGCATCTGTTCTTTGGAGTAATCGCAGTAATCTATTTAAGCATGGTAGCGTATTCATTTCATGAAAATATTTATCAATTATAGCAAATATACGAATGTAGGAAAACAAAGTTTTAAAGACAACTGAACTTTTTTTGTGTAATATTCACATATTCAAACTGATTTTCGTACAGGGAAAACTGAAGGTTGATGGCTACATTCCACAAGGAAGATGGTATAATTATTACGACGTGAGTAGCCTCATGGTGTTTTAAACCACCTTATTATGAAGCATCAGTCTTAAACATGTATTCTAATTGCCAAAGAAGGTCAAAACTCTGGTGATCAGAGTATTTATAAAATTACTAGAGTAAGATATTAAGTCAGGTATCTAACCGAAATAAGGTAAGATTAGGTAAATTTTGCTTCGAGAACTTCTACCATCATTGTAAAAGACTACAATGCATAATATCCTGGCTTTGAAAAAATCGAAAAATGGCAGAGATGTTGCAATTATTTTCAAATTTTAGTAATGTATCTAGATTATACAGAAGCTTAGAAGTGTTACAACTTTTACAATGAAGTTGTATCAGTGTTCCAATTTTTTATTATACCCTACATACTATTTTCTTTTATAAAATGATTGTCCTGTCTTTTGTTTTCATAATTTACCAGCATGTTTCACGTGCTTTAATTAACTTGCACAAAACATTTTATACTTATAAACAACCGTATGCAATAAATATCTTCCTTAGGTAATTCAAATTAAGTCACCGTTGTAATTCACATGTTTGACAACTGTTTCCTCAACCATTCGCAAACAGGGCGCAGAAGTTCAGAATACTGGCACAACACATACATTAGATGCACCTTTAGAAACCATTAATTTGCACTTAAGAGGAGGATACATTCTACCAACACAAGAACCAGATAACACGACAGTATATAGGTAAAACAATAAATTTTAACGTTTAAAAATAATTATGAATTGATGGCTTTATTCCGAGACAGGGACAGGAGTTAACAAAACTAAAAACTAAAAATATTTCTTAATTAAAGAGAATGTACATTCTTAAAATAGAACAACCGATAACAGACGACTGTATGTGGGTGAACAGACAATTTTTATCTGGAGAAAAATCTTTGTTTAATATTTTCGGACAATTTCATACAGCAAGTGAGATGAATTACTTCCAAAATTATTTTTGAAATTTAGTTAGATACACATTGATATTTTGCACATTTTTAAAAATATACATTACGCTATCATGGGAGCGCTGCAAATTAAATTTACACATGTTATTTAAAATTATTTTTATAGTCGAAAACGTCCATTGGGTCTAATGGTTTGCTTAGATGAAAATAAAAATGCAAATGGCAATTTATTTTGGGATGATGGTGAAAGCAAAGGTAATATTTGTTTTGCTTTATAATACAGAATATACGTTTTCGTAAATATAAAAACAATTGTTTGTTTCCGTAGTGTAGTTTTAACATGTTTTATGTTACATGTTAGATGTTTTCCAAATAAAACAATACTTAATATAAATTGTTATCGACGATTATTGAAAAGTATTGTTTCGATGAGCTAGTGAAACCAAGAAGTGTTTGTGAATATTATATAAAAATTTTATCAATAAGATATAATGAGATATTTTGTCAAGAATTTAAAGCTTACAACTTCTTTGTAGTAATTTACATTACATATTTTAAGTAAAGTGTCATCTTATAAATAATCGTTTTATTCATTCAACTTTGTTTTACTTGTGTTTTTGTTTTCATTGGAATTAGATGTAAATATATCTCACAATACCTATCAAATTTTGATGTGCCAAAGGTGCACTTTTTAGAAAATCATTCCTCATCAGTGACAAAAGGGGCATAAAGTTACCAAGTTTCTTTGCTGAGTTTTTTGTGAAATGTAGAACACTTTATTTTATCGATACGTTCCTAAAATTGACATGAACCTTTTATAATAAAAAACTACGTGATATTTTGTGCACAGTGTTTACAGTTTTATGCATAGTATAAAAATATTGTATGTGATATTTCTTATATAAAAATTGTTGCTTTCAGATACACATACACGAGGAAATTATCTACAAATAACATTTAATGCTACACAGGTGAGCATTGAAAACATTTAATATCTATATTTGACATTTATTTTGGCCGACATTTCAAAACTGCATCATTGAAACATTTTCATTTATCCAATTTATAGCACGCTTAAAAAGAAGTTAAACAAGACTTCAGAAGTAGTTCTTCACACCACCGACAATTCGATTACTCATTGGCTTTAAAAAGTATAATCATAATTTAATTTCACCTTCAAATAGTTTGCTTGATATCTTCTCGTATGAAATAATTTAACAAGTATTATTTATAAGTGATGGGTTAGGATCAAATTCTTTTGAAATTTTATTGTTAGATAATTTCATATACAAAACGTTCAAATAGGGATAATTGTATTTTTATCTTAATAAAGAAAATATTTTAATTAAAAGGATAAATTTAAAACTTAGGGCGAATCAGCTGTACTTGAATTATTTGTGTTTTAAAGGCAGCATCAATTAAATAGGGACTTGAGTAAACATTTAAGTGATGAAAATGAATGGTTTAAGTAAAAGAGATAAAATAATAATTCTTTTAAGGGTGTATTGTATAAAAGCGAATATTTAAAACGATAATTTAATTTCAACTCTCGGTAATTTTTAGGGACAAGAACTTTCATTAAATGTTGTACACAGTAACTATGCAGAAGCTAAAAGTTTATATTTTGGAATTATCGAGATATATGGTTTGAACAGCTTGCCTGCTGAATTATATGTTAATAATAAAAGGTTACAAAATATGCACATTCGACCGAAAGGAAAGGTACGTATGTATTACAAAGAAAACGTTTATTTGTATTTATTAACGGTATACTTTTTTAAATTTGAAAACGGAATCTGAAACTAATTAGGAGAAATAATATTTACCTGTAATAATATAATTGTTATAATACAACAGGAAACGACAGGAGCATCAAAATGACACGTACAAGCAAACGACAGAAGCATCAAACCGTCACGTACAAGCAAATAATAGAAAAATCAAAACGACATACAAAAGCAAAAGAAGGAAACATCAAAAAGACATACAAGCAGATGACAGAAACATCAAAACGACACGTACAAGACAATAACAGGACAATCGAAGCGGCTTGCACAAGAAAATGAAAGAAGCATCAAAACGACAAACAAGCAAATGACAGACACATCAAAAAGACACGAACAAGTATTTGAAAGAAGCATCAAAATGACACATACAGGCATATGACAAAAGCATCAAAACGACACGTACAATCAAATAACAGAAAAATCAAAACGACTTACAAGCAAATGATAAAAGCATCAAAAAGACACATTAAAGCAAATGACAGAAGCATGATAACGGCACTTACAAACATATGAAAGAAGTATCAAAACGAAATGTACAAGCAAATGAAATAAGCATCAAAACGACATACAATCAAATGACAGAAGCATCAAAACGGCACCTACAAGCATATGAAAGAAGCATAAAAACAACATACAAGGAAACAGACATATTAAAAAGACACATAAAACAAATGATAGAAGTATCAAAACGGCACGTTCAAGCGTATGAAAGAAGCAGCAAAACGACTCGTACAAGCACATGAAATAAGTTTCGAAACGGCATACACAAGCAAATGAATGAAGTATCATATCGACATACAAGCAAATGACAGACACATCAAAAAGACACATGAAAGAAATGACAGAAGTATTAAAACGACACGTACAAGTAAATGAAAGAAGCATAAAAACGACACGCACAAGCATATGAAATAAGCATCAAAACGACACACACAAGCGTATGAACGAAGCATCAAAACGACAAACAAGCGTATGAAATAAGCATCAAAACGACACACACAAGCAAATGAAAGAAGCATCAAAGAGACATAAAAGCAAATGATAGAGGCATAAAAAAGACACATATAAGCAAATGACAAAAGAATCAAAACGGAACGTACAAGCATATGAAAGAAGTATCAAAACGAAACGTACAAGCATATTAAAGAAGCATCAAAACGACATACAAGCAAATGACAATAGCATCAAAACGACACGTACAAGCAAATGAAAGAAGCATCAAAACGACATGCACAAGCAAATGAAAGAAGCATAAAAAAGACTTACGAGTAAATGACAGAAGCATCAAAAAGACACGTACAAGCAAATGATAGAAGTATCAAAACGACACGTACAAGCAAAATGAGACTTTATTTTTCATTTTCAAAATTAAAAATTAAATTACTGTTTCAAAAGGAACTAATCTTAATACTTTTATAATGTGGTTAAAGTCTATTGGACAGTCTTCATCGATTTCGCATGTTTCATAGTCGTGGTCCTTTTTTTTTAACAAACTGCAAATTCATTATGTTTAATTAATTGAACTAGATAAAGATCGAGTTTAATGTTTTTTTAAAGAAATATTTTCATATATTTTATTTGCAATTAGAAATATCATATAAACAGTTCCAAACAATTTTAAAGAATCCAAAGATAATTATTCGAAATAAGTAAAAATATAGTTTATCATGTTATTCGCTTATGTCTCATATATCGCAAAGGTTGTTCAATTCAAGTCAACGTCTAGAAAGGGGGTGCTAATCCTTTTGCAGTACCCCACCTCACTTCCTTGATCGATGTTTACGTGTTTAACTGAATTAGAAAGTTTATTAAGTTTTAATTTGTTAGGGAGTTTGATTTGGACATGGACCGGTATGTTTATGACTCATCTTACAGTTATTGTTAATCGCCTTGGTTTTGTTTCTTAAAATGCATACGTTTTTTTTAGGGTGTTCGTGATGTGCACTTATACAGTGACCATTAAAAGCTTGTTATATCACATATTTCAGACCACTAAACAGGATTTACTTGTAATTAAACACAAAAATACCAGTCCAAAACTAGTCAGACAAGAGAAACCAGAAACAAAAATCTTCAACAACAATAATAACAATAACAAAAAAAAAAAAAAAAAAAAAAAAAAAATTCATCGAACGTGTACATGCAGTCATCCTATATCAAACTAAAGAATTTGGCTCGACTAAGATATAATTTATTAACACATCTTTAATTTGAACTAATATTGAGTATTCACCAACTCATTTATATAATTACATGTTCTTTTTAATATCGATTTGTTAGAATTTCACAGAATTGTTTCACATTTCTATTTATTATAATTTTTATTTTACATTTTACAGATAGTGCAGTTTATCGATTTAAATTTGAATATAACGCAGAACCACATACTTAAATGGAGACAGTTCTAAAATGACACTACTTGTTCAATGTTTTGATGTTCTTACAATCCAATTAAATCTCTATATTAATTCAAAAAGCACATTTTATATATGAAACAGTTTCAAAGTAATGGACCAGACAAGAAAAAGCTGTTACAAACACCACATCATGATAAACATTTCTAACAAAAAGAGAGCATAAAAATATGAGGGACAAGATTTTCTTTTATTTGTGTTTGCTACATATTTGATTTGCTAAACGTTTGATTAAGGAATTATCCTGTGTGTACCAACAGTTTGATGACCAATTGCTAAAGCAAGTTATTGTTCTGTTATATGTAACAAAAAATTCAAAACGAGAAAACAAAATAAATTGTTAAACAAGTTGTTACAAATAAGTTATTGACTCGGGGATATAGCGGATCTATACTGATAAAAGCCCTGACATCATCGCAATATTGTTGTAAAGTGTAATGTCGCTGTATACAAAATTACACTGTATGTGACATCCTAAACTTCAATGTACCTTTTATTTTTAATTTAAATTTCACACGTGGCAGGTTTTGCTAAGTAAACAGGTTTTTCTTTACTTCCGGAGCTACAGGTCATAATTTCCTGATGGAAGTTCAAGTGTTAAACTTGCCAGGTGTTAAATTTTTTTTTCGCATTGCTTTTTTATACTTTATTTTGACACTTATCTGTAAATTTGCAAATAAAAAAAATAATGATCTCCCTAAGTAGATGTTAAAGGCGACGCCTCTTAAATAAAACTGACAAAAAAAAGACAAAAAAACTGTGATATTTTGAGCTTTAAGTGGCACCGGAGTATATGTCAGCGACGAATTATAGTACTTTTAAAAAGGTCATTGCATTAAACTTAATTTACAAAAAGTGGTCCATTAAAGGGTACCTGTAACCAAAAAAAATTATCACAATTGTTTTATATTTTATTTAAATATCACAATATTAAAAACTGCATCAAAATTGGTGACAAAATAAAAAAGTTATATCGGTTTAAAATCCACATTTTTAAACTTTCCCTTGATCGCAAAGTGAAAAACCTCGTTTTGTGTAAATGTAAATGTGTAACGTCATTGCAGTATTAAAAGTTGTATCTAACATAATAGACAGTAGAAACAATGATGATATATCGACGTATGTAGAGAAAGTAACGACTCTGACAAGTACCTAATTATTCAAAATAGTTCGTTTTTTTTGGGAAGCAGTTGACAATCTTATATATATATTATTAAGTCGGACTAGAAAGACTCGAGAATTGCTATAGGTTGCATAGCTGTAACAAGAAATACGCGATTAGTTTAAACTTGTAAAATACACGAAAATTAATGTTTTCATCGACATTTAAACACAAGTTAAATATCAAGTCAGACTCGACAGACTACCGGATGAATATTACAGAACTTACTGGGGCACCGGCCAAAAATCAATACATAAAAATTCAATCGCCTATGTTATTTTGTGTAATGTTGTTCACTATTAAAATTAAATGACTGTGATGTAGAAAACTTTTAAGTTACCTGGCAGCATTACATTTCCTCGATACTTGAAAGTTCTTTACACAGATAAAGTGTGTAACATACTTCATTTTAACTGTCGGATGGCGAATCAATTTTGGGGTAAGTTAAAGGAAAAAAACCAATAAATTCCATCTCAATTTTTTACGCAAAAGTGTCATTGAAATGACACGGATTTTAGAATGAGAACACATTTAAGAAAATAAGATAATAATAATATAAATAATAATAATAATAATAATAATAATAACTATTATTATTATTATTATAATTATTTTATGGATTTGTATATATAGAATAAAGAATTTAAACATATCATAGCTAAATGTATGCCCAAGGAAAAGTGAAAACCAAAATCTTAATAAAATAAAATGCTGTAGGTAAATCAATAAACATGTTTTAAATAGAAAACTCTGGTCGTCAATTTTTAATTTGAAATTTTGTCTAAAAATTATATTTTATTATTATTATTTTTACTATTGGCATGCAAACTAAGGAAATGTTTTCTTATTCTTACTTTTAAAATTTAAAAATGAAATATCCATTTTTCCAAAGTAATATCTGTTACGCTGTATGTGACAAATAACGTTTACCAAATAAAATTATTTTACTTTATATGAACAGTAAATATATTTTTGTATATTACAGGGTCGTAAGATAACTTTATCAACATGCAAATCATTTTTGCAAATAAGAATTACATCCTGTTAATTATCACAGCGCCTCTCACCGCCTGGGTTCGAATCGCACTCGGGACAGATCCTAGTGTGAGAAAGTTTATCAGTTCGCTTGCCGAAGGTCGATGGTTTTTTCCGGGCACTCCGGTTCCAGAATTCCAGAACTGACCGCCAGTAGTGGGATACTTTTTTTTGAATGTGGAGCGCCATGGAGTGCAGGGGTAAACAATGGGGAGCGCTCCATCATTAATATGCATGAGGTCAAGTGTGACGTCAAAGGTTAAATTTCCATATATAGGTGCACGTCCACACCTGCCATCTGCTTCTATAGGACATGTGTCACCACGTTGTGGAAACTTCCATCACCTGTTATATCCAATGATTGGAAACCTTATTTCATTGGTTAAGATAGATCTCTTTGCTTTTATATTATATTTGGTAAAGCGTGCCTGTTTCATTCTAAGCTCGTAACTTGTTAGCTTCAAGACGTTATTAACGCTGCATACATTTTACCACCTTTATTTAGAAACTCCTTAGTTGATTTTATTTCTAGTGTATATCTTAGTGTTTTAAATTACATTACAACTGAAAACGGTTGTAGAGACATTTTTTATAGAATTCTGTATTTCGCGTTTTATAAATAGTTGGATTAAGCCATGGATTCTGGTAAGTCATTAGATTAGATACATTTTAATTTTAAAAAGGAAAATTCTCAAGCAAATATAAATTTTCATTTCAGAGAATTAAAGTAATGCGGATAGATTAAAAAAAAAAAGATGTATGAACAAACTGTATTTTACCAATTGTGTCAATAATTAAAACCTCAATATTTATTTTCTTAAAATATGGGTTTCATTAATATTATCATTGTTTGCATAGTATTGACAAAACTTAACATCGAATGTTTTGAAGTGCGCATAAAATCCTTATGCGAGACAATTGTGTCGTACAAAATAAATTACATATCAGTTATTATCATTTTTTATTGTTTTTATTTATCCATTTCAAAATAAAATTCCATAACACTTTAATAGTAGTATACTGTACTGACTACAAGTATTATTGACTTTATACGTGGTTTTGAAAACAGCTTTCTATAAGCAAGCGATCAATTTTCATTTGAATACTCTCTCTCTCTCTCTCTCTCTCTCTCTCTCTCTCTCTCTCTCTCTCTCTCTCTCTCTCTCTCTCTTGCATACAACAATTACAAAAACTTTACGTTTTCTGTGTGGCGCCTTGATCTCCATGCATTTTAAATGAGATTTTGATTTGCTATATCTATCAATCTAATCAAGAATCGATTCTCATCGATATCAACACTCGAACACACGTATGCCACATGATACCCCCTTTTGTCTTTATGACGCCTTGATCTCCAATGCATTACAAGAGGTTTTTGATTAATTCATCAGTCCATCTAATCAAGGATCGATTCTCAGGGTAGTCTGCACCTGGCGTGCACCAAAATATCCCCGATATTGTTTCCATCAATGAATGAGAAAAAGGACCATGTAAGGGTCATTTTGACATCTGCATGATGATATTTCATGAAATAATTCAATACCTTCCGTATCAGATGATCGAACATTACCCCCTTTTGTTTTACACGCAACTGCACGCATGACTAATGACAGTCTTTTATTTTAATACCTTTTTGTCCTTAAACAGTTACGCACAAGTGCGTGCACGCCAGGTGATTGCTGTATATTGCACGCGCGCAGGTGTGGAGTTTGTATCTTATGTAGTTTCGAGTAAATTAATTTTTAATTAAGTGAAATTTTAAATAAAATTATTTATAAACAAGATGGACTTTCAATGTATTAACGAAAACAAACAAACTTGACTTATAATACGGTTTTAAATTTAAATCTTAATAGAGTAATGAACAAGTAAAAAAAAAAAGATAGCGTTTCGATCGGTTGATTTAAGACCCGTCAAAATAAACGCCCATCGTAAAAGTAATTTGCATAGTATCGTTTAACCGTATGTATGCTAAATAAATAACACCCGTATCAATTTAAAAATCTATTGAAAAGAAGCCATAGGCGTATTTATTTACGTAATTATATTTTCATTTAATAATACCCGGTGTTTATATGACATGGTCTGGTTATCATGTTCTCTTACTTTAAAAGCCTTTACTTGGGAAACGGATATAAATATATAGACACAGATTTTGTGAATTAAAAAAAAAACTTTAAAGAAGGTCGCATAGTACATTAGCGTAAATAAAATGTAAACAAACGTATGTGTTATATATAAACAGGACCATGCGTTTTAAATTCGGATATTTTATTCGTTTTTTTTTCTTTGTATTTTAATTTGTTACAGAATATGCATCATTAAGTCAAGTGTCTTTTAATGGCATAGATTTACCAGTTGGTAGTCAAGATCTAGAAACCTTGCTACAAATCAATTCTCAGGATCTCTTGAATGTGAATTTTGACAGTCAGGTAATCTAACATAAAAATCCTCTCTCTCTCTCTCTCTCTCTCTCTCTCTCTCTCTCTCTCTCTCTCTCTCAAAGAATCTTTAAATCGTTTTACTAATAGGTTTTAGTGGTTACAACTCTGATTTAACGCGAAATTGATACCAGCTCAAGTATTCTAAGTGAAAATATTGAATTTTATCATGTTAGCAGAATGACAACATTGCTATCCAGAGTGATAATAGTAGATCAGTGCCTGATGCAATAGAGAGCGAAAGCGAGGGTGAAATGGTAAATATGTTTAAGCTAATCTTTGAAACGTTTAAAGAGACGATATTTAAATGATTATTTTACTTCTTCTAAAATTAAAAGAAGGCGTGATGTGACAAAGACTTTTTAGTAGAAAGAAAATGATATTATGTATTTTTCATTCATTATTATTATTATTATTATTATTATTATTATTTATTTATATATTTATTGATTTTTTTTTTTTTTTGCATTACAGCTATCAAAATGGCAAAAGATTTTAACACAATGTATTAAATTGAGTTTACTCAAGTTAAGATTGAAACAGCGTAACATGTATATTCCCAGAAAAAGTTATTGTTAAAATATTTGATTTTATTTCAGGTGCATTCGGATGAAGATGAAGAACTCGTAGCGGCTATGGATGAAATCCTGAACGGGCCAGATGAATCAGGTAATTCAAAGGTAAATATTTCCTTGTTCAATGGAATTCACCGAATACAATAACGAAATGTTTTTAAAGTCATGTTTTGTAACAGTTTTTATAAACAAGATATAATTAATGAATATGGCATTCTATTTGTAGGAATACCAGTGCCAAGTGTGCGACAAAAAATATAAACATAAGCGGTCTCTTGAAAGACATATTTTGTCGACACATCAAAGACAGAGGTATATGTGTTCTAAATGCAGCAAGAGTTTTAGTCAGATTGGACATAAAAAGCGCCACGAAAATAAATGCCAAGGAAAACAAGATCATCCTCAAAAACGGAAAACGGAGGAACCTGAAGCATCTAGCAGTAAAAAGCAACGGACCCCGCCTCCTTCAAAAACGTTGTACAAATGTCGCCAATGCAAGGAAGGATTTAACAACAGGAGAGAATTATATGTTCATCGAATGAGAACCCACTTTCAAGTTGGACAGGGAATTCAACCTAGACCATGGGGTAATGGTCTTGCGCCGTGGGAGTTTGATGGGGGTGAAGTAGACGAAATTTTTAGAGATGTCTACCAAACCAAAGAACCTTTAATTTTGGAGCAACATCAAAGAGGGCCGATAGAAAGTAGATATAACTTTCCGGTACAAAATGATGTCAGTGTGGATGAAATGATGCACTTTGTCAGTGACATTTATGAAGAGCAGCTGTATGCCTTCAGATTGAATTTAGTTTTCGGAGTTATTCTTCAGAATCGGGAAACGGGAGAGTATCGTTATTTTGCTCCATATTCCAACTTTGAAGTTTTAGAAGACCCGGTGTTTATTTCCCGAAGATTAGATTTAAGAAAATTACAAAGAATCCTCCACAGAAATGATATAATGACCACGATTTTAGCCAACAGACCCGACACAAAATGGATACCGGTGCTGCTATGCAATATAATTTTCAGAATCACTACTACCAACTACACAGTAGGCGGCGGTCAAACATTACCCGACTACATCAGAGATAAACGTAGCATATATTCCCTTGTTGTTGATGTCAATACTAGAAAACTCTATGAAGATAATCTACATAAAGGTTATGCTATAAATGCCATAGAGAAACCTGCGCAAGAAATGTTTAAGCAATGGTGCAATTTCAAGAAATCTAATAAAAAATTCCACGGTGTAGCTTATGAAGAATTTCCAGATTTTGAAAGCTTCTTTAAAGTGAATATGGAAGTATACAGTCTCCAAGAAGACGACAGCTGCCGCTCCATATACAAATCCAGATGCCGTTTCGATAGTACTATGTATGTTAACCTATATGAAAATCACCTTTCTTATATAAAAAGCTTTCCACAGTTTGCCAACAAATTTCAATGCAGTATATGTGAGCGTCATTTTGATCAATTTCATAATCTTAGGCAGCACCAGAAGGTCTGCACCAACAAGACCAAATACATCCATCCTGGAAAATTTTATAAAATGCCAGCCACCCTTTTTGAAAAATTGGAGGAATTTGGAATAACTGTCCCCTTAGAAGAACGAAATTTCCCTTGGTTCATTTGTTATGACTTTGAAAGCATATTGGAAAATGTTGAGCTCCAACAAACAACAAATCTTCAATGGACAAGAAAGCATGTACCCATTAGTGTGTCAATTTGTTCTAATGTTCCTGAACACACGGAGCCAATGTGCATCATTGATTCGAATCAAAACCAGTTAGTTAAATCGATGGTTGAGAAAATGGTTGACATTGCTGTCAATGTTAAAAAACTAGCTATAGACAAATGGAGCTGGGTAGATAAAGCCATCACTGACAAAATACACAAATATAAATGTGTAGAGCAAGAAAGTGATAGCGATGAGGACGAGGAGATTGAATAACAATCGCAAAACAAACCATGTAAACCGTTAGAAAACTTACAGAACGAATTGGAACGGTATATGACTCAAGTTCCTGTTCTTGGTTTCAATTCAGCCAAGTATATCTTGAACTTAATTAAACAACACATCGCGAAACATCTCAATATGCATGGAAAGGGTACATTTACAGTTAAAAAGAAATAATAGTTACACGTGCCTGTCAACCCCGGAATTGAAATTCCTCGATATTGGTCAATTTCTTGCTGCTGGTTCGTCTTACTCAAGCTTTCTCGAAGCATATAAAGTGGAGGAGCATAAAGGATACTTTCCCTATGAATGGTTTGACGCAGCACGCAAATTAGAACATCCTGAATTGCCCCCTCATACAGCCTTTCACAGCTCTCTCAAAAACTCCAACATTACTTTGGAAGAATATGACTTTTGCAAGAAAATATGGGAAGAGAAACAAATGACTACCTTTAAAGAATTTTTAGAATGGTACAACAATTTGGATGTAAAACCTTTTGTGACAGCTGTAGAGCGTCTCCAACAATTTTATTTTAAGGAAGAAATCGATGTTTTTAAAACCGCAATCAGTGTTCCTGGTATAGCTCGCAGAATGCTTTTCAAATGCGCAAAGCAACAGAAAGTAAATTTTGCCTTATGCGATAGAAACAATGTGGACCTATACAATACTATAAAAAATGGAATTGTTGGGGGACCTTCTATTATCTTCAAAAGACATGCAAAAAAAGGGATTACACGAATTTGCGGAGGGAAACTTTGCCAATCCGTTGTCGGATATGATGCCAACGCACTGTATTTGTGGGCTATCAACCAATATATGCCTACAGGCCCCTTTATTAGAAGAACGGCCCCCGACTTTAAACCAGAAGTGAGAGATAACTATATGGCTGCATACCACTGGATGGATTTCTTGATGCATACCTCTGATGTTTGTATCAATCACCAGCTAAACTCTGGTAAAGAAGTAAGAATAGGACCTTATCCCGTAGATGGCTTCCAAGTTAATGGAACAGGGGAAAAACCTACAGTTTATCAATTTCATGTAAGCATAACTGTTTTCAGTAATTATAGTCCTTCTATTACATTTGATAATTTTTAAATAAAAAAGTTAGAATTATATTAGGCATCATACAAAAAGTTGAATATAATTATGTTCAAGTAAAACTCGATGTTTTAAATATCATGTAAAAACTAATTTTGGATAATAATGAAGAACTTTCATGTACTTAAGTGAAGCATGTCATAATATTATGAGTATATAAATAACACTAATATTTTATTTCATTTATCTTTCAGGGTTGTTATTTCCATGGTCACTCTTGTTCTCTCACTCATAACATCAAAGACAAGAAGTGGTTAGACACACGAGAGAAGAAATACAAAAAGACCAAAGAAATAACAAATTATTTAAAAGCTAGTGGTTGTCATGTTATTGAGAAATGAGAATGTGAGTATCGAAACGAGTGCCAACGAAATCCAGTCATAAATCATTTTATAAATTCTACACGTCCAAGTTTTTATCGAAAACATCGAGAAAAAGTCACGGAACATGAAATCTTGAAAGCGGTGGTGGAGGAGGAATTGTTTGGGATAATAGAAGTAGATATAACTGTTCCGGATCATTGGATGTCAACCTATCAGCATCCAAGTATGACACCTTATGAATATTTTCAAGAAATGTGTCCCTTATTTTGCAACACACTTGTTCCATTTGATTCCATTGGTGATCATATGAAAGTCCATGTAGAGCAGCACGGTCTATCAAAGCACGATAGAAGGTTGCTTGTTGCTGGACTGAGCGCTGAGAAAATATTACTCGCTACGCCGCTTTTACGTTGGTATTTGCTAAAAGGTCTGGTAGTTAGCCGCATATATCAAGTAGTGGAATATCAAAAGCAGCGTTGTTTTACTGATTTTGTAAATAAAGTGAGTTCTTGTAGGCGAAATGCTGATGAAAATCCTGATACTAGTATCATTGCTGACACCATGAAAGTTATTGGAAATTCGGCTTATGGTTCGCTGATTATGGACAAGGCAAAACATAGAAATATAGTCTATGTCCAAGGTGAAAACAAAACCTGTTTGAAGGTTAATGAGCCCCAGTTTCGGAAACTGGAGTGTTTAGATATAGAAGAAGAGTTTTATGAGTTGTCAATGGCGAAACGTTTGATTCGTCTCGATTTACCTATACAACTAGGGTTTTTCATTCTGCAATACGCAAAACTTCACATGCTCTGATTTTATTATGATTTCTTAGATAAATACATCGACAGGTCCAATTTCCAACTACTCGAATCCGATACCGACTCTTTATACATAGAAATATCTTCTAGCCGCTTGGACGATATTATAAATCCGGAATTGAGAGCAAAATATGAACAAAGCCTCAAAGGATTTTGTACTGACGATAATCTAGAAGCTGGGACAAATAGCCATTGGTTTCCAAGAACTTGCTGTATAAAGCATACAATATATGTTTTCGAAGCCAAAGAGATCATCTCATCGCCCTGGTATTCAAGTTTGAAAAGTCCAGGTGTCCGTTTATCATATTTTGTATGCTTTATACAGCAAGTTCTTGGAAACCAATGGTTATTTGTCCCAGCTTCTAGATTATCGTCAGTACAAAATCCTTTGAGGCTTTGTTCATATTTTGCTCTCAATTCCGGATTTATAATATCGTCCAAGCGGCTAGAAGATATTTCTATGTATAAAGAGTCGGTATCGGATTCGAGTAGTTGGAAATTGGACCTGTCGATGTATTTATCTAAGAAATCATAATAAAATCAGAGCATGTGAAGTTTTGCGTATTGCAGAATGAAAAACCCTAGTTGTATAGGTAAATCGAGACGAATCAAACGTTTCGCCATTGACAACTCATAAAACTCTTCTTCTATATCTAAACACTCCAGTTTCCGAAACTGGGGCTCATTAACCTTCAAACAGGTTTTGTTTTCACCTTGGACATAGACTATATTTCTATGTTTTGCCTTGTCCATAATCAGCGAACCATAAGCCGAATTTCCAATAACTTTCATGGTGTCAGCAATGATACTAGTATCAGGATTTTCATCAGCATTTCGCCTACAAGAACTCACTTTATTTACAAAATCAGTAAAACAACGCTGCTTTTGATATTCCACTACTTGATATATGCGGCTAACTACCAGACCTTTTAGCAAATACCAACGTAAAAGCGGCGTAGCGAGTAATATTTTCTCAGCGCTCAGTCCAGCAACAAGCAACCTTCTATCGTGCTTTGATAGACCGTGCTGCTCTACATGGACTTTCATATGATCACCAATGGAATCAAATGGAACAAGTGTGTTGCAAAATAAGGGACACATTTCTTGAAAATATTCATAAGGTGTCATACTTGGATGCTGATAGGTTGACATCCAATGATCCGGAACAGTTATAGCTACTTCTATTATCCCAAACAATTCCTCCTCCACCACCGCTTTCAAGATTTCATGTTCCGTGACTTTTTCTCGATGTTTTCGATAAAAACTTGGACGTGTAGAATTTATAAAATGATTTATGACTGGATTTCGTTGGCACTCGTTTCGATACTCACATTCCCATTTCTCAATAACATGACAACCACTAGCTTTTAAATAATTTGTTATTTCTTTGGTCTTTTTGTATTTCTTCTCTCGTGTGTCTAACCACTTCTTGTCTTTGATGTTATGATTGAGAGAACAAGAGTGACCATGGAAATAACAACCCTGAAAGATAAATGAAATAAAATATTAGTGTTATTTATATACTCATAATATTATGACATGCTTCACTTAAGTACATGAAAGTTCTTCATTATTATCCAAAATTAGTTTTTACATGATATTTAAAACATCGAGTTTTACTTGAACATAATTATATTCAACTTTTTGTATGATGCCTAATATAATTCTAACTTTTTTATTTAAAAATTATCAAATGTAATAGAAGGACTATAATTACTGAAAACAGTTATGCTTACATGAAATTGATAAACTGTAGGTTTTTCCCCTGTTCCATTAACTTGGAAGCCATCTACGGGATAAGGTCCTATTCTTACTTCTTTACCAGAGTTTAGCTGGTGATTGATACAAACATCAGAGGTATGCATCAAGAAATCCATCCAGTGGTATGCAGCCATATAGTTATCTCTCACTTCTGGTTTAAAGTCGGGGGCCGTTCTTCTAATAAAGGGGCCTGTAGGCATATATTGGTTGATAGCCCACAAATACAGTGCGTTGGCATCATATCCGACAACGGATTGGCAAAGTTTCCCTCCGCAAATTCGTGTAATCCCTTTTTTTGCATGTCTTTTGAAGATAATAGAAGGTCCCCCAACAATTCCATTTTTTATAGTATTGTATAGGTCCACATTGTTTCTATCGCATAAGGCAAAATTTACTTTCTGTTGCTTTGCGCATTTGAAAAGCATTCTGCGAGCTATACCAGGAACACTGATTGCGGTTTTAAAAACATCGATTCCTTCCTTAAAATAAAATTGTTGGAGACGCTCTACAGCTGTCACAAAAGGTTTTACATCCAAATTGTTGTACCATTCTAAAAATTCTTTAAAGGTAGTCATTTGTTTCTCTTCCCATATTTTCTTGCAAAAGTCATATTCTTCCAAAGTAATGTTGGAGTTTTTGAGAGAGCTGTGAAAGGCTGTATGAGGGGGCAATTCAGGATGTTCTAATTTGCGTGCTGCGTCAAACCATTCATAGGGAAAGTATCCTTTATGCTCCTCCACTTTATATGCTTCGAGAAAGCTTGAGTAAGACGAACCAGCAGCAAGAAATTGACCAATATCGAGGAATTTCAATTCCGGGGTTGACAGGCACGTGTAACTATTATTTCTTTTTAACTGTAAATGTACCCTTTCAATGCATATTGAGATGTTTCGCGATGTGTTGTTTAATTAAGTTCAAGTCATACTTGGCTGAATTGAAACCAAGAACAGGAACTTGAGTCATATACCGTTCCAATTCGTTCTGTAAGTTTTCTAACGGTTTACATGGTTTGTTTTGCGATTGTTATTCAATCTCCTCGTCCTCATCGCTATCACTTTCTTGCTCTACACATTTATATTTGTGTATTTTGTCAGTGATGGCTTTATCTACCCAGCTCCATTTGTCTATAGCTAGTTTTTTAACATTGACAGCAATGTCAACCATTTTCTCAACCATCGATTTAACTAACTGGTTTTGATTCGAATCAATGATGCACATTGGCTCCGTGTGTTCAGGAACATTTGAACAAATTGACACACTAATGGGTACATGCTTTCTTGTCCATTGAAGATTTGTTGTTTGTTGGAGCTCAACATTTTCCAATATGCTTTCAAAGTCATAACAAATAAACCAAGGGAAATTACGTTCTTCTAAGGGGACAGTTATTCCAAATTCCTCCAATTTTTCAAAAAGGGTGGCTGGCATTTTATAAAATTTTCCAGGATGGATGTATTTGGTCTTGTTGGTGCAGACCTTCTGGTGCTGCCTAAGATTATGAAATTGATCAAAATGACGCTCACATATACTGCATTGAAATTTGTTGGCAAACTGTGGAAAGCTTTTTATATAAGAAAGGTGATTTTCATATAGGTTAACATACATAGTACTATCGAAACGGCATCTGGATTTGTATATGGAGCGGCAGCTGTCGTCTTCTTGGAGACTGTATACTTCCATATTCACTTTAAAGAAGCTTTCAAAATCTGGAAATTCTTCATAAGCTACACCGTGGAATTTTTTATTAGATTTCTTGAAATTGCACCATTGCTTAAACATTTCTTGCGCAGGTTTCTCTATGGCATTTATAGCATAACCTTTATGTAGAGCTGAGCAGCGAAATGCACATAAATTATCTTCATAGAGTTTTCTAGTATTGACATCAACAACAAGGGAATATATGCTACGTTTATCTCTGATGTAGTCGGGTAATGTTTGACCGCCGCCTACTGTGTAGTTGGTAGTAGTGACTCTGAAAATTATATTGCATAGCAGCACCGGTATCCATTTTGTGTCGGGTCTGTTGGCTAAAATCGTGGTCATTATATCATTTCTGTGGAGGATTCTTTGTAATTTTCTTAAATCTAATCTTCGGGAAATAAACACCGGGTCTTCTAAAACTTCAAAGTTGGAATATGGAGCAAAATAACGATACTCTCCCGTTTCCCGATTCTGAAGAATAACTCCGAAAACTAAATTCAATCTGAAGGCATACTGCTGCTCTTCATAAATGTCACTGACAAAGTGCATCATTTCATCCACACTGACATCATTTTGTACCGGAAAGTTATATCTACTTTCTATCGGCCCTCTTTGATGTTGCTCCAAAATTAAAGGTTCGTTGGTTTGGTAGACATCTCTAAAAATTTCGTCTACTTCACCCCCATCAAACTCCTACGGCGCAAGACCATTACCCCATGGTCTAGGTTGAATTCCCTGTCCAACTTGAAAGTGGGTTTTCATTCGATGAACATATAATTCTCTCCTGTTGTTAAATCCTTCCTTGCATTGGCGACATTTGTACAACGTTTTTGAAGGAGGCGGGGTCCGTTGCTTTTTACTGCTAGATGCTTCAGGTTCCTCCGTTTTCCGTTTTTGAGGATGATCTTGTTTTCCTTGGCATTTATTTTCGTGGCGCTTTTTATGTCCAATCTGACTAAAACTCTTGCTGCATTTAGAACACATATACCTCTGTCTTTGATGTGTCGACAAAATATGTCTTTCAAGAGACCGCTTATGTTTATATTTTTTGTCGCACACTTGGCACTGGTATTCCTACAAATAGAATGCCATATTCATTAATTATATCTTATTTATAAAAACTGTTACAAAACATGAGTTTAAAAACATTCCGTTATTGTATTCGGTGAATTCCATTGAACAAGGAAATATTTACCTTTGAATTACCTGATTCATCTGGCCCGTTCAGGATTTCATCAATAGCCGCTACGAGTTCTTCATCTTCATCCGAATGCATCTGAAATAAAATCAAATATTTTAACAATAACTTTTTCTGGGAATATACATGTTACGCTGTTTCAATCTTAACTTGAGTAAACTCAATTTAATACATTGTGTTAAAATCTTTTGCCATTTTGATAGTTGTAATGCAAAAAAAAAAAAATAAATATATAAATAAATAATAATAATAATAATAATAATAATAATAATAATAATAATAATAATGAATGAAAAATACATAATATCATTTTCTTTCTACTAAAAAGTCTTTGTCACATCACGCCTTCTTTTAATTTTAGAAGAAGTAAAATAATCATTTAAATATCGTCTCTTTAAACGTTTCAAAGATTAGCTTAAACATATTTACCATTTCACCCTCGCTTTCGCTCTCTATTGCATCAGGCACTGATCTACTATTATCACTCTGGATAGCAATGTTGTCATTCTGCTAACATGATAAAATTCAATATTTTCACTTAGAATAGTTGAGCTGGTATCAATTTCGCGTTAAATCAGAGTTGTAACCACTAAAACCTATTAGTAAAACGATTTAAAGATTCTTTGAGAGAGAGAGAGAGAGAGAGAGAGAGAGAGAGAGAGAGAGAGAGAGAGAGAGAGAGAATTTTTATGTTAGATTACCTGTCAAAATTCACATTCAAGAGATCCTGAGAATTGATTTGTAGCAAGGTTTCTAGATCTTGACTACCAACTGGTAAATCTATGCCATTAAAAGACACTTGACTTAATGATGCATATTCTGTAACAAATTAAAATAGAAAAGAAAAAAAAAACGAATAAAATATCCGAATTTAAAACGCATGGTCCTGTTTATATATAACACATACGTTTGTTTACATTTTATTTACGCTAATGTACTATGCGACCTTCTTTAAAGTTTTTTTTTTTTTAATTCACAAAATCTGTGTCTATATATTTATATCCGTTTCCCAAGTAAAGGCTTTTAAAGTAAGAGAACATGATTACCAGACCATGTCATATAAACACCGGGTATTATTAAATGAAAATATAATTACGTAAATAAATACGCCTATGGCTTCTTTTCAATAGATTTTAAAATTGATACGGGTGTTATTTATTTAGCATACATACGGTTAAACGATACTATGCAAATTACTTTTACGATGGGCGTTTATTTTGACGGGTCTTAAATCAACCGATCGAAACGCTATCTTTTTTTTTTTTTACTTGTTCATTACTCTATTAAGATTTAAATTTAAAACCGTATTATAAGTCAAGTTTGTTTGTTTTCGTTAATACATTGAAAGTCCATCTTGTTTATAAATAATTTTATTTAAAATTTCACTTAATTAAAAATTAATTTACTCGAAACTACATAAGATACAAACTCCACACCTGCGCGCGTGCAAGATACAGCAATCACCTGGCGTGCACGCACTTGTGCGTAACTGTTTAAGGACAAAAAGGTATTAAAATAAAAGACTGTCATTAGTCATACGTGCAGTTGCGTGTAAAACAAAAGGGGGTAATGTTCGATCATCTGATACGGAAGGTATTGAATTATTTCATGAAATATCATCATGCAGATGTCAAAATGACCCTTACATGGTCCTTTTTCTCATTCATTGATGGAAACAATATCGGGGATATTTTGGTGCACGCCAGGTGCAGACTACCCTGAGAATCGATCCTTGATTAGATGGACTGATGAATTAATCAAAAACCTCTTGTAATGCATTGGAGATCAAGGCGTCATAAAGACAAAAGGGGGTATCATGTGGCATGCACGTGTGTTCGAGTGTTGATATCGATGAGAATCGATTCTTGATTAGATTGATAGATATAGCAAATCAAAATATCATTTCAAATGCATGGAGATCAAGGCGCCACACAGAAAACGTAAAGTTTTTGTAATTGTTGTATGCAAGAGAGAGAGAGAGAGAGAGAGAGAGAGAGAGAGAGAGAGAGAGAGTATTCAAATGAAAATTGATCGCTTGCTTATAGAAAGCTGTTTTCAAAACCACGTATAAAGTCAATAATACTTGTAGTCAGTACAGTATACTACTATTAAAGTGTTATGGAATTTTATTTTGAAATGGATAAATAAAAACAATAAAAAATGATAATAACTGATATGTAATTTATTTTGTACGACACAATTGTCTCGCATAAGGATTTTATGCGCACTTCAAAACATTCGATGTTAAGTTTTGTCAATACTATGCAAACAATGATAATATTAATGAAACCCATATTTTAAGAAAATAAATATTGAGGTTTTAATTATTGACACAATTGGTAAAATACAGTTTGTTCATACATCTTTTTTTTTTAATCTATCCGCATTACTTTAATTCTCTGAAATGAAAATTTATATTTGCTTGAGAATTTTCCTTTTTAAAATTAAAATGTATCTAATCTAATGACTTACCAGAATCCATGGCTTAATCCAACTATTTATAAAACGCGAAATACAGAATTCTATAAAAAATGTCTCTACAACCGTTTTCAGTTGTAATGTAATTTAAAACACTAAGATATACACTAGAAATAAAATCAACTAAGGAGTTTCTAAATAAAGGTGGTAAAATGTATGCAGCGTTAATAACGTCTTGAAGCTAACAAGTTACGAGCTTAGAATGAAACAGGCACGCTTTACCAAATATAATATAAAAGCAAAGAGATCTATCTTAACCAATGAAATAAGGTTTCCAATCATTGGATATAACAGGTGATGGAAGTTTCCACAACGTGGTGACACATGTCCTATAGAAGCAGATGGCAGGTGTGGACGTGCACCTATATATGGAAATTTAACCTTTGACGTCACACTTGACCTCATGCATATTAATGATGGAGCGCTCCCCATTGTTTACCCCTGCACTCCATGGCGCTCCACATTCAAAAAAAGTATCCCACTACTACCGCCTCGAAATAAGTAAAAGATTCTTGACTGGGGCGTAAAACACAATTACTTCACTCCACTCCACATCCTGTTAATTACAGGTGTGGGTTTGAATCTAAGGAATGTATCTAATAATCAAAATGTCAAACGAATGTTAATTCCACTTCATTAAATAGTTTTCCCGAAAAATAATAATAGAAAGCCAAGCTACTAGTTCGGATTTAACTTATTTTGGTAGTTAAATAATATTCTGTGGATGAATGTTACTGGCATGACGTCATAACAGGCGAGCCTCGATATTAACATTTTTGGTTTAGAGTTCTGAAGTTGTATTAGAAATTCGCCGATATTTTCTTTATTATGGAATGGAATATTTTGGAATTTTCGCTAAAGCCATATTTAATTACGACTAATAAATATGTCGAAACTGAAAATCGTTACAGGTACCCTTTAATGCATAATTTTATTTTTATTAAAACAAACATAATTTACTGAACCATTATATTCTATTTTCTTATTCACAATGCCCAACCATGGTTTGTTTGGATTTCTTTACATTTATGTCAATAAGGTCACGTCATAGAAAGGGGGGAACTTGTTAGAAATTTTAAAAGTATTAGAAGCCCAAACCTGTCATATTTTTATATACCATTTGGTTGTTTTGCAACTATGAATCAAAATTCTTTATTGCCATTCGCACAGGAAGCTTTCTGGTATTATATTTATCAATTTTTTTGATAATAAGCCTCCAAAGTCTAAGCCAAAGCCAAAATGTAAACCTTGACGCTTCATGCACGGAACTATTGGTTCAGCAATAATAAAACTTGTGACCATATCACAAATCAATAAACACATTAAAGAGTCAAAAGCCAAACATTAGCATCTGAACACAGGTCTCTGGAAAAGAAGACTGTGAAGTCAAGGAAAAGCAAATTACCATGCAGGAAATCTATTAAAAATTGCTTTTTATTCAGATGAACCTAAACCTGGACCATCTCGTCAACAGACAATCTACATATCAGATTCTATATCTGAGTCAGAGAATGACATAGCAGATAAAAAAGTATGTGTATGCAAATGTTTTAGCCAGAAGAGTTATGGAATTTAGAATCAATTGTTATTAAAAACTGGGTGGGTGTGATTATAAACAATGTGCACACTGGGGACATCTTATTGTTGATTTTCTCTGTCGCCATGATAGTTATATTGTCCATGTCAAGGATTACATTTGTGTTTAGACAACTTCCCATCGTTGCCGTTCTTCTGCACAAGCATAACATTGAATTTTGTGATAACAAAACGGTTAATTGACGTTTATCTTTATGCATATAAGAAGGCAATTCTCGAGGCCATTATCTTGGAGAAAATTTTATCAGTCGTCTTTTTCCCACGAATAATAAGTAACGCGATGCTATATAAATAAATAAATAAATAAATAATTAAATAAATTGATTAATAAGCCTGTGTGTTTGTGTGTGTATTACATATTCAATATGACACCTCCGAAAGGTTACAGTAATTTTACTGATTTTCCTGCGTATGGTATAAATTATTTGTGGTTAATACGGTACGGAAGAGTTTGTTCCTCATACAAGGACTTTCTACAATGAAGCAAACTGCTTTGAATTAAATTGTTGACTCGGGTATATTGCAAGCATTGGCTAATTAAAGCCCTTCAACGTTTCCAAACATATACTGGATATATTTAACGTCACAAAGCTCCATGTTCTTTTGCTTCTAAAATTTGATTTTGCACTTGACGGGTGTAGCTAGCAAAAAGACGCAAAAGTGGGCATGATCTACATTATTCAAGTAAGATAATGAAACTGGTATCTTGTTTTTATCTACAAGAAACAATTTCTTTTAAGTTTTTGTATTGTGTTTATTACGAATATCTGTCACAAAAAAAATACGTTCAACCTGTCGCAATCTCAAATATATTGTAAAAATAGTATTAAATTTATCTTTAAAAATAGCTTCTATATTTTTCTTGTTATTTCTTTTTTTATTGTTTTTTAATTCCAAAAGTAAGTTGAACAGATGACAGTTTTAATAGATTTTATAACGCTTAAATAAGATAAAAAATACTTAAACTCAATTTTCATTTTAATAAAAATATAGTTTAGTTATATTTAAAGGACTTCTTCCAAATACGAGTATGTATAACATTTATCATTTTTATTAAGTCTTCCAACTAACTTTTTAGATGATTTATTGCTTTTCTTCCGTTATAAAGTCTCTCACCAACTTAAAAAATTGGGAGGAAAGTTATTTTTCTGTACTGTTTCTTCTCATTATTTTTTTTAGAATTCTTCCGCCTTTTAAGCCCAAATTTTGTCTCTAACCTTTTTTTACAAATGGATGGTCATATTAACTTCATTTACTTTCTGCAGATAACTAACATGATCTACAGGCGTGACATCAGTACTTTTTTCGCAATTTGTAAACAAGAGATATATTTGTCAGAGTTTATTGCCAACAACATTAAACAGTTATTTCTGCCTTAAAACTTGACATATTATGTTGAAACTTGATAGGTACATAATATAACAAATAGTAAAGTGATCGGAGATTTGTTGCAAAGTGTGCCTGCACACTGACAATGTCTATTTTTCTTCTGCTCACTTTTTGTCCGCATTAATCTCGTTCAAATTGCATTGTAGTTTCCTGTACCATTGAAGTTGTGTTATTGGTATTTAAAACTTTGAGGGTTTATTTTGGAGAGGGACAGAAGTGTGGTGTCTTGAAATAAAAATCAACAATTTTTCCATATACACTTTGTTGTGTAATATAAAACCATAATTTGTAATCTAAGGCGCATTAATTGATATAAAACATCTTTCCTTGGGTACTTCTTAGGGGTAGTGTCGGGTAGGACATTGTCATAACTTTTAAAATGTCAAGATCCCCACCCCTAAACTATGTATTGTCTGGTCCCTTATAATAAAATGAAAAGAATGATAGTAATGAAAGATAAGCTTATAGAATTATATCTAATTATGCTTTTCATAGGTATAATTGTTTTAATCCCCTTGTTAATTACCCATTACTCATGTATCGTCTAGCTATAACACAATCATTGCATATCAATCAAATGGTTGAATACACCCTTCTTAGTTCATGGTTTACTTGCTATTAATCAAAGTTGAAAAGTCAACCAATAAAAATATGTCGGCTAATTGTTTCTACCAAATTTGTTTTTACAACATAACACAAAACATGATTCGGGGTGTTAAGAATCAAAATGAGTGTTTACTGAATTGCTGACAATCAAAAATTGTTCACCTGGTTCACAATAAGACATGTATTATGGAATAAGGCTATGATTAAATATGATGTAAAAAAAAACACTCAATAAGCAGGTGTTTAAACGTTGGAAAACTGAATTATCAGAGAGAAAATAATAACTAGAAAAGAGTTGCGTAAAAGTGTTTTATACAAAAGTCAGGATTGTTCAACTTACATGTATACTGGTGACGTTGGTTTGAGGATGCTGCATTAAACTGGAGTTTTCAGAGAACACCATCGACTTTTTAAGCACACTTACAAACTATGATACACTAGGGACTTTCCAAAATGGATCAAAATATGGGAAGTAGAAGGAAATATGATGAATAAGATTACTTACTATAGAAATGTAAAATTTATAATTTGTGACATAGTTTAAATTTCTTTTTCTATCCCTCGGCCCTGTGAATGTCCCCCGAAAAGCTCTAACTTTTTCATTTTGATCATCCATTTTCAAATTGAACCTACTTACAGTCATTTGCACTTCTAGTATTAATGTCATTAGGGTTTCATTTGATGTTTTGTTTTAAACCTGTATCTAGTAAATGTTCAATGCTTTCTCATTGCATTTCCTGTGAGAGTCAATCGGACGCCATTTTTCCTTTGTTCTCTTGCTGGAGATTTAAATCCTAAATTTGGCTAAATTTACGCTTTTTTCTATCCTTTTCTTTCATATCCACATGATCATATATGATCTATGTTTTCTGTTGTATCACTTTCCTATTGTAACACTGTCGTCCAGTCTATCTAAATTTGACCTGGTCGACTGGGGGTGGAAAAGGATGTGCATTGCCTACCTTATCACATGCCCAGCCAGCCTTTTTAACCTACCAATGAGAATCTATGTGTCACAAGCTGCTTATTTATTCTTATTCTTTACGACGATAGTTAACATCTTTTCAAAATATAACATATTGCTAACCTCAAAAAATTTTCACACACACACACACACACACACACACACACACACCATCTTATTGGTAGGTGTCCAAATCAAAATTTAGAAACCTTTTCTGGAAACGTCTGCGTCAGATAAGGAGATATGGTGTTTACGCCCCAGTTAAAATTCTTTCACTTATGTCGAGGCGGTTAGTTCTAGGATGCTGGAGTAAACGGGGGCCCGGGGAAAACCAGCAACCTTACCTTCGGCAAGCGAAGTGACAAACTTTCTTACACTAGGATATGTCCCGAGTTGTATTCGAACCCAGGTGGTGAGAGGCGCTTTAGATCACTCGGCCACCGAGGCCCCGCCTAAAATAAGGTTACCTCTTTTATTCAATCCAGTAGCAAAAAGATATGTATTTACGTAACACTGTTTCAGAGACAATCAAATTCTTTATAAGTAATTAGATACTATATAATATGTAAAATGTTACAGAATGTTTTTATGATAAGTATTTAAAGTCACCTTTTATGTAAAATATTACAATGTTTTTTATGTTTAGTATTAGTTAAAGCCACCTTAAAACACGATTTCAACAAAGCCGTAGCATTATTTATATATATATACATGTACTTACCCTATTGTATTATTCGATAGCATATTTCAAAAAATATGTTTCCGATCAGGCTATTGCTTTTTTCTAAAACTAGTGTTATAGTCAATTTTAACACGAAAAAAAATTAAATGTACTTTAAATATTGTTTTTAATTTCTTAGCTTAATTTGGATTCATATGATTTTGGAACTTTCGATTTATAGTTTTCAACTGTTTTTTTTTGTTGTTTTTTATTGATCAAAATTTTCGGCCTCTAATGTCAAAGATGAATAATGATTTTCGAAATGTGCACATATGGCACATCAAAATATTGAAATGTGCACATATGGCACATCAAAATATTGAAATGTGCATAAATGGCACATCAAATTTAACAGGTATTTTTGCTATAAAGTTTGTAATAAAAAAAATAGGGCATATAGATAAAGGTAAATAATCATAACATTTGCAATGTTCGTGCACAATAATCTATATCTGACAGATCTTTTAGTTTATCAGCTATTTTTTAAAGTTTAAAAGTCATAGCAAATACAGTTTTTTATTTGGTTGACAAACTCTTGCGATATTATTAACAATACTCCAGGCAACTTCCAAAAATTTAGTTCTTAATATGTTTATATTTAAGTAACACACCAAGTTTAACTGAACGTCTGGGTTAAACAACACACACACACACACACACACACACACACACACACACACACACACACAATAAAACCACTCCCGACTCACGATCATGGCAAACCCAGTGCATTTGTTTGTTGATATATAATCCAAATACCAGTTAAATTTTGATGTGCCAGATGTGCACATTTCGGAAATTAATTCTTCATCAGTGACACTAAGACCTAAAAGTTTGAATACATAAAAAATGTATAAGCCAAACAGTTGAAAATAATGAATCTAAAGATTCGAAATTATACAAATCCAAATCCAGCTAAGGAATGCTTTGCATGAGGGAACAAACCTTAGTTTTAAATAAATATCAAAATTAAGACGACTAAAAATTGTGATAAATGATACATCTATCAATTTTTTTTAAGTCTTAGATTTGGTTCTCTTGCGTCTTTGATAGCTTTCACTTAATCAACGTTCTTGTTTTCCCGCAAATAGGAATCCTTTTTCGAAATAGCTAATATTCTTTGGTGCAAGATCTAGACGGCCGAGTTAGTTATTTTGTTGACCAAACTGATTTTTGAAAATGTCGTTTTGTGTTACCAACGATGTAATTGCAGAGTCTTTGTCCTATTTTGGGAAAAGCAATATCCCTTTGCACAGCTTTTCGAATTTGTTTAAATACCAACGGTTATAATAAGTTGCTTTAAAAAAGTTCTGGCAGAATATAATTAGTTATACCAACACACTAAGAATCTTAGTGGCATTGGCTCTACAAACTAATTTTTTGTTTCAAATTCCTTTACCGTGATTGGGCTAAGGTTCTTGCGTTGTATGCATTGTATTTGGTTATTGGCCCCAATAAAAAGGTACACGACAGGTCGGACTATGAAATTACTGATCTACAGTAAAATTGGTGAATTAGTCTTTATTTGGACACTCTGGATAAAAAAGTTTATAAATCTTTGGGTGAGCACAGAACATTATAAATCAAGAGAGCAATACAACCACTTGGTTATCTTAAATACAATACAATACACTACAAAAAATTACAATACGATAAAATACAATACAATTTCATACAATGCAATACAATACAATACAATATAATGCCATACGACACAATACGATACGATACAATACGATACAATACAATTGATTATCTTTTTTTAAAACTATATAACCATAAAATATACTATCAAGAAAATTATGTATATAGATTTTTTTACAAATAATTAAAAAAAACAAATAAGGAAAACTCCCCGACGGTATCCTTAAAGCAGTCCTCAGTACTTCCTGCTGACAGAAAATGTATACCAAATAGCAAAAATTTCAGCAGTCAATTTTAAAACTATGATTTGTTCCCTCATGCAAAGCATTTCTTAGTCGGATTTTGATAATGATTTTGGAACTTTGGAGTCATTATTTTTAAATTGTTCGGTCTATGTTTAATCTATCAATTTTATTGGCCAATAGTGTCAATGACGAGAAATAGTTTTCCAAAATATGCAGGTATGGCACATTATAATTTAACAGGTATTTTTGTTATATATTTATGTACTGTCAAAATGATTTGCAATGACGATGTTTCATCCTAAATAAACGCAAAAAGTCCTCATTATACACACAAAAACTCAAAATTTTAATTTTGGTCTATAAAGCAGTCCTTTAAATAAAGGTTTCTTGGGGCACTCCTGTTGATAATTTTGAAATCGGTCTATGTTTAATCTATCAATTTTATTGGTCAATAGTGTCACTGACGAGGAATAGTTTTCCAAAATATGCAGGTATGGCACATTACAATTTAACAGGTATTTTTGTTATATATTTATGTACTGTCAAAATGATTTGCAATGATGATGTTTCATCCTAAATAAACGCAAAAAGTCCTCATTATAAACACAAAAAACTCAAAATTTTAATTTTGGTCTATAAAAGCAGTCCTATAAATAAAGGTTTCTTGGAGCACTCCTGTGGATAATTTTGAAATCGAAAGTTGTTCAAAGACAGTTGTACAAAATTTCAATTCTTAAATCTCTTTTTATTCCGCAATCAATCCTATGAACAATTACAAATACGACACTGTTTTTTTTTGATATTGTTTAAGCTGATTTATTTGACATTTAGTCATCCTAAAATTAGCTACATGCACGTTTATTACATCTGACCATTTTTGTCAATATCAGATAGGCAGGTCAACTGTTACAGTATGCATTTGTCATTTTGTCTAGCATTCTGAAGCATTTAATTTCTCAAAATTTTCAGCCGTCTAAAATTTGAAATTTATTTAAAACTAAGGTTTGTTCCATCATGCAAAGCATTCCTTAGCTGGATTTGGAATTATATAATTTTAAAACTTTTGATTCATTATTTTCATTTGTATGGCTTATGTTTTTTATATATCAAATTTTTTGGCCTTAGTGTCACTGATGAGGAATGAATTTCCGATATGTGCACATTTGGCACATTAAAATTTAACTGATATTTGTGTTATATATTTACTACCCCTGAGCGGGTACCGCTGCATGTGGAGTAAAACTCCCCGAGGGTATCCATAACTCAGTAGGCAGTACATTGTGCTGTCAGAAAATGTACCATTTACCAAAATTTTCAGCCGTCTAAAATTCGAAATTAATTTAAAACTAAGGTTTGTTCCCTCAAGCAAAGCATTCCTTAGCTGGATTTGAATTTATATAATTTTGGAACTGTTGATTCATTATTCTCAACTGTTTGCCTTATGTTTTTTATACATCAAACTTTTCGGTCTTAGTGTCACTGATGAGGAATGAATTTCCGAAATGTGCACATTTGGCACATTAAAATTTAACTGGTATTTGTGTTATCTATTTAATAAGGTTATTTAATTCCTTTTTTGTATACCAAGTGTTTGCACCTACTTGAAATTTTTCCGAAAATAACTCTCAGAAAAACGTCGATAAGTTAACAGACAAATTTATAATAGTGATTTGTCTAATAATCGTGTTTAAATGAAAACGTGAAAAAGTCAATGTTTTGCATGAACACACTTCTTTATTTTATATGACTTCTCAGAAACTTAAAGGATAAATATTGATTTTAGAAAACAAATACATCGGAACATTTCTAATATGCTACTTAATAAACGAGTAAATTCTACCTATTTCAAATAAAACTTGCCACCTTCAGTTTCCTACTCCTACAATAAACCCATTGCATCAAAGATTTTCAACTATAAACAAACTTTGCAGACCAGCTCTTGCTCAGCGTCACCACATATTTATAAACCAGCTAGGCATGTAGTAATTGGAGATCTCAATATAAAAGGCCCTTTCCGCAATGTAGTGTAGTAAAAGTTATCAACCGTGAACCGCCAGGTACGCTACAGTTGACACCTACTTTCGGGGAGATCGATTTGTAAACAAACTTTTGACAGCTTGACAATATGGCAAGGTTAACGAAGTTTATGCCCGTGGATTTTCTGTTCTTGTTATCTGTCACTTTCCGACATCATAGCAGCGGATTAATGTAAGTATTTATATTGAACATAATGTTATTTAAATCATTATTCCTGAATTTATAATCAAATAAATAGTGAAAATCGACGTGTAGGTTAACCGGGGGAAAGTGTTTACATAGCTACTAATACGCTGCAGTTGACACCTACTTTCGGGGAGATCGATTTGTAAACAAACTTTTGACAGCTTGACAATATGGCAAGGTTAACGAAGTTTATGTCCGTGGATTTTCTGTTATTGTTATCTGTCACTTTTCGACATCGTAGCAGCGGATTAATGTAAGTATTTATATTAAACATAAAGTTATTTAAACCATTATTCCTGAATTTATAATCAAATAAATAATGAAAATCGACGTTTAGGCTAACCGGGGGGGGAGAGTGTTTACATAGCTATTAATATATAATAAATTGGCAGCGGATCACCTGGAACAAGCGGTCGGATTATCTTCACACCTGTTATCATAAATTTTCCTGGCTGTATACATCAATGATTCCGTGTTATGTTCCTGATAAAGTTACAATAAGGTTGATAACTCTTACTACACTACATTGCGGAACGGGCCTTTTATATTGAGATCTCCAATTACTACATGCCTAGCTGGTTTATAAATATATGGTGACGCTGAGAAAGAACTGGTAGGTGGAGTAAAGTTAGGAAAGAATAAGCACTGCAAAATTTGTTTATAGTTGAAAATATTTGATGCAATTGGTTTATTGTAGGAGTAGGAAACTAAAGGTGGCAAGTTTTATTTGAAATAGGTAGAATTTACTCGTTTATTAAGTAGTATATTAGAAATGTTTTGATTTATTTGTTTTCTAAAATCAATATATATCCTTCAAGTATCTGAGGAGTCATATAAAATAAACAAGTGTCGATATTATCAAAACATATCATTTTCAAAAAATATCGATGTTTATCGTTAGAAAAAGCCCAGAAAAATATTTTTTGCAACTCATAACACTTAACTTTTTATAAAGAGTTTATTTATATTTCATTCTTTCTTTTATACTTTTAAAAATTAGAAAAGATAACATGACGGCATCTTGATTAATTTGCAATTAATAAAATAATATCTGCTTAATGTAATGACGAGGCCTTGAAAAGATTGTCGAAATGTTGACTGTCTCTGTTTACTCATTACCAGAGCTTACCTTTCGTTCGTACAGTGTTAAACGACAGATTGATACTGAAATAGTAAGTCATCTAGTAAATTCTTTGTTGATGATAGGAATTTTAATATCGCAGTTAATATATCATTGCATAATATGTGAAATATTTATATGTGACTTTTACGTAAAACGTATCACATAACCAGTATTCGTGTAACTGACCTGAGCCAGTCCTTTGAGCTGTCTTAATTTTTAAATTTATTTAAAAACTAAGGTTTGCTCCTTCATGCAAAGTATTCATTTGCTGGATTAGGATATAATTTTTAAACTGTAGATTCATTAATTTTCAAATGATTATCTTTTTTCTAACAACTTTTTCGGCCCCTAGTGTTACTGATGAGGAATAACTTTCAGTTGATGAGGAATGAAAATTCCGAAATGTACAGATACGACACAGTAAAATCGAATAAGAACTTTTGTTAAATATTTACACATATGGTTGACACTTAATACAAATCAACTTACACCGTATCAGACGAAAGACCTTTATAACAATGAATACGATTGCTAGAGTTCTGAAAAAACGAAGAAGTATGAATGCAGTTTGTGATGTCTGATCTTTTTCCTATTTTGAACCTAGACTTTAGAAGAAGGATAACATGATTGTATAATTTTAAACGACAAATGAAATTATATAAAGCTTGTTACAACCAAAACATTATAAGCTTGTAAAGGCTAATAACATTCTATCCCAGGTGCCCTTTGGCTATATTATTTGAACTTGTATATAAAGGCCTCCTGTCAATAAAGTCTACTTTAATGATTCCCATGGGTGGCCTTTGTAGACTGGTTTGACCTGTATATATATATAACCTGAAAATATATTTTAAACATCTTCCAAATACTACTCAACATGGTCGATGGTTAACATCGAGGAAGAAGTTCTACGAAAACGGTCTAAATTATCTGGGGTTGCAAATGTCCGAGAGCTCTAAGAAATGGTAAAAAGAAACATCAAATGATCTAGACAGATTTTGAGACATTTTCTGTGTGAAATGTGGTTTAATCATAAAATTAATGAAAAACGTTCAAAGGATAATTGAAGAAAAAACTACTCACTGCACAATGATCTAACCTATTGTTTACCTGTGTCTTACATAAACGTAAATGTATACATATTCGCATGTTCACCTTTATGTTATGTTATCAATATACATCAGTATATAGACGTTGGCCATTGGTGTGAACTGACATTTTAACCATTTAATATGTAATATGTCAATATAATGTGAAGCAAGAAAACGACAAAGACGATTTACAAATTTCAAAGTTCAGTTTACATCCAACAATGATGAGTACGGTTCTCTCTCCCACGAATGCTCTAATGAGTAATCCCGTAACATATTCCTCTCACCAACTGCCTCAGTCGCCGCAACAGTCACCACTTATGAATTACAGTCTAAACGAATATGACTTATAACGCATCGCCTCCGTAGTTAGTATCAACTTACAGAAAAACTTTGTTTCTGAAATGAAATATACTCTAACTTCCATGTTCAGCGAGTTTGTTTATGAACTGAAATCTGAAATAGTAAGTTTAAAACGAGAAAATGAGTCGCTCAAAAGTGAGAACCACGATCTGAGGTTGAACATTGACGAACTTGAACAATATGGTCGTAGAAATGCCATAAGGATAACAGGTATGAAAGAAGAACCAAAGGAAAATACGGACAAACTATTTTTACAGATTGCACACGACATTGGCGTTGACTTAAAGCCCGATGATATAAGTCGATCACATAGGTCCGGAAAGCCTAATGCTGACAAGGGACTACGTCAAATATTGGTAAAATTTACAAGATACAATGTCAAACGGGATTTGATAAAATCGCGATGGCAAATGAAACTAAAAACAGAATACAAAAATGTCTACCTTAACGAAGACCTTACTAAAAGACGATAACAACTTTATAAAGACACACGGAAGTTACTGTACGGAAAACAAATCACAAAGGCATGGACATGGGACGGTAAAGTGTTTCTATTGGATAATAATGGCACAAAACACAAGATCGACAGACACGAAGACTTATTCAACTTTAGCTCTTCTACACAGGGACAAACTACACCTCCGAACTGAGCCAAAAACTCAAATGGATAGCTCAAAATAAACTAGTGGGTTTTTTTTTAATCTTCGGCCAGTGTGTCACTTTTTGGTGCTACACACCCTAGGACTTTAGGGGGCTTATTGGTTCATATTAGTGAAACCATTCAGGGTTTAATATTACATCAATATTTATTTATTAACATTAACTTGGAAAGTATTGTTATGGCTTATGTTCAACACATACACACGCACACACCGTCACACACACACACACACACACACACACTGCGACAAACATACACACATACACGTAATTTTAACATGCCCTTATTTTACACACAGACACACTCACACACATACGTTTTAATATCCTTCATCACCACACACACACAAACTTATAAATGGAAGCCATACTCAAGTACAAAATCCTACTCGGATTAACATCAACCCCAAAACTTGTATATTTTTTTTCACAACTCTAACTTACTTAGTTTTGATATTTTATTTAATTTTTATTTTGTTTTCAATTTCAATTATTGTCCTTTTGCCATTTTACTGTTTTTTCCTTTTTTCTATTTTAACGGCTATTGAGATCTTACAGATTTTTGTTCAAAATGATAGACCGTCCTGTTCGGAATCTCCGAAGGTATACCTTCGAAACAAAAGTCACATAAAAGTGTAATGCCCATGCCTTACATAACTCACCGGGCAAGGACGGGTATATTTAATATGTGTTATATATCTTTGTGTTATACAGGCAAATCTGTTATTATACATTTGGTACGTAATTTAAGTTCGATAGATGTTAATGTGTTTTTATAATTATTGTACGTAGTATTAATCACTGTATATATTTTGTGTTTGATTGACCCTTGGATTAATGTAAATATTGTGTTATTATTATGTGTGCGGTTGAAATTTACGGTATTTCATCATGACAAAATAGTTAACTTTATGCGTGTGTTATTCTTTTTTCCCCAAGTTAACCAAAAACATATACCATTTTATTTGTTCTGTTATGAAAGATCTGATTTTTATTACTCTCATTTTTGCTTGCATTGGCGATGTCTTTTACATGTCTGGCGACATTGAAAAAAATCCAGGTCCCTCATCTGAATCTAGTTCAATATGCTCTGGTACATCAATTTCGACAACATCGTCAGATAATATTTTTAAAAACGGTTTCAGAATCTTACACTTGAACATTCAAAGCATTTTACCAAAATTAGATTTAATTAGTGAATTAGATTCGTATAACGTTTTGGCATTTACAGAAAGTTGGTTACATTCAAATATTTCTGACATTGATTAACTTATAGAGGGATTTTGTGAACCATTCAGAAATGAACGTACAAATAGACTGTGAGGAGGGGTTATTGTTTATGTCAAAAATTCCATATATGTTAAATGGCGAGAAGATCTGGAACTTGGCGGGGTAGAAAGCGTATGGATTGAACTTTTTATGAACGGTAAAACTCTGTTATTAGGAACTATTTACAGACCACCAAATGTTAAATTGGGATAAAATAGAATATTTAATTGATTTCGCTTTTAGTTGTTACACAGATTATTTTGTTATTACTGGTGATTTTAACGGTAATCAACTTGATCTATCAAACAAAAATGTTAAAAAATCTTAGAAAATGTTAATTAACAAAAAGTTATTGACAAGCCCACATAATTTTATTATAATGAACGTTCTGTGTCCTTATTAGATTTATTTATTGTTAACGTCAGAAATATTAAAAAATACGGTGTAAGAGAATTTATTTATAAGATTAATGTAAGGTACCACTGTCCAATCTTTATAATATTATAACTAGACAGACCTAATCACTAGACCTTTAAGCGTAAAATATGGGATTCTAAACAAGGGGATTTTGACTTTTTTAGAAGAAAATTACAAGAAACAAATTTAGACCTTATCATAAACCTAGACGACACCGACGAATCTGCTAAATTAATAAGTAATAAAATTTTAGAAATTGCAGACATTTCGATTCCAAATAAGATAGTTACAATTCGGCGACACGATAAACCCTGGATCAGAACTCACGTCAAAAAATTAATTAGGAAAAGAAAACGTCTACATAAAAGAGCAAAACGCACTAATTTACCAAATCACTGGGCGATATTTAGGAAAACCAGAAACGAATGTGTTACATTAATTAGAACATCAAAAAAAAAAAAATATTTAGACAGTATTTCTAAAAATTTAAGAAAAGGTAATCCGAATTCACAAAATTGGTGGACGATTGCTAAATCATTTATAGGTTCTATTAAATCTACAGACATACCCCCTCTACTTCATAACAATATTATATACGATAACGATCAAAATAAAGCCGAGATATTAAATAACTATTTTACTACTCAAAGTAGACTAAATGAGACTAATGTCGTTTCACCTATTTTGCAAATACCAAATGTAGCTCTTAGCTCTATCGATATAACTTCTAACGATGTTAAAGATGTGCTTCTTACTTTAAATATGAATAAAGCGTCTGGTCCTGACAATGTTAATCCGCGACTTCTTAAATACGCCGCTGCTAGTTCTTTGTCATCCGCTCAGTAAATATTTTAACAACCTCATAACACTCCGGACCTTTCCAACTTCGTGGAAAGAAGCAAATGTTATCCCTGTTTTCAAAAAAGGTAACCCATCTGATGTCTCCAACTATAGACCTATATCTCTACTTAATATATTGGGCAAGGTTATGGAAAAATGCGTCTATAAACATCTAAATAATGTTTTAATCGAAAAAAACTTAATAACTTCTCTTTAGTCAGGATTCAGACATGGTGATTCTGCATTTAACCAACTACTTCATTTATCACATGAAATTTTTAAAACATTAGATGATGGGAAAGAAATACGAATGATTTTGTGATATCAGTAAGGCCTTTAAAAGGGTCTGGAATAAGGGGTAAATAGCAAAACTTCGTTCTATTGGACTTTCTGGAAAATTATTACATTGGTTCGAGGTTACTTAAGTTGTCGGAAACAGAGAGTAGTTCCTCATGCTAAAACGTCCCCTTTGGAAGTAATACGTGCCGGTGTTCCTCAGGGGTCCATTCTTGGACCATTATTATTTATTATATACATAAATGATATAGTGATGGATGTACAGTGCCAAAAAAAAAAATAATTTGCCGACGATACCTCTCTGTACATAGTGGTTGATGATCCCAGTCAAGCTTCAGATAAACTAAATAGTGACCTCCCTAAAATTAATACATGGGCAAATAAGTGGTTGGTAACATTTAACCCAAACAAAACTGAAAACATTATTATATCTAGAAAAATATGCAACCCTTTCATCCTAGTTTGTATATGGATAATATTTTGATCATTGAAGTTGACTATCACAAACATTTAGGCATTACGTTCTCTTCAAATGGTAATTGGAAACACCATGTAGATAACATCACTAAAAAGGCAACATCGCGATTAGCTATATTAAGAAAACTTAAGTATCAACTAGATCGGAAATCACTGGTGGTATAAAACTGAAAAGTATATCTTTACTGTATGCTGAAACTGGGTGGGAAACTATGCAAATTAGACGTAAAAATCACCAATTAAAACTTTTTTATAAAATCTATCATAAACGGACACCTAATTATCTTTATGACATATTACCAAATACAATTTCTGAAATTCATTTCCATAACGACAGACGAACTAAGAAAGTTTTCTCTGTAGAACAAATCTCTATTTTTATTCATTTTCTCCTTCTGTAGTCCGTGCTTGGAATGAAACTCCTATCGATATAAGAAATGGTTCTATGTCAAATTTTTGTAAATACCTAGAATGCAAGTCGAGAGTTCCGAAATGGTATTATGTAGGATCAAGAAAAGGACAAATTCTTCATTGTAAGCTAAGACTTAAATGCAGTTCTTTAAAATTGCATCTCTTTCAAAAAAATTTAGTAGATAACCCTTATGTTAATGTGGTCAAGTTGAAAGCACTGATCATTTTATATTACGATGTCACCTTTTTTCCGACCTGCGGCAAGCCACAATTCATAGTTTACAATATAATATAAATACAAATTAACTCCTATATGGGGATAACACATTATTATTCGAACAAAACTGTCAAATATTCAGCCAGGTTCATACCTTTCTGTTAAGAAGTACAAGCGTTTTAACACTCAGCTTAAAAATTTATTGCATTGTTTTTTTTTTCTTTTTAGATTTTTGTTGCTGTAATATAAAATTTTGCTGGCCGATGCGGAGACATTTGTACATCACTTGTCGGTAGGGGACGACCCGATCACTTGTAGTTGTTCAAGTGTCTTCGACTCTTGTCATTTTGTGTGTGATGATGGGAAAAAACAATAATAATAATTATTATGTAGTACTCATGTGCCATTACATTTTGTTATTTAGTTTTTTATTCTGTCTGTTTGTATCTTAATATTTTTTTCTTTTCTGATCTATTTATCTTAAACTACTTCTTTTATTCTCTATTGTATATAAGTTGATCATCGACAATATTTAGTAATATCAGTAATTAATGAAGCAGGAGACTGTTTAATATAAGAGATTATCTCTTGTTCCAGAATCCTAATCACACACACACAAACACACACACACACACACACACACACACACACATATATATATATAATCTTGTATTGTACATTAAGAACAAAAATATGTTTCAACTAAACTTAACATCTTCCATCCATTCTAGCGCTTTTATCTCTCAAGAATCTTCATATATACTGAAATCTACGTAATTCTTCTGACCTTTGCCGGACATTGTATATGGCAACAATAAAAGGGCGTGTCCAATTTTTACATATAGTTGGTTTTAAGAATCAAATATATTGTAAACTAGTGTTTGCAGGTGAATGTATGTTGTAATTTATGACGAACATGAGTAATCAAATTTGTTGCAATAATAACATTTTAGTATTATGATTTAGAAATGTATCTTTTGAACTTTAGATTCATTAATTTTCAACTGTTCAGCTTATGTGTTTATCTATCAAACTTTCCGGCCCTTTGTGTCACTGATGAGGAATGATTTTCCGAAATGTTCACAGATTGCACATCAAAATTTAAGAGGTATTTGTGTTATATATCAACATATAATATATCTTACTGTTTATTTTTGATCACAATAAATTTCATTAAGACAATTACTCAATTCGTCGAAATTTTAAAATAAAAATTTGATTAAAAATGATTTTATTTGATTGCAGAAATAAACATCAGTTTATCATTTAATTTAAAAAAATAAAAAAATCAACGATTTAAAGAATAAATATTATTTTTGTTTAAGTGATCAACAGTAACATATGGTGTTTCCGTTAAAGGGATTATAAAACTTCAAACAATTACATTTTAGCAAATACAGAATCAGACTGAGATTTTGAAATAAATTTTATTATTACAATTTCTCAATTCTTCGAACTTTCAAAATAAATCATTTATTTCAGGAATAATTGTAATTGTTTCCGGCCTATGACCCCATAGACCGAAAACAACTACAATTATTCCTTATAATTAAATTCAAATTATAATTAAATTAAAAAATAAATACAATATTTATAACATTAACGTTATCTTTTTATACAGCTTCACACATGAAAGAGTGCGCATTAATCTCAATGCAATGCAGCTGGATGCTCATAACTACCGTCGGTAGCTTTGCACGCTAGGTTCACCGCCATTTCTAAATCGTTCGGTGTGCATGTGTGTAGTACGTACATGTATCACTTGCATATATTTAAATTAATTTCAAATGGAGCTTGCAAACATGCAAACACATCGGAGCGGTACAACTCACACTAATTGCCCGCGACTGTGCTTCAAAATATCAATGACGATGGCTTCAAAGTATGGGAGAGACAACATATGTTTGGACAAAGATGAGGCATCCGAGTTCGAAGCGGAAATGTTAACTCGTACAAAAATATCAAACAATATTATACTTCATAAATTTGTTTTTGTAATAAATGCATTGGTTTTACTCCGGGCGATATTTTGCAATATAGACCGGATGCTCCGGGTGGTATTATGTTTACTTACGTCATACGATTGTCCTTGATGACGTAATATTAGACTAAACAAAAACAGCATCTTAACCCGAATAGTTTAACTAGTGTATTAACGCTAATACAAAGTTAGTCAGGAACGGCAACTGTAATACGTAAACAATCATCGTCTTAAAGGAATTAATAAATTCCAAAAAAAAATGCTGATGCCTATTTTGAGATGGTATCCAGTCAGTATAATATAACAATATTTCATGGGGTTGCGGGCTATATCGCAGTTCATGGACCGGGCAGGCACCCCGAAAATATAATATAGACCTCAGCTTCGCTTCGGTCCATATAATATTTTCGGGGTGCCTGCCCGGTCCATAAACTGCGATATAGGCCGCAACCCCATGAAATATTTGTTAAATAACACTTTGTTACCACTATCAACAATACATCAATTTACAGAAGCCAAATGTGTCTGAATCCTGTTCTGGCGAACCGCGGGCTTTCCAATTTTCTATGGTACTATAATATTCTTTCTTGACAAGGTGATATAAAATATCACCCTCTAAAACAACAAAGTCTTTTTTCTTTATCGGGTGTTTTCGTAGTGACTTGTGAAATTTTCTTAAAATTTTTTTCGCAATCTCTGGTGAGTAATTTTTATAAAAAGTTGACGAAATAGTTTGTCTTTTTGTCCGACAGTTTGGTTTCTTTTGAGACCGTGGGTTTGTATGAAGTATCATCATCATCATCATTAACCAAAGTTTTGTGTTCAATGTCGTATAAAAACATTTGATAATGTACATACCATATTGAGATTATTATCAAAACCAAAAAACAATACATGTAATAATTTTTACTTCACATTCATTATATAAAATATCCATATATATTTTAATGAAACAAAAAAAAATGTTTTATAGACACCAGAAAAAACCTCATTTCTTTTGTCCTTTTTTTCACGCATAGCTGTCTATTTTTAACGACGAAAAATACGATTTCCCGGTAAAAGTAATATAAATTTTTTCACCGTTATTGTCCAAACCGGGGCTATAAAGTGTGTGTGCATAACCGGAACATCGGTCTGCAAAGTATTCTTTCAAATGAAATGCTCCCTAAACAGTCGTATGTAGAATAATCATAATTCGAATATCCATCCCTCAGTGGTAGCAAACCGTTGATGATCCTGTACTTGAGTGGGGACATTTCCTTGTCATCAGCGTAACATATCCACAAATGATATGATGCACCTGCAGATTCACAAAACTAAAATTCACGACGATCATTTATGACTGCAGATCTTAAGACTAATCCTAAATATTTAACAACGTTTACGTTTTTAATAAAGAAAACAATTTACACCGTTTACGTCAAGTAAGACAAATATGGCGACAGACTGAATATTTGACCTAGTTGTCAGGAAACCGACTGTGTGACGTGACGTATGCGGTCAAAAAAATTCGTCTATGAAAATCATAGACGTAAAATATTTCCAACGCTGGACTGTTTAAAATTTTAATTATATAGAAATAATTTAATGTGATTGCAGAAATATGCAGAAGTTTTTCATTCAGTTAAAAAAAAACAATAATTTAAAGATTTAATTTTATGTTTTAGTTTTAGTGATCAATAGTAACAGATGGTGTTTCCAAAAAAAAAAGGAGTATAAAACTTTAACAACACATACACATTTAGCAAATACAGACTCAGACTTTGAGACAAGTAGATATAAATGTACCAGATTTTTCAAGAATGTGATATATAAAGTCAAACCGAAAAGCATGAGCCAAAAAAAGTTCACACTACTTATTGTTATTTTAATGACAACATCTAAGGCTTTAAAAAGTAAAGATACAAGACAATTTGACAATTTATGCATGAAAAAACAATCTAACAGTGAAGTTCGGTTCAGCTACTTTAACACCTTTCGCAGCAACAACATGATTTGTAGTACTGATCAGGATCCATGCAAAAAGAATTATAGCCACGATGAGCAATCTTTCAGAAAAATTAAGCATAAAAACACCAAGACCTATTTAAACCAGTATCATGCAACCAAAAAAAATGCCAATACCAGGAACCAATTAAATTTTAGATCGGACGCAATTATACCATGTGGAAGATTTGACATAACAAGAGAGAATTGTATAAAAATTGGGTAAGTTTATATATACAGTATACTTCTGCTGGTGGAGGAAACTCCCCGAGGGTATCCATAACTCGGGAGGCAGTACTTTGTGCTGCCAGAAAATATACCATTTAACAAAATTTTCAGCCGTCTTAATTTTTGAAATTTATTTAAAACCAAGGTTTGTTCCCTCATGCAAAGCATTTCTTAGCTGGATTTGGGTTCATATCATTTTTGGAACTTTAGATTTATTAACTATCAACTGTTTGGCTTATGTTTTATCTATCAAACTTTTCGGCCCCTTGTGTCAGTGATGATAAATGATTCTCCAAAATGTGCACACATGGCACATCAAAATTTAACGGGATTTGTGTTATTTATTTATATGTATATTTTAAAACAATTTTTAAAAAATCATATTTTTATATAATTTTTATTTATATCAAAACTTAATTTTGCCTACATCACTAAAACAAATGAAGCAGCTAAACAAGCTTTTGTGTTACTTTTCAATCAACATGGCTAGGCAACCAACTATAATGAGTAATTTTATTAAAATCTGAAACAGCATACATAATGAACGTATTCAGTTTCAAAATTTCACAACTGAGGGTGATCTAATTTCTTGCTCTTTATTGTCCGAAGGACTGAAAAAAATTGTTATGAGGTGATTTCGAAATATATCATTATGCAAGTAAAATTGCTTTAACCTCAGTTGTAAATAAAGAACTTTTATTTGGAAGACGAATATTCATTGTTTTGTCTCCAACAATGGTAGCAACAGCTAACCGACCACTATCTTTTGATCCGTCAGTATTTATCGAATTCCAGTGCCCAAGTTCCTGTCTAATTACAACAGGAGTCAACCGTGCATATTTATCTTTAATAAAAGCGAATTCCTGAGGGTAAACTTCTTTATATGTTTCCGACTTTTTAACTTAGTGAGATCCAGATTGACTTCTGGTTTACCAAGAAGCCAAGGAGGATCATCTGTTAATGTATGTTTTTAAAGAGGTTGAAATTTAGTTTACATGTTAACATTCCTCCAATTAAGGTTTTAAACGAATACCTAAAGGTGCAATAGCTTGGATCTTTTTATTGTATAGGCCTTGATAAAGATGGTGAGAATCACAATCAAATGCCTGATTAGATGGATTTGTATATTGTTTTGTAGAATACTGCAGAAATAGTTTATTGTGCCTTAAATTAAATTGAGGCTTAATAGCCTCAACATATAAACTATAAATTGGAAACGTTTGATAAACTTTAAAACAAATACAAAGACCTTTGTGATGAATTGCATCAGGTTCTTTTAAATATCATTTGCGAACAGATCCATATATAATGGATCAGTAATCAAGTTTTGATCTGATAAGCGATGTGTACAAATGAAGTAATGTTGATCACCATCCCAATTTGTATTTGATAAAACTTTTAAAATATCTAATGCCTTTAGACATTTTACCTCTATATGGAGTATAAAAGATAATTTGGAATCAAAAAGGGTTCCTGTAATCTTACCTTTAATAAGACTCTCATTGATATACAGCTCCGGGTCATTATGCATTTTGCGTTTGTTGCAAAAATGTATGCAACAAGGTTTTGTTTTAGAAAACTTAAAACCGTTTTCTAATGGTAATTTTTTTAATTTTTTTGAGGGAAAGCTGAAGTTTCCATTTAAAAGCATGCATACATAAAACATAAGTATATATATTACAAACATAGTTTTATATTTTAAAAGACAGTGTTTAATATTTAGAAAGTCTTTGATTTGTTTTCACACTTTAAAGAGGCAAAACATTGAAATGGTCTGATGTATAATGGGGTAAAATTTGTTACTTAATTTTAAACCCGACATTAATAAAATGTCAATTATTTAGAAATATTGATTTCTAGAAAGTAACAACAATCTTCGATTTGAAATGTTAATACCAGCGGTAAAACTACTGCGTTGTTGTAATACCATATCTATCCGTTTGTCTACTTTAAGAACTCTTTAAGCACCGATTTATCTGTAAAATGAAGAGCTAATGATAATTTCAAAGGCACGTCTTCTTCTACAACGTTTTATTGCGTTTGTTTTTAATAATTTTTAACTAATTTTGAGTAAAATATTTTCCAACCCCATAATTTCTACACTTAAAAAATAAAGTCATATTCTACCTAGAAAAAGATACAAAACAGTTTAATTTGTTACTGTTAAAGTAAATCTGAAAGAGACTTTTTCTGCCTTGAATAAATTGTTTGGTCAAATGCTTTGAGCTAATACCGGATTAACACAAATTATATGAGTGATTCCCAACTTGATTTGAGTTTTTAAGTCACAGTTTAAGGTGAGTTAGACATTCCCTGAATTTAAATTTGTTAAAATAGGCCTGTTTTTTCTTTTTTTCAATTGTTAAAATACACTGCCTTTTAGTAAAAGTATGGTACGAAGCTTGAATGCCTGAATCTGTAACTAAAATGATCTTCAATAGAAATCGTAATAAAATCAATTTTTTCAAGACTGGTTCTTAAATCAAAAACCTTTTAAGGTTCCTTCATGAGAAGTGTATAATCATTAGTTTTGTCATGTTTTACTGGACATTTTCAAGGATAGTTTAAAGTTTAAAAGCTTTTCCTCTTCTTCGAAATAGAATGTTGTTTATTCAATCACTGGACATTTTCAAAAATAGTTAAAGGTTAAAAATAACTTTTCCACTTTTTCTAGTAAGAAATCGTTTCTCCAATCACTTCACCAGAATAGTTAAAGTTTAAAAACTGTTTCTCTTTTTTGTAGTAGGAAGATTGTTTAGACAACCGTTTTCATGGTATATACTCTTAAACAGGGTAGACACTTTGACTTATGTGCAGGTTGAAGACAAGTACCAGTCTATAAATTTAATAAAAAAATCTCTGGTAGGACTAAATCAGTTTATGACGTTGTATTTATTTCCTCAATAATGAGATTTGAACTCGTTTTTTATAATATTTCTTGCAAGCACATTTATGTTTAAATTGAATCTTTTTGTATAAATTTAACCGAAATAAATATTGAATAACTTTACAAAAGACACAAAAATTAAAATGCACCAAGTAATTAAGAGAAAACGCAAGTAAAAATAAATAATCAAAAAATTTAATGTAACATTATTGTAGGCACATAGGCACAGCATTTGGTTTTATGCACAATTTATGTCACTTTAAATAATTATTATTTTGTTTAAATGATTATTTTTATTCACGAATTCAATTAAATATATACACAAATATCTGTGAAATTTTGATGTGCCATATTTGCGCATTCCGGAAACCATTCCTCATCATTGGCACTATGGGCCGAAGAGTTAGATGAATAAAAACATAAGCTTAACAGTTTAAATTAATAGAATCTAATGTTCCAAAATTATATGAATCCAACTCCAGCTAAAGAATGCTTTGCATAAGAAACAGACCTTAGTTTTAAATAAATTTCAAAAATCAAGAATGCTCAAAATTTTGCTAAATGGTATATGGCACAAAGTACTGTCTACTGACAGACGATTGGCATATCTTCAACGTATGTCATTATCTATAGTAAATGTATTTCACTGGTATGTTTTTCCATAACTGTTTAAATACAGTTTTAAAGTTGTATCCATCTAAGATGAATAGTATTACGGAAGTTTAAAGCCAAATTAAAAATAACAATTTTTCAATTATATCGTGTCATTAAGCTGATGGTGGTCTGAACCGGCTTGCCTGGGAAAAACGACTTTTAAAAAAAACAAGTACAATAAACAATTTGGATATCTACAGACACGTCAGTATCTATCCACTTGTTCTTAATACATCCATAGTCCATCACGTTACACTAAGCAATATGTCATTACTTTTGAGCTTTGTGATATTCCATAACATAATCGCGCTTCCAATTACTTTCCTACAAATTTGCTGTCCACTCAAAGGATTTTATTATCAAAATTCAGTTGTGATAAAATATCTTAGCATTTTACAATGATGTTTATTTAAATAATAACCATTAATCTTTAAATTTTGTTTATAAAGGCAGTTGAATATTCTGTTTAAATCTTTTGACATTCAAGAATGTCAAAAGATTAAAATAAAAAGCCGGATGCACATTTCTATTTTTGTTATTTGATATTATAGTTGATGCATCTTGACTGAAATTAATATTTCCTGTGTTCAAAATAACTAGAAAAAAAAAAGAGTGATTGAGTAAGTGAATTATTGTTTTGAGCCGCATCAGCAATCTTGCAGCAATTCGCGGCTAGAAAAATATAAAAGATCAATAGTATCAATTAAAATCTAAATAAATGTAAATCTATTTTTATAATAAAATCATTACCGAAAAGTAAACTATTAAAAACCAGTAATATCACAGACAAATGAAATACAAAACACTTGAAAATAAATAGTTAAACAATTAAATTTTACCAAATAAGTTGTTTTCCCGAAGGAAGTTTAAAATTTATGACCATGGACATTACTAAAAAAGATCGTGCATCGATAATGCTGAATAAAAAGTATCTCTTGTATTTGCAAAGTCAACACAATCCAGCAAAATGTGCTGAACAGATTGTTGACTTTGACAACGGGACACATTGTAGAGGTTGTTCACCCTTTGAAATAAAAGAGTGACTATGGCCGATTCTACAGCGCCTAAGAACAATACTTTCTCGCCTACCTAATTGCTTTAGCCTTGGCTGTAAATATAGAACTTTCATTTGGAAGACGAATGTTTATTGTTTTATTTCCAACAATGGCAGCAGAAGCTACCCAAATCACCATCTTTTGATCAATCAGTATATATATATAAAAAAGTGACGAAGTTCTGTCTAATAACAGCAGAAACCAACGTGCATAGTTATCTTTAATGATAGCAAATTCCCGCTGGTAAATTTCTTGTTTCCGGCTTCTTAAGTTTTTATATTCTGAAAGACCCAGAGGATCCTCTGATAATTTGTGTTTCTCAATGAGATCAAGGTTTAAAGCACACTCCTGAATTTAGGTTTTATACGAATACCTAATGGTGCTATTGCTTTGACCTTTTTACTGCAGAAGTCTCTATATTGAGGGTGAAAAACACAATCAAATGCCGGATTGGATGGATTTGCATATAATTTTGTAGCATAATATAGAGATAGTTTATTGCGCCTTAAATGTAACGGAGGCTCATTAGCCTCAACATATAAACTATCAATTGGAGACGCAAAAGTGAATGCAACAACTTTTTGCTCTTGAAAACTTTAAACCGATTTCTAACGACCAGTTTTTTTATTTTTAATTGAGGCAGAGCTGAAGTTTCCTTTCAATAGCATGCATCATTTAATATACAAAGATCATTATTTGAAAGCAATGTTTCCATTATTTTTCCATATTATCCAGTCTAGGACTTCCCCAAAGAGGATTATGACCATTAAAATCACCAACTAAAAGAAAGGGTTTAGTTAACTGCTCAACTTAGTTTTGCATATCAGCAAGCTGGAACGAAGAAGATGGAGGAATATAAATCTAGTATAAGGTTATGGTATTTTAAAGCGTTAGGCGAACTGCTACTGCTTGGAGATTTGTTGTCAAATAATGGGACTATGGATAGTTACATTACGTACAAAAATTGCTGCCACTCCGGAAGCTATTTCGGTATTTGGTTTAAAAGAATGATGCTGTTTATAATATCTGAATTTTAACTCTGTATCCGATTTTTTAACATATGTTTCTTAAAGACAAAATGCTACAGGGTTAAAATCTTTAGCTAATAGTGCTACTTTAGTCTAAATTATTTCTAAAACTTCTGTAATTCATCTGAATTATATTTGTATTATTCATTTTTATTTGGTGTTCTTTTCGGGGAAATTGGCTGCGAGAATGCAGCGCATTCCATTTCTTCATCTGATGATAAATCCCGTGCAAGAACACGAAGTTAATGAACAGAATGTTTCGACTTCAAGGTCGTAAAATCATCTTATCAGGAAAGTTATGCTTTAAAGTTTTCTTTTTATTCTTTTTTTTTTCTTATACAGGTTTGTCTTGATCAGGTGTTATTTTAGTTTCATCTGCAGCAGAATTATTCTGTTCCTGTGTTTTAAATTTTCCATTCTTTGTTATTTTATTATTATTAACATTTTTCTCTGTTTGAGTTGTTGCTAATAGAAGTGGTAAATTTTCTTTTTAGTTTGAGTTAGGTTTGTTGTTGTATTCAATGAACTGAAATCTGTTTGACAGGCAACACTTTTAAATGTTTTAGAAGGAGCACCTGATGCTATTGCAGCATATGATGTGCTTTGTCCTTTCTGCTTCCTTCGTATATAAGGTTTTAGCTTCACCATAATATATATTTTGATTAATCTTACGTTTTAAAATTTCATGTTCTTTCTTCCACAATGGGCAGTCCCTGGAGGAGGCCATATGATTTTCTCCACAGTTTGAACATTTTGGAGTGAGGGAACAGATATCCGCAGCATAGTCTTTTGAACCACAGCGACAACATGTTACTGTATTTTTTACATTTACGAGAACCATGTCCATATTTTTGGCATTTATAACATCGCAATGGATTTGGAATATACTTAGCCACTGCAATGTTATAATACCCAGCTTTGATTTTCTTTGGTGATGAGGACAATTTAAAAGTAAGGAGGTACGTATTTGTTTGAATAAGTTTATCCTCCCGTTTTCACCATAAAACTGCCGAAACTTGGGTAACACCTTGTTCTTTTAACTCGTCAGCAATTTCATTTTCTGACATGTCAAACATAACTCTTTCAAGGTCTTTTATAATGCCTTTGCTGCTGTTAAGAGTTTTGTGCGGAGTTACTTTAACCGCAATATCCGCATAATATTTTGCTGCTAATAAATTCACTGACTGTTGCTTGTTCCTGCATTGGATCAGTAGCGACCCTGAACGTAATTTATTAATGCTTTCTACTGAAGCGGTAAAACCACTGACACACTTCTGTACCACAAAAAGATTTATTTTCAATGTTTACGTCTTTAGGCTGAATCAACAACTTCAAACATTGCACATGATATATTGATGTAATTTATTTTATCATCACTATCATCTCTCAATCTTGTTGAACTATTCTGAATTTTATTTTCATTTTCATGGTGGTGTAAGGTGGTTCATCTTCCTTGCTCCCACCCGGAAATCTGGAGTGCCAACGAGGGCGATGCTTTAGATCCGTGGATTTTCTCTCGGAACAGCACCAAGGACTACAAGGAAGACATACATTCCAATAAAATCGCAATGCCCAGATTGAGAACATCACAATAGAACAGGATTTGACCCATAAGCCACCGCCTTCTACAGACAAAATAAACAAGACAAAGGTTAAGCAACTAGAATGTTAAAACGTGAGCAGAGCTAAAGGAGAAACCATATCTTGCCTGCATGACCAGCCGATTTGTTGGACACGGGCCGATGCCAACCGTCCTTCTAGAAGTAACGGTCAAAGTGATGTGTTGGTCCAAAGTAGGCCGCAACCTACATGGTCTTCAATCACCAGAATTCCTTCCTCCACGACTACGGAATGCCCCATTTTAGCCGCCTTTTACGACAAGCATGAGGTGTTAGGGACCTTTTCTAACCCGGGTTCCTCACGGGGGAGAAAAAAAGAGAGAGAGAGGCAAACTTCAGTATTTCTATTTGTCTTGTAAATCTAATTGAACTTACATTAGACATAACTATAACACTGATATTAATTTTCTTTTTGGTTTTTTTTTTTTAAATTTTATCAGAAGCTTGACACATTTGTTTAAAAATAAACAATTGAACGTGGAACTCCATTTGTTTGGGTAGAAAAGATAACACTTCCTCACGAAAAGTTTTCTGAATATGTTTTCTTTGCACATTATCTTAAAAACTTATAGTTTTTGCGTTAGCTATTTTTACTATTTAAAGTTTTTCTGTTTTTTCTGTTAAAAGATGCCAATGGCGAACAATAGTTTTTGATAGAGCAGCACCCCCCTGCTCTTATAAACAAGACAGCGGATATGACGTCATAGGAGATATACGAAGGGTCGGAACAAAATACAAAATTCGTCTCAAGAATAAGGGTACGAAAAATACGTTTGGTATGGTAGTTTATAAATACATAAACGTTGAAATAGACTTGTATGGTTCTAAAGCATTGAGGCTATACGTAAGTTTGTTTTCTTTTTTATATTAGGCATTATTTCAAGAATATTAAAATATATGTTATATGTCTTGTTTTATGAAGGCATTCCATTCAAGGCATTTTTAACTTCTTATACCATAATGACTACACTTCAATTTAAAACAACCCATGACATGCTTTCTCCCTGAAAGATGAACATATGGCCGTACAAAAATATTTTGTTTCAAATAAATAAATCAAATCAGGCAAGAAATATCAAACAAAAAACCAATTATTGTTTATATAAATATATGCGTTCACTTCAAAAAGTAATTTATCATCAGTAATACTATAGGCAGAATAAGTTGACAGATACAAAATAAATAAAAATAGATAAATAATAAAGACTACCAGTTAAAGTTTTAACAACAGTTATATATATCTAAGTATTCAGTTAGTTTTACCAACACTTTATAACAAAACTCTAACAATTCACATAATAGTTTTTTAAGTATAAAAAGTGAATATATCTTTTTGTACATTATGTATATTGTTTTGAAATTTTAAAAAAACCCTTATTTTCAATTAATTCATTTTTTATTTTATTTTATTTTATTTTTTTTTGAAAATATTTACCAAGTTTAAAAAATTATGAAATTTTAAACAGTTTTATCCAGACCACGAAGTTTATGAAGTACCAGAAGAGGCCTTGTCAATTAACCGTTCATTACATTTGATGTATAACAAAAAGACAGTTGGAACGTTAGTAGATAACGACAGAGGTCTATATCACTGTAACACGGCGTATAAACTTAATCAGGAGTATACCGTTAACTTTACAAGATGGCCATATTTTGGAATACATGTGATAAGAAAATCATCCGGAGTTGTCGTGTAAGTTTATTAAAGAAACATAAATGATGGCAATATAAACGAAAAAATTTATGTAGCATATAAAATACAGGTTATCGATTTGTTAGCTCGATATATATACATATACATACACACACACACACACACACACACACACACACACACACACACACATATATATATATAATAAATATAGTGACTTTCAAAGTGTTAAAGAAACATTTGCATTAAATTAAACTTTGAAGACAATTCAAATACTTTCAGCCTTTAGATTTTGTAAAGCACCCGGATGCATCACCTTGGGTCACTTTCCTGTTGAATTTAACTTCAGTTTTAATTGCCGTTTATTAATGTGATAAACGTGAATTTAAATATTTGTGTTTAATATTTACATGTATCTATTTATCTTGTTTCTTGTGGTCTTTTTATAATTTGTCAAGGTTATTCGTATATTACAATGTCCTTTAGATGTTAAAATAAATACAGCCTCTTTATTTTAGTGATTGAGGTCAATTAAAAAATCGGAACTTTAAATTATGTCTTCAATAAGGTTGGTGTTTATGTTAAGGTTATATAGTGATTGATGAAATAAAAATTAAACGGATACATAAAAAAAATTGTTATTCTATTTTCTATTTTCTATTATGGAAGCAGATTTTTTACAGCGTCAGATGTTCATTCAACAATTCCTCTTTGATTATACTGAGCGGTCTTCAATGTTTTATTATTAAAATTATTTTTTATTAACTTAATTGAAATGCAATAAAACATCGTTTAATTAAAAAAACATGATTCAATGAAAAAGTAAATAAATTTGCTTTTCCGGTAAGCTTTGAATATATATATACACAAATAAAATAATAACAGGAAAAGTTCAAAATTCATTTTCGCAAGTACTTTCATGCGTGTGTATCGCAATCTTAGTTGATCATTACAACATAGCAACGCTACAATGACGTTGAAATATTTAAAGGGGAGATAATACAATAGGAGGTAATTGAAAATGTTCAAGATTTTACGTTTAGTTTAGGTTTAAAAACCTCTATAAAATGTTGTTCTCTGGTCATTCTCTTGGTTTGATCTTCATCTTCACACCTATAAAATGGAAAAATATTGAAAGTTTTGTTGCCACAGACGTCAATGTGTTTAATGAGTGGTATTTTTCGCGTTCTTTGATCTTGTATTTGTTGCTTGTGGACTCTTACACGCTCACATAGGCTGTTCACCGTTTGGCCTAATGTAACTTTCCTTGCACCCATTACAGTTAAATATGTAAAGTAAGTTCTTACTTTTACAAGTAAGTGCCAGTTTGACCTGACGGTTTTACCATAACATTTTTATGATTCTGCCAGTTTGGATGAGCGCGCTTGTACCGTAACGCGAGTCACCACATTTTTTCACTTCAAATGAATGAAGCTTATTTCCCGGCATGTCAAATTTGGTTCTAGTAATTACTTTTTTAAAGTTTTTGAGTTGCCGTTTACTTTTAAAGAAAGTGTGTTCGCTCAGGACTGTCTTATTATTTGGCTACGTGTTAATGAAGGTGCACTGTATCGAATAACCTTCATCATCTCTACGCGGATTATATGTACATGTAGATACAAAAGGGATGTTTTTTCTGTGTTTGTTAGTTGTATCGTCGTTCTTAATGTCTCTAATGGAAAAGATTTTGCCTTTCGATTCCATTTTTATAAGTTGCTGGGGATAATCCTGGGCCAATAAATTCTTGAAGACGTTGGTTTCTTCTTGTAATATCGGTGACTATGGTGCATATTCTTCGTGCAAGGCAATATTGGATTTTCCGCTTAATATGTGATGGGTGGCATGAATGAAAATAAAGGTACTGGTGTGTATCTGTAGACTTGTAATAGATATCTGTTGTTAGATTTGTTCCTTCTTTACATACCATTTAGCTAGAAATGGAATTTTTCGGAGCTACTTTCAATTGTGAATTGAATTGATCTGTGCGTATTCTGTGAAATTTGTCGAGATTTTCATCCGTGTTGTTCCAAATGATGAAACAATCATCCACATACCGCTTCCAATTGTTCTTTATGTTGTCTGCTATTTTTCCATTCATTTGAAAAACTTATTCTTCATACAAATTATTTTCTAAGAATCCCATTTCTAATGTGGCATATGTTGGTGCAAATTTTGTTTATAGATAATTCTTCCCGTTGAAGTAGAAGTAATTATTGGTAAGAACGAATTCGATTGCTTGAAGCATAAATTCGGTGCTACATCGGTTATCAATCAAGTTCCGGTGTTTCTTGATTCACAACTTTACCGCCTCTACACCAAAGTCCTGCAGTATGTTGGTATGTAGGCTAGTTACATCAAAAGTTACGAGATTTCGCGTTTTCTTGTACCGAGTTTGGGATGTCATTAAAAAACTCCAAATCATATCGGATGCAACTAGGTACTAATGTACATAATGGTATAAGAATGACATCGATGAAGTAACTTAACCTGTGTGTTGGACAAGAAGGGCTGGCAGTAATGGGGCGTTACTTCAGGGTTTTAGGTAGATGGATTTGCACATAAGTATCAGTTTGTTGCTGTATTTGTGCTTATCTCAAGGTTATATAGTAATTGATAATATATTTATATATATATATTTTTTTTCACAGATTTAATACAACACTCCCTGGATTAACATTTTCAAATCAGTTTTTACAACTTTCGACTAGGTTGTCATCAAGTTATTTATACGGTTTTGGGTATAATAACCACGATCATTTCAGACACGACATGAACTGGAGATTGTGGACACTTTTTGTTAGAGCATCAAAACCGATAGTGAGTACACAACTATGATTAAACTTTTTCTAAATAAAGCTTCCTATCAAAATTCTGAAAGGTGAAACGTGTTTGACATTTACAATTATATCTTAACAAAATACTAAAATAGAATTATCGTTTAAATAAAAGTGATGGTTTTTTTTCAGACCCGATACTTTTATATTTGATTCGATTAAATTACAATGAATAAACATTAACTTATACTACATACATTTGATGAATTTAACTTTAATTTTCTTAATATTTGACTTTTTAACTACTTTAGGGACATTGAATGTAAATGTCAACATTATTTTCTTTTCAGGGTCATTGGCATTATTATTCAGCACATCCAGTGTATATGAATCTTGAAAATGACGGAAATGCAAATATGGTATTGCTGAAAAATAGTAATGCAATGGGTATGTAACTATTTTAAGTAACTTTTTGTAAAGTAGACTGTAATCGATTTACCCAATGTTAAAAAGTATTTAACTACAAAGTCATTGCTTTCGTAGAAACCTATTTCAAAGAAGTAAATTAATTTTATGCTTAATTGTTATAGTCGCGAATTTAAATTTTCGCGCGATTTGATTTCGCTTTTTGCAATTTGTATTGTTCCTTTATAAATTATATATTTTATAGATATTTTTCTACAACCTGACCCTTTTCCGGCTATAACCTATAGAGCTATAGGAGGAACTCTGGATTTCTATGTTTTGTTGGGAACATCACCGGAAGATGCTTTGCAACAGTATATAGGGGTAAATAAAAAACAAAAAGTGATTAAGCCATGATGTGAGACTGATTTTCCAAAGATTTTTTAGGTCAAAAAATAATATTTAGAACAGAAGTTAAAAAACGTAAAATTATTAATTTATTTGATACTTTTAATACCAAAAGACATTAAATTCAAAAAAAAATGAGAGAGAGAGAGAGAGAGAGAGAGAGAGAGAGAGAGAGAGAGAGAGAGAGAGAGAATAAACAATTTTTAGACTTTATTTACGGCTGTTTGAGATTGTTTTCCAATTTCCGTTTCCATGCTAGCTTTACTTATATGACACTTAACATAAATACATATTGTATCTTTATAAAAGTATAAATATATAACACAAATACTTTTGCATTTTGATGTGCCATATATGCATATTTCGAAAAATCATTCCTCATCAGTGACACTAAGGCCGAAAAGTTTGATGGATAAAAAACATAAGGCAAACAGTTGAAAATAAATGAATCTTAAGTTCCATAATTATATGAATCCAAATCCAGCTAATGAATTGCTTCGCATGAGGGAACAAGCCTTAGATTTGAATAAGTTTAAAAAATTAAGACGGCTCAAAATTTTGGTTTGGTAAATGTTATATTTTTGACAGCACTAAGAAATGTCTTCTAGTTATGGATACCCTCGGGGAGTTTACTCCACCAACAGCTGTACCCGCTCAGGGTAGTAAATTTATAACACAAAAACCTGTTAAATTTAATGCGCCATATGTGCATGTTTGGGAAAATCATTCCTCAACACTGAAACTAAAAGCCGAAAAGTTTAATGGATAAAAAACCTTAAGCTAAACAGAGTTGAAAATGTATTAATCTAAAGTGCCAAAATTATATGAATCGAAATCCAGCTAAGGAATGCATTGCATATATTTTATATCATACAATAAAAATATATAAGCATTACCTCTGTTGCAATTCATTATGTTTTAATTTGCTTACATTTCTTTTTTTCTGTAAACGCTATTATTTAATTGTCATTGTTCTATGTCAGCAAAATTAAAAAGTATAACGATACTTATATGAATCACATTAACAAACTTTCACTATTCTAAAATTCGATTTTTATGACAAAAATCAGTCGTAAAATAAAATTGCATTTTTCAGTGTGAAAAGTTACTGTAAAATTTAGGAGGTTCAAAACATGAAAAAAAGTTATAAGATTTGACATTTTACCCAGGTTGTTTTAGGTGATTTAATGCTACAAGATGAAGACATTGCATCTTTTAACTTTGACTGTAAATAACAAACACATTAGATGTACAAATAATGTTGTTAATTTATTTTCATTTAAACCAGGCCATTGGTCGTCCTGTTATGCCCCCCTATTGGTCGTTAGGATTTCATCTTTGTAAATGGGAAATTGGGAATATTTCTGATGTGGAAGCAGTGATTGATCGTACAAAAAAAGCAAAGATTCCACAGGTTTGTAAAAACAATTTGAAATATCAATGCATTTTTGTTTTATCTTCACAAACACTCTCCAGTACATTTTCAAATGGTTAAAGCCAAGTTGAAAATTTTACGAATATAGAACTTTGTGAAGTTATATATATATATATATATATATATATATATATATATATATATATATATATATATATATATATATATATATATAATTTAAAATATGTAGATAAAATTTATTCTTTGTGTGAGGTAAATTTATATAATGAAAACTTAAAAATAAGTTTTCAATATATATGTGTGTGTGTGTGTGTGTGAGTGTGTGTGTGTGTGTGAATCATTCCCATTCTTGCTAAATATTTCTTTATTTTTAAGGATGATCAAGAAATAAAAATAACACCTTTTTCATTAATATGTCTTAAATGACCAATAAAAACCTTAGGGTCCTAACTTGGATGACAAAAATTTTCTTTTTACATAATATGAACAGAATTCAACTCAGGAATTATACATATCTGAGCATGTAAATATATATATATATATATATATATATATATATATATATATATATATATATATATATATATATATATATATATATATATATATATATATATATATATATCCTAGAACGAGAACCAAATACTATACAAGAACCAGACAATTTTTAACAAAATGCAAACAAAATTGTAGTTAATACTTGTGAACAATCAACTGCTTGGAAACACGCATTTTCGATAGGATGTAATATTTTAACTGAGCCTTTTTTTTTACTTAATTTCAACAAACCAGCATTTTTTGTAGGATAGTCAGTGGCTTGATATAGATTTTATGGATAAATGGTTTGTATTCACTTACTCTAAAGATAACTTCAAAAACTTGCCTGATCTTATTCGAAAGATGCACAGAGAAGGCCAGAGAATTGTTGTAACTATCGTGAGTATATTTTATTTATACTTTATATTTTTTACTCGGTATATTATCTTCAGTTTATCACATTATAGGGTGTATTGATAAATAAGACAACATATTGTCATGTAAATAGTTGATTTTCGTGAATCTTAAAACAGGTGATGTAATTGTTTTATTGTTTTTTATTTTATATTGCTTTGAGATTGTGATAAAATACTTGCACATAAACAGTAAAACGACCAGCCTGAATTTTCATAACTTAGATCACGTGACTTTCGGTTTAAATTTAGATATGTGATTGCAAACAGTAGTCGGTCTCGAATTTTAAAGAAAACTGTTGGATGACATCGTTATGAAATTGAATTGAACAAATATTTTAAAAAATAAATATTTATCCTGCAATTGATCTACAAAATAGCCAAATATCTCGATTAAGTTACGAGATAAACGCTATTTAAGTCGCGATTGGTTTACAGCTGTCGGACAAAACACCGGTGCTTCAGACATGTATTGTGAAAAAATTAGGACTTATGATGGGTTCTGTTTATCAAATGATGAAGTAATTTTCATTTCTTAATGTGATCAAAAGAAAACCAATAACTTAAAAAAAAGTAAAAATTAACACGTTTTCCTTTTTGGAAAATTCTAAATGCAATATTGTCCAAGGAACCTAGATGTAACACAGGTGCTTGGGAGTTGTGGATAAATTATACGAAAGCTTATTTGCATTTTTGACTTCATTTAAAATTTGTTATAATTAAAGTTTTATTTCTAAATTTGAGACTATGATAAAATATAAAAGTTTATTATCCATGCATTTTTTTGAGAAATGATAATTTTCTTAAAAATTCTTTTAAATGAAACAAAGGAAAAAATTATTCCTCAACCAAAGTTAATTTAGAACCACTATTTTTTGCATGTGGTCAATTACAAAGTTGCACTGGGGTTTAAATCTTTTTTATTTAAAAACGTTATTTAAAAACTTATCTGTGGATATGTGGAGTGGTGTTACCTTGCTTTACGCCTCAGTCAAAATTTCACTTATAAAGGAGGTCAGGTTTTATAAAATGAAGGAAACTAGAGTCTCTGCTGAAAACTACCAACCCTTGACAAGCAAACTAACAGATCTTCTCACACTAGGATCAGCCAAGGTGAGTTTCGAACCTAGGTGGTAAGAGGCACTGTGATATGAAAGCGTGAGCTTATACTACAACCTATAACATTGGCCTTCTTCTATCCATTCAACTAACCTTCACCATTTTCTAATAAATAAATCAATTTGCTCAAATGTAAAGTAGATTAACTACACTGTAATTTTACCCTTTTACAAAGAAATTACAAATACAAAAAGATGGAAAGGGTCATAGGGTAAGTTTAAGATGTATTATTTATTTACGTTATTTTATATTTTATTTATTTTTTGAAATTTTAGACCAGTTATGGTTCCAATCTGTACAAATGATTAATATCCTGGATTCAACATGGTTTTTCAGTGTGTGCCAATGTGCTTTTTATTCAATTTTAGAATTCGGAGGTTTGCTTTATTTGAAAGCAATATTTGATATTCTTGATATGAAATATATATATATATATATATATATATTGTTGAAAAATTTGAGTTGAAGTTGTCAGCTAAATCTGTCACTAAAAGATGTAAAGGAAAGAGGCATTGTAGATTCTTAGTATTAAATGTGCAGCTACCAATAAATAACCTTTGAAAAAAAGAGAAATAAAATATCTTTAATCTGTAAAATCAATTCCACAATACAGAATTAGATATTTTATTCTGATTTTACATGACAGTTAATCATATGACGATATGGTTGTCTGTGTTGCTGCATATGTTCTGACAGCTTCCCTCAGTTATAATAACAAACTCAACACGCCGTGTTTCTAAAATAGATTCAGAAGAAACAACAAAGTAAATTTAGTTCAAAACATTACATTCTGTTGTTCAAGATGTTCAACCTGTTTTTCAAAGGTATTATCTGTGGTAGGTAGACAAAGAAGTTAATCTGTTCCTTTTTCATCTCGCAGTTGGAAGGACAATAGAATTTCAGAGAAAGCCCAAATGTGGACTTACAAATGTAGCATTCTAAGAAATCATACAGGTGAAGTGCAAAGCTTACTTGTATCTAAATCTGAAATTTTAAAGTTACATGAAGTGATTTATATAAATCTCTTATGTAGACTAGATTAACACCATTGTATTGTACCCTCATAAATTACACTACTTTTCTGAAACAAAAGATATTAATTTCATTAAATGTAAATTAGTCTACAATCAGCACAGTTACAAACATGTATCATAACCATAAAATTGTTCGAGCTGATAATATTTTGTAAGTAAAAATTCTGCTGTGAATTCATCTGTCTCTCCTTCAGTATCAGTGCTGACCAATGAAACCTGAAAACATGACGCAACTGTATGCATACTAATTCAGTGGTCTAACTGTGGTGCTATGCTTTTTATGCTTACTACATTGAGTAAATATAAGTAGATTTGATTAAATATATAACACTAGTACCTGTTAAATTTCGATGTGCCATATATGCACATTTCGGAAAATCATTCCTCACCAGTGACACTAGGGGCCAAAAAGATTGATAGATAAAAAAACATAAAATTAAACATGAAATTAAATATGTCTAAAGTTCCAAAATTGTTTGAATCCCAACACAACAAACAATAACAACAACCAGACGTTGGTCATAGAATAAAGTTAATCTCTCTGCACCACTGCTATCACAAGTTGCATCAGGCAACTGACAAAACTCCACTTTAAATCTAGCATCACACTCTCTACAAATACAATTAAAATCTTTCAAAGTTATAAAAGTGCAAAAATCAGTATTATCCAATTTTTGAGACAGATGAACTTATCTTAGTATCACTTAAGTGATATGATGACTACAAGGGCCAGGTGGGCGATCTGTGTTTTGATTTCTGGAGTTGGATTCTCGTAACATTTTTTCTGCATAAAACTAAAATCAAAACAAAACTAAGTAAAAATTAATTTTAAACTATGAGTTTAATGTCTAGAATAGTAATATATAAATAATATCAGTGCATATTCAATAATTTGTACGGTGTTTTGTTTTGTTTTGTTTTCAAAAATTCTCGGCACGCAAGTGAACCAATCTTGTCGACTTCCCTTGTAAAAACCGGTGCAAATGATGGTTTGTATCTGGTATCAAAATGACCGGTATTCTCAATGCTATTGATTACATGTATAATTTTTTACCCAATGGGTGTTGGATGCGATTCTGTTAATTTAATAATTCAATTTACAGGGTGTAAACTGGCTCAGCACCGCCCATTTTATTTTGACCTTTTACAATACCCCACGTTATGTCCAGAATCCTACGTTTTAATTGGTTTTGATGGGTTAATTATTGTTGTGGTCGTTCAGAAAAATCAATTATCTTTCTAATACATACGAATTTATATACAGTTTAAGTTAAAAAAACAATTAATAAATAATTTAATGCGTTAACAACGAAATGCAAATTCTACGAGTTGACGTCAAGGCGACACCTAGTGATCAAAATTATTCCCCTTGAAAGGCCCTAAAGAAAAAACCACGGATTAAACGGAAAATATCGAAGCTGTCCGACCTACTGATATACATATACCTCTTACGTCTGATTGTTATTAATCAGTATAATTATTTCATTTTTTAAAATTCTTTTAAACGATCCTGACAATGCACTGCAGAATCTTTCATTTAATCTTTGTCTTGATACGTCTAAACATTTGGTTTCCGTTTTGTCTCCCCCGTTCTTGTGCTCGTGTTATATTTTGTTTTCGGTTGTGTTGTTGCTGCATAGTAGATGCTTTTCAAATGTAAATTCTGTTCCCTAGTTCTTTAGTGGTCGATGTTTTTTTCAGTTTTCAGATTTTTCAATGTTACAGTAATATTCTCAACCGTGGTAACATTCTATGTTGTGCAAAAATGTGGTAAACTAAGCTGCCTTCAAACTTACATTAAAAAATTAGTTAAACCTGCAGTACAATCGTTGGTGTTCTCAATACTTTTGGCTTATTTCAAAAAGAATAAACATATTTTTTAGAATCATGGAATTTCCAACAACATGTCATCTTACATGCAAGTGAAGTCAAACAGATTTGGGTATTGTATTTACGAAGACGGAGTATTACGTGATTTGTTTATTAAGTCTTCTGATGGTGGAATTTTTGAAGGAAAGGTAAATCGCTGACAATAATACTTTTAAATTTTATTGTGCCATATGTGTACACTTCGGAAAACCATTCCTCATCAGTAACAATAGAGGCCGAATTCGTTGAAGATACAAAACCATAAACCAGAATTTAAAAAATAAATTTACTTTAATGTTCTAAATTATATGAATGAATAACAAATAAATACTTGTTAAGTTTTGATGTGCCATAAATGCACATTTAGAAAATCATTTCTATCTAAAATTAGCTAAGAAAAACTTTCCCTGAGGGAACAAATTTTAGTTTTAAACATGTTTTAAAGACGGTTGAATATTGGTCTACGTTGTATAAATTTTCCGTCAGGACAAACTAATGAGTAATGAGCTGACTAAAAATAACAAAAAAGTTAATATCATTACTCTTTTGATAAATAACATTAATGTCATTTAAATTAGACTATCAGTCTTTGAAATTAGTTGGGGAAAAAGAGACAAAATGAAGAGCCAAAACGCTGAAGTGACTAATTATATACCTGGAGTAATGTTACGTAACGTAAATGCATCACAAACACAATGTGTCGGGGAACGCCTCGGCACATTGCGAGTTTATTTTATATCTTAAACACCTGTCTGTCCGATTAGTTTTTATTTTACCTTATTAGAAATTTTTGTTTGATAAATGTGTTTCGTAATTTTTTTTCAACCCACGCGTCAAACCAGTTCAGTTAATACAAAATAAGATAAATTAGGTGCTACGAAAATAGTTCAATGATTAGCTATTTCAACACCCCGTGATTGGTGAAGTGTGATTTCGGTACTAAATATATCTCTAATTTTGTGAAAGATTCAAATTTAAAAATGTGTTCCGGAAGAGTAGCAACCTCCGTCTAGCTAGCTACACCATCCTCGTGCAGAATCAAATTGTAGAATTAAAGTAACATGGAACTATGGCACGTCAAATATAAGTTTGGATACAGCGGCATCATACTTATCAATACTGTAATAACGGCCATAAAACTTTAATTTGGGCTAGTTTTATATTTGTAATAATTTACTTTTTAAATTCTGTTATATCATACTGCAATACAAACACAACGTAAATACACGTGCTCGTTTTTCATGTTATACTCCAATAAACTACGCATCACGCTAAAGGTGAATGGCGTGACGCATGACTCTTTTCATTTCATTGGCCAAAATTGTTTGTTGATGGTAGTTCTAATGCGGAGGAAATTTTTTGCATTTATAAAAAAAATCAAGAAAAAATAAAACATTGTTTACTGTTTTAGTTTCAGTGTTTAAATTATAAGAAATAACTTGTGTTTTAAACAACGCGCGTTATGAAGTGACACGCCATTTTTTTATGTTATAACTCAATACATTTGTAAAACACACAAGTTATTCCTTCAATGTGTCGAAAAAATTATTTTTATAAGTAATTATATATATACACGTTTATAACATCATTCTTGTTTCAGATGTGGCCTGGATCAATTGCATTTGCCGATTTTACAAACACGAAAAATGTGTTACCGTGGTGGCAGCATTACCTAAATTACTTTTATAATATTGAAGGTGTTAAGTTTGACGGATTATGGTTGGTAAGAGTTTATAAGTTGTATTTGTGTAAATGAGAGCTTTCATTTTTCAATACATTGCAAATTTTTTGAGAAGATATTGGTTTTGTTAATAAAAGATGTATGAGTGCCTCAAGCCTGAAAAAACAGAATGTAATCTTAAAAGTTGCAAATGATTCAACAGATTGTACAATGCCCTCTAATGAATATTTAGTAAATTTATCATGGTTTAAATATTTATCTTTATGACACGAACGTTTGGTTTGTCCTGTATTGCTGTTTATCTAAGATATACTTAGAAAATTTGTCAATATTTGGAAATAAATTTGGTCTATTAAGATTATTATTTCATCTTTTAATTTAAAAAAAAACCCTAGATCATTGTTATGTCCATTCTGTTGTGTTTGATAGCAAAATAAAACAAAGATTTGAGAATAAAATACCAAAATATATACACTCAAAATTGACAACTTACTAACTCAATGTTTTAAACATATACTGACTAAAGCTTTAGTAATAAATAAATTGGTTTTCATATTTTTGCAGGATAAAAACGAACCAGATAATGTCTATCTGTATTCTCTCGACAGATGTTCAAACAACAGATGGGACAATCCGCCATATCTTCCTAGTAGGTTACTAAAACTTATTATAAATGAAAAACTGGTGAATAAATGAAATTTCTCGACGCTGAATTTATCATTCTTAAAATATATATCTCAGTTAAGATTTTTCTTGTTTATTTTTTTTAAACTCCTTAGATAGGGTTTTGCTCAAAGCTACCATAACCCAGGTTATGAGGCCACAGAATAACAAAGCGATGGGTTCATTATCAGATTTATAACAGATTGGCGAATTCAAACTTAAAATTATAAAGACTTTGAAAAATATTTTATGGAATGAAATGATTTTTTATGTACATGTATTCTTTAAACCTCAGACCTCTGCGAAGGTAAAAATCAAGTCTAAATTTTCTTTTGATAAAAGGGAACCAAGTGTGAGAAAGATTGTTGCGAATATTAGTGTTTTAATCCAATTTTCCGATTTCCTGAACCATCTCAGAACTGACTTCCGTTATCAGAACATTATTACAACACATATACAAATACCTGTTAAATGTTGACGTGCTATATATGCTCATTTCGGAAAATCATTCTTCATCTGTGACAAAAGTTTGATAGATAAAAAACATAAGCCAAACAGTTGAAAATTACTGAATCTAAAATTCAAATGTTATATGAATCCAAATCCAGCTAAGGAATGCTGGAAGGGTAATATTTTAGTTTATATGTATCCTATTTCTCTGTATACAAAATTAATAGACATTTCTACTTGATTGCAAGATGTACTCGATGGTCTAAATAAAGGCGGATGCCTGTATGCAAGAACAGTTTGCATGGACTCCATGTTAAAATGGGGAAGACATTATGATGTACATAACTTATTTGGTCACAGCATGTCCATGGTTACCAACAGGTACATACATACATTTATTTAACTCTACTTTCAACAGAAATCGGATACAGATATAAATTGGATGGTAGAAAAATTTGCATGTAAGAATATATTAGCTTGACTCTGACATCAGCTACATTTGCTATGGGTATGAAGAGTATTTGTTAGATCGACTGGATATTTCTATTACCGTAGGGGATCATTGGCCTTCTATGTAAACTTGAGTTTTATTGCATTGATTACTTTTTCCCGATTTATCCCGCAATGTAGATCACAGTATGAATAAAATAAAGAATAAAATTTTTCTTAAATGTTACACATTACATACAAGCAAGGAAGTTTATAAATTATTTAAATAAACCTGAATTTTAAATTTAAAAAAAATTGTTTATTTATGGACTTGATTCATAATAAATTAAAAGATAATTGATTCTAACACCTCTAGACATAAATTTTGTACACGTCCGTAGACTGTGGTTTTACAGTCTCAATATGTCTATGACTTTTCTTTCTGGGTTGTTTCCCATTTACATTTTTCTTCTTCTATAATGAAATCCTAAAGCGATGATTTGTCGCCATATTGAATTCCTGTTTTAAATTCTACTAGCATACTTTCTGTAATTTACATCATTGCGGTTAAATGCCAATGAAAATATTTCAACGTATCAATAAACAGTCTTATTAGTTGTGTTACTGTTAATTTTCAAAATTTTGGCGAAGGAATAAGGGATATTTTTGAAAAAATAAAAATAATGACAAGCATCCACTTTAAGCCGCTTCTTTTTTTAATGGCCCTAAATATATATACATTCTTGTTCATCAAATGTATTTAAACCCTTTATAATACTAAAGCTACATGTTTTCTATTAAAAGGGCACTTCAGAATATTTTTCCTAATAAACGTCCATTTGTGATGACTCGTTCATCGTTTCCTGGGACTGCCAAGTTTGCTACAACCTGGCTCGGTGATAATGATGGTACGTGGCAACAGATGTCTAACTCGATAGTTGGGATATTGGAGTATGGAATGTTCGGATTTTCAATGGTACTTGATAACTACCTTTGAGCATAAAAATACGATTATTGTGTAACATTTGGGTTTTCGGGGTTTTAACGAAAAATTTCGACAGAATCTGTTATAAGTAAACTTCAATATCATAATTCTAATCAATATATTGAAAAGTTATCGTCGCTTCAAATTTCAGGTGTATTCTGATTTCAATAAATCATATTTATTACATTTCTTCCCCGGAACGAATTTTCAAGCGTCAGACAAGTATCGTTATCATCATAAAAAGTTCTTTTATTTAACATATTTATAATTGAAGTAACATATAAAACCTTTAAAAATAAAAGCCTACTGTGCTGCCCAATGGTAACACCGGATGTACATGTTAGTCATAACAAATCAATAGTACGACCACACTTCAAATATGATTGTGTATTGCTGAATCCTTAGCTAAAAACGAGAAAATAAAGCTTTTGAAAATGAACAAAGATATACAAAAACTGAACTTAATGATAAACCTTAAAGTCAAATACTTAAAATGTTAGAATTACCAACTATACAATATAACAGAATAGGAAATGACTTGATACAAGTAAAAATAAAAAGAAATTTTTTAGATTTAACAAAACACCACTGAAAAAGCACATAAATCGTACAAAAGGACACTGGTATAAAATTAAACAATAGATAACGTGCAAAACTTGGCATCATAAAAAATTTTGCTACCAGATTTGTTAACATTGGAATTTGTTACGCGACAGTGTTTTGTCAACCCTGACCCTTAGCAAATTTAATTCCAGACTGACTGAATTTCCTCTGGAAAAAACGAAATAAAACTTTAACCAGACTGTTTTTCCAAAAATTCATATACTCCGCAGAATTGTGATAAGAAAACACAAGACAAGTAAATCAAGGTTAAAAACTTTTGACCAGATTAAGTAAGTAAAAACTTAGTTTATGACAGGTCCGTCCAAATTGTCAGAGACAGAAGGCTTCCGATCATTACCCATCAATCTGTCATACTTATTTGCACTACAGCAAAACTTCGCTATTTCGAACTTAATTATCTCAAATATTTTAACTCGGTGTCAGTATTTTTTAAATACTTGAATATGACAAACTTTTAATCAGAAAGAAAATGACAATTTTATTATTATTATTATTATTATTATTATTATTATCATCATTATTAACTTGTAATCAGTATAATAAAATATTAGGGACACACGATAATTTCAATCTTTAAATCATTTGAAAGGCACAATTTGTTTTACTAATTCATTTGTTTTTAGGTTGGAGCAGACATATGTGGTTTTGATTTGGAATCAGAATATGAATTATGTATCAGGTGGACACAGCTAGGGTCATTTTACCCTTTCGCTCGGAATCATAATAGAAGAGCTATGAGAGTAAGTTTTTAACAAAACTGTCACCTCAGTTTTTTCCCTTACAATGTATATCTCATCAAGTGTGCGAGTGCGGTCTAATGTTTGTTTTGAATGCAAACGTATAAATATATCCATATCTTGCAATATAATTTGTGTTTTTTTTAATGAATGTTGAAAACATCCACTTCGAAAATTTATATTTTAAAAAAATGTTGAATATGATTATAGTGATATCTTTATCACGATTCTTCGAAATTTTTTCTATTTATTATCATAGTATGATTTTAATTTGAAATAATCATTTATATGTCAAATGGACCTTTATATCCAATTTCGTCTTATAAAACCATTGTATACTTTTACTTTACAAAGGACCAGGATCCAGCAGTATGGGGAAGCAGATTTATCGGAATAGCACGGAAAGTCTTACTTACACGATACAGAATATTACCATATATGTACACACTGTTACATGATGCGCATGTGTATGGAAAATCTGTCGCAAGGCCTCTGATGTTCGAGTAAGTTTAGCAAAGGGATTAATGTAACGGAATGTTTTGTATCATATGCGTTAAAATTTGCATATACCAAATCTATTGCTTATTTTTTAATACACAGAAGTTTTTCTTTACGGTTATATATCAATGATGTAATCAATAGATTTGTACAGATTTAGTTATAACACGATGAAAAAATTAATTTGAAACAAAATAGCAATCATTCCAGTAGAATTACAATGGAGTCATGAAAATAAAGTTTTTTGGTCAAATGGCTGAACAGAGAAGTAAATTCATGACAGTTTTATTTATGTAACACCTGGTTAATCTCTCTCCCTCCCTCTCTTTCTCTCTCTCTCTCTCTCACACACACACACACACACACACACACACTTGTTCACTTCCTGATAGTGAAGAAAAACTACCCAGTGAAACTGATGTATGACACTTAGGTATGCTATAAGTAGAAGTGACTTAAATAATTAGCTAGAGGTAAAAACACCTTGTTCTTAATTGTTAAATAGATTGTTGCATGTATATAACTTCGTATTGCTTTTCAGATTTTCTAGTGACAGATTTACATGGGACATGTATAAACAGTTTCTTCTTGGTCCAGCATTGATGGTGTCACCTGTGTTGCAAAAGGTACCCTAAAATGGTTAATAATCACTGTAATTGTTGAAACGAAAGTTGTATAGTTGATTCTAAAGCACCTGCCTTTAGATTAGGTCTTCATTATTCTATACTTTTTATTAATAATATTTAAGATAAAAAGCCGATGTTTTTGTAAAATAAATTTTATTGTATTAATACTTGTGATTGCTAACAGTAATAAAAATGTAAATTTGATAAGAATTTTAAGTATATGTTACCTGTCAATGCATTTTTTGGTATAAACATTCTCGTGATTGTTTATATAAATAAAACACCAGTCCATGTTCGAATCACAATTCCCAAAAAAAGTAAAAACTTTGGAAAATTGCAGATTTAGTAACACACGTGAAATGAGACCGGGCTCTCCGGAAGAGCAAGCATCTCTGTCTGGTTATTCTATTTATAAATCGTTGAAACTGCGCTGTTTAAACCTTTTAAAGGTTATCAAACATATAGGTTTATAAACCTGTATTGCATAAAGTATAAACATATATACTATGTGCATGAAGCACCATGATTTAAATAAAGATTGTATTTTATAGATATTGTGATCTTATCTGCATATGAGGTACGTTGAGTTGTAACAGAGCAAGAAAAACTTTACTTAAATATATTATTTTTAGGAAATAGTTATGAACATCCAAAATAATACAACTTTAGTTCTTTGAACAATTTTAAAGCACATTCCTTCGACAAGAAAGTTTTTAAAACACTTTTAGTATATTTTTAACAGGAAGAGAAGCATGTTCTTAGGTTTTCAATAGACTAATCGAAAAAGTTCAACTTATGATTTTATCGGTTGCTTTGGCAACCGATTAATTTAAAACTTAGTCATATATTTACGAAAAGGTAATCGACCGTTTTTTAGTTCCTTGAAGACAATTTAAATCAACTATGTATGTAACATATAAAACTAAGGCTTTTATTTTTTTAGGGTGACCGCTCCATATTGGCGTATTTTCCAAAATCGTCTCGGTGGTTTGACTATTACAACGTAAGTATTGTTAAATCAGTGACTTATTTACAAGGTCAGACTCTTCCTTGTGGAAAATTTTTATAAATGCAAAAGCAATATTCAATTTCAACAGAAGTTTAGATGAACTGTTATCTATATAAATGTATTGCCAAAATATAAACAATCGACAATTTTTAATAAATTACTTATATTGTTTTTTTAACATGATACAATATCTGACTCAAAAATTCTCTGTTTGCATCGAATTCAGAAAAGCAAAAAGTGCACAAAAGCTTAAAATCAATAATTTTTGTCACTTATTCTCCCTTTAGGATAACTATTTGTAATTCATTAAATATTTTGGTAAACTATTTTGCAAATTGCTGATTTTTCATTTTTATTACAAAGTACTTGCTTCTAATAATAATGATTACAATAATATTAATTGTTAGGTGTTAAGAAGTACAATACGAAGTCGCTTGACTCTCAGAATGTACATGTACTTTACATTAGTTGGCGACAATAAACCTGTGTTATCTTTGTTTAAAAACCTATAATTGTTGTTGATGATGTATTGCTTTCACTTATTTAAATGTTCTAACGATTTGTTTTAAAATAAATGTCAGATAAAAGCTTATTATATGAATTATAAAAGAACAGATGTAAGCTGTTGTTGTTTATTTATAAACAGGGGGAAGAAATCAATGTAACAGGGAGAGTCGTGTCCCTTCCAGCTCCTTTAGAAACTATAAACCTACATCTACGAGGAGGTTATATAATACCAGCTCAGAAACCAGCCAACAATACTGTTTATAGGTAAATACTTCAGTACTTTGATTTTTTTACTTAGCGTTATATCCACCTCAGAATTTCTGGCTTTTCCTCTGTTTGAACTCTTGCTTTTAAGAAAACAGATTGAAAGAGAGACAATTAACTAAAAAAGTGATGTAGTATTGTAGATTCTCTTTATTTTGTTAATTGCGCTCAAACAAATAAAACTTCTATATACATGCATGCTACCAATGATATATCATTCTTCGTGACAATCTTATACTATGGATTTTTTTCTTTTCACAAATTTTTATCAATAACACAAATCTTTTCTTCTTAATAAGCAATAATATAATTTTTTTTGTATTCTGCTTTATCAGTAATTGCTACTAAAAGCATAACATTCATTGGCGATAAAGTATTAAAAGACTGGATGAATGGGTCATTATTTTTGAATCATTTATTAAATAAACTAATGATTGGTAATTTCGAGTTCTGAATGATTCAACGTGTTTAAAACTAACTTGTTTTACAGTACCATATTAAAGACCTGTGTAAAGTTTTGAATCAGTATAATAACATATTTGTTTTTGTAGTATAGTTATATTGCAAGAATTTGAAAGTATTCAAAACTCTGAACATGACTGTATTACTATTTAATTGTCAAGTGCTGAATAACAAATATTTCTTTTTGGTAAAAATTAAACATTTGACTATGACAATACCGTTAAATGTTGCTAGTGCCAGGAAGTTGTCAAATAAGGAATAGCTTGATTACGGAATGATAGTGGAATACATAGATATTTAAATGACAAAGTTGAAAAGAGGTGAAATAGAATGATTTAGTCAAGGTTCTGTTACTACTATAAACAAGGTCAGTTTTGGAACAGGAAACGGCGAGACCGGAAATATCGTTGGGCAAACAATAAGATTTATTCAAATGGACATCGAAACTAGGCGCTGAGGGGTGTTGTGACCTGTTAGTCCGCTTGGTAGAGAAGAACTAAAAACCCATAAAAGTAAAATTTAAAAAATAATGACATGCTAAACAGAACAAACACTATTCGCAAATCGCCGAAGGGTTTAGATGCAAATTACATCAATTTAGAGCGGAACGCCTTCTTTTAAGAACAATTGTATGTACATGTATTTTGTTTACTTTCCAGTCGTAAAAATCCATTAGAATTGCTGGTAATTTATGACGATCAATACAACGCAGATGGATATTTATTTTGGGATGACGGAGAAAGTACAGGTAAATTTTAAAATTAGTATATCATATTCAAACCTTTTAATTCTGATTTTTTTTAAAAAAAAAAAAAAAAAAGCTTTACAATTTTAAATAATGCTGGGAATTGCAAATGGATTTTAGATAGGACCAAGCAGAACCACAACTATATAAAATATTAACATGAAATACAAATAAATAATTTTGAATAAATAAATATATACAAATAAACAAATACATATAAAATATTGATCGAGATAGAAAAAATTGACTATTCATGATTTAACTTCTTTTCCTTGCATGTTTCATGTGTTATTGGTGGCTTAAAGAACCGGCTTACTAATACCGGAGACTTTTGTTATATAGGTTCAATTTCAGTTCAGGCAGATACTTGTTTAAGAAACGTCAGTTCTCTTGTTCGAGTCGGTGGTTTCTACAGATATTTTTGATTCCTTAATCACAAAACTAAACAAAATCAAGATAATTTAATGTTTTTGATAAGCGTAAAGATGTTTTACGTTAACTTAACAAAAATACCTGTTTAATTTTGCTGTGCCATATGTGCAAAAGTTATTCTGGGATACAATTACAAAACCTATAGTCCTTAAGAAGAAGACACATAACACATATGGTTTAATCGGGTACAGCTGCTGGTGGAGTAAATCTCCCTGAGCGTATCTATAACTCGGTAGGCAGTTCTTTGTGCTGTCAGAAAATATACCGTTTGGCAAAATTTTCAGCAGTCTTAATTTTTGAAATTTATTAAAAACTAAGGTTTGTTCCCTCATGCAAAACATTCCTTAGCTGAATTTGGATTTAAATAACTTTGGAAATTTAGAATCATTAATTTTCAACTGTTTTGCTTATCGAATTTTTCGGCTCCTAGTGTCACTGATAAGAAAAGATTTTCCTAAATTTGCACATACGGCACATCCAAAATTTAACAGGTATTTGTGTTATATTTTCATTTGCCTTGTGAAATCCCATAGCTGCTAGCTTTAGAGTCGTTTCGTTCATGATAGACAATGAACGACAAAAAACCTTGTCACTCCGTGTTTCAATACATAAAATATGCAATACACAATACAGAACTACATTACCATATCTAAACAAACATGGCTATCATGTTACTTTTGTTTACATTCGAGACAAGCTTGAAAACCGCATTTTTACGAAATTTTACAAGAACGGTTCATTGGTTAAAATGCACAAAATAAAATCAAAGAAATTAATCAAATGAAATTTTGATACATATTTAGGCACCTGGCTGATATTCACCTAATATTGACATTGTGAGAGACGGAGTTTAAAAAATCAAATGTGTTTTTGAAAGAACAGACAAGAACTTGTCTGTCAAAACCATCAAACCACAAAAAAAATTCTTGAACAATCGGATCTTACGAAAAATTTCTTCCTACCTGGCAAAGCTGCTATATCCCGTATTATTTTGAGACAATATGTAATGGTAAATCTTGTCAATTAATTTTGTCTCGCGGGATGTAAATTTCAAGTGATTTAATTTTGAATTGGAATTAGATTGACGCATGTATGCCACATTCAATGAAATTTGTCCGTTTCACATGCTGTGTTTGTTGATCGAAAAAACTGAAAAATCGGCTACACGCTTATAATCAGTTACAAGGGATACAAAATGAACTCCTCAAAAGTATAATGCATGGTTTAAGTACTACAAAACTCCTTTCTAAACTTAAAACGATCATTTTCTAAACTTTGAGAGATATACGATCAAAATACCTGATAACACTATAATTTTTCGAACCAAATCTCCCTGTTGTTACCCCACATCAAAAATATTGCGGATTAGTAATGTGCTGTTCTCGGTCTTAAATTCAGCTGTTACGTCTACCGGATTCTCCCGATGTGCATGTGTTATAGATGGGAATTTTTTTTCTTACAATAAATGAGGAATTTTTTAAAAAGTATTTAACGAAAATAAAACAATTGAACTGTTTAAAATGATGTTCATTGTCAGTATGAAGGCAACAACTTTGCAAGCAAACTTATCATAACGCGCGTTATTCCGTTTGCTTGCAAAGTTGTTGCCTTCATACTGACAATGAACATCTTTTTAAAACAGTTCAATTGTGCTCGATTAGGTGCTTAAACTGGCTTACTTTAACAATTTGATATGACAATGACGCCAGGACTTAAATATTGCCTTTTGTTTTGTTTTTGTTTTTTATTACAGATACGTTTGAGAGAGGGAACTATCTTTACTTAACGTTTAATTCTTCAAAGGTAATATAAATTCAGTTAGTTCAGTATCTAGTGGGAATTTTTATTTAACAATTGTCATTATAAAACTTTTAACAAAGTAATTCCATTTGTTTAAATATGATACACGTTTTTAATTTGACTAGGTTTTCAAAATTTACGGATTTATACAAGGCTGTCTGTAATATAAGTAGATATGTAGGGATTTCTGACCATACTCTATAATTTGATCAGTGCACATCCATTGTCGGTAATTTTATAATCAGTTGTCTCATGTAACCTCTCTTGTTTGTTTTTTTTCCTTCGTTTGTTGTTCCTTGTTATCAGTTGTATTTTTTATCGATGTTTTTTCAAGCTACACATAACATTATTCCTTGTGAAGATTATTACTATTTTACACTACAATACAGGGTCAAAGTCTACAAATCAATGTTCAACATAATTATTATCCAGAAGCAGAAAGTTTAGTTTTTGGAACAATTGAATTTTATGGTTTGGCTGGTTTACCACGTGATGTTTTTATCAATTCTAAAAGATTACATTCCAGACGTATCATTCGGTTAAATAAGGTACGTTACATATGAAAGTATAATACTATTTATTCTTATATACGTTTTGGCTAGAAGAATTTGTATCATTACATTTAAATGCTATCCCAACTCCTCAATTTGTTCTGCTTTAATAACAAAAATGTTCCAGGACGGGTTAAAATTGTATGCAAATGAAGTGAAATGAAAATAATTAATTACCATCTAAGAAAGTATTAACTTTTTTCAGTTATTTTTACAAACTCCATCTACGAATTCAGACTGGAAGGGTGCTCCATAATATAGAGACTAATTAAAATGCAGGGTTGTCATTGGTCATATAATTAGACAAGGTACCAGTGTACGTGTATTCTAAACCAGATAGGTATACCTATGTTCTACAAACAGAAGTGTTGCACTTTCAGCCTACTAAAGATAAGACCAAATTTAGAACATTAACCGTGTGGGGGACTCTTCTTGTTGTTTTTACAAATAGACAGAGATATATCTCTCTTCTTCTTGTTGACTTTAACAGACAGAAAAGCAAAAATGATTTTTATCAAAAATTTATTATATAGGTGATCGCGTTATTTTAATATGTATTTTATTGATCCGCACTAAAAAAATCTCAATAATAAAAATGATAAATTTATAATGTTGAAAATTATTTCCCTTTTTCGAAGCAGATGAAGCAGATTCTGTACATAATAAATACGACACTTTTTACAGTTGAGTATCCAAAATTTTTGCTAAGGTAATTAAACAAAAATTTTGTTTATTTTTTTTTTTCAGATTATAAGATTTACAAAACTAAATTTGAAGATAACACAAAATCATAATATATGGTGGAATATTTAGGATTTGTTGGGTCACCTGGCGCAATACGTCTTTAGTTCATCCAACATGTCTTCCACGTACAACAGAAATACTAGAATCAAAAATGACAATGATGTTAAAAGGCTTTCCGAATCAAATCAAAGATGTAGAGAAAAAATATAAGTTCTTTTTATATTAGTATTATTACTGTTATTGTTGTTATTTTCATAATTGGCAATATTAAATATGCTGTTGACTTGGTAATATCCATTAAAATATCTAAGATTAATTTTTTTGAATTTTTTTACAGAGTCAAATTTTAAAAAAAATGGTTGGTTCATCAAAAGCAAAGAAATATTGTGATGTTACAATAATATCAGTTTTATCATTACACGTAATACCCAAAATAAACACCATTAAATGTCATTGTCCTGTAAGTAAGCGCCATAATCTTCACAGCCGAATTATATTATTACCCACACCACCGGATACCATTTTCCAGGAAAACTAACACCATTTTGTCATATTCTGTGCCCGGAAACATACTGAGAGCTATGATTGTTTTAAGTGCCTGTCAATACTCTATTTTTTCCCATTTTATCAAGTCATCTGGTCAGCATCTCTGGCTACCAATCAGTCCACCACCATAAACCAATTTTTTTTATATCAACTGCAGAAGCCACATTACTGGACAACGATTTGTCATTAAATAAATTTGCAGAACTACGCCATATCGAAATAATACCAAGTCGGGAAGTCTGGACATGAGTTTAGGGTCTTGTACTCCTTACGAATTTAGTTCTTAATTAAACCAAACTCCGGACATAACAACGTCACATCCAGTTTTATGTCCAGTGCTTGTTCAAAATCAGGAGTGTTTATAAATGTGGTGATCTCAAGATAAGTTATCCTTATTTTAAGCAATTTACTTCATAGTAGTTGTAACTTTTTATCTGTACGAGTTTTCTCCCTTTATGCTTGTTTGGTTATAGTTTACTGTTAAGAACCATACAACACGCAATCCTAAATAGTTAATGAATAAATAATGTTCGTAAATAAGTATAGTAATAAACGTACTGACTTATATGCCTTACCAATTTTAGAATTGTTACATTCTTTTATATTCAAATTAAACTTCTTACACATACATACATGCATATGTTGATAATTAAATAATAATTACTATTATGAGATCAACATCCGGGTTTTGTTAATTATCACATCCTTAATTAAGACTGGTGCAAGTGATAAATATATAAAATAAGTATACACAAGTTAAATATCTCGTTTTTGAGTCATTGAAATGAGAGTTGTAGGGACATCTGTTGGTAAAATGTGTAATACTGTGAGGGACCGTTATAAATATTGAGTTGTTGCTGCTGTTGTTGTTGTTGTTGTTGTCGTTGTATAACGTCACATCAGCAATTTTCAGCTATTCGCAACGAGAAAAAGTAATAAATATCTATGGATTAATTCAAAAAAACAAGGAGATGTGGAAGTATGTATTATCGTCTGCCGTGTACCAGTACTTAGGGCGACTTTTTGTATGATGCTAGCTCACCCAGTCACTATGCCACATACCACTCACCCAGTCCATAATTCTGACACCGGTTGAACCCGTCAATACTCAGTCCTCTAAATGCCGAGCGACAGATAAGTAAGCAGTATTTCAATTTTTAAAGCCCTATGTTTAATCCGGTGGGAGTTCGAACCAAGGACATTCTCGGTAATAGATAATAAGCTTTATGACTTGGCATATAAATGTTTGAATATAGGTCCAGGTAATTTAGTATCCCCTGGTATTTGTTAAAAGGACTACTGGTAAATACGATTTTTGGCTTTAATGATTGATTGATTGATTGATTGATTGGTTGATTGATTGAATAGTGTTTTATGTAACATCAGCAACAATTTAGCATTTCTCAACAATAATTTGTTTTTAAAAAAATTCAAGTATTAATCGAAATACAAAATCATTTATACGTACATTAAAAAACACATAGTATTTAAATTTCATATCTTACTCTCTGTATTAAAATTGTTATTAATTAGCTTGTAACAAATAGTATATAACTTGCACACTTTTAAATTATATAAAGGACGTCGACGATATCAATGCAGAAAATTAAAATTTGTTAAACAACTGCTGTAAACCACATACAACAATTGGATTGGTATTAAGTACTTTAAAAAATGTCCTCTTCAATTAGGTTTAACTTGATTAATCTGAAACTAAATCAAATTTCGACAAAAGTTGAAAGAAGATGAGGCAAGCCTCAATATAAATTAGATAAGAATTACGGAATAGTTATATATATAAACTCATCAAATTAAAAAAAAATATGGTGCTTAAAATTCCTTCATCTCTTCTTACATACATAATTATCTATATACAATTTAAACATTCATTTATACATTACCTGTTGATAATTTAACATATGAGTGACTTTTCATTGTCGATTCGGCAGCACATCCAGCCACTCGATATCTAAATGTAGGCCCCAAGTAAGCCATCTCTCGGCAGTTTTTCGGCCACTCAACCCCTTTGCTCCTCAGCTTTTTTGACGCTCGGTTCCGCGTAACTTTTTTTTGTTCACTTGGCCCCTGGATAGTTTATTAGTTAGCATTTGTAAAGTCGTTAATGCAGTCAATAATTCAACAAAACTCAATATCTTAGAATGTTCGTTTAGTGCTGAAATAAGTTTATGAGATTTCGTAGTATCATAAATTTTATGTAAAAAGTAAATTTGTTTCTAAAAACAGTGTCAGAAAACGAGATTTCAATTGTAGAAGACTAAGGGAAACTTTTTTTCATAAACTAAAAGAATAACCATTCATTTATCAAGATTTCTAACGTGACTTAGAAACTTAGAAATTTGAATTAGTTTCAAATTATGAAAGTTAAGAAGAAGATGTTAAAAGTCCGTTAATTGAAGCCCTTATTAGTTATCACAGCTAGTTGAAATATCCTTATATATAATTATATGTTTACATGCTTAGATAAATGTTTTGTTTATTACAGAGGACCTTCTTTAATTTCGCCTTGAAACTTTATTATTTTCCCTTTTTTTCCTTGCAAATTTAACAAAAACAATTAATCTTAAAAATACTATAGACAATAACTTAAAGCCAATTAATTTTATTATTTATTTATTTATTATTTATTGCATTGGCAGGTTTTAATATCTTGAGTTTTTTTTAAATTTTAATTAGCTCCTTGTCCATTATCTGACGAGAGTTCAACGGCAAGAACATGTGTTAATTGTTCAACCACTCGGTACATACTTAACTCTTTGTTTGCAAATGGTTGATCCCGACTGCTAAGGGACCGAATTAGCTGTCGGGAAATTGACAGCAGCTTAAGCTGCATCTGTTTCAGATATAGTTAGCTTCTCCATCACTAGCTATCCATGTTTCGGCCACCCAACAGCCAAACTTAGGCTTCTTTTCTATAGTTTATTGTTAAACTTTCGAGAAGTCTGCTGCATATTCAACACATTGACGAGACGTTAAATAGTTCACTAAAATGGTAACGAGAGACTTTAAAGAGTTCTAGACCTGGATATCTACTTGTTGACAATATAATATGACCAAAGTTAATTTTCTTGTCATTAAATTTCAATATCAGAACACCCGGTTCAAGCGACACAAGAGCCGAGCGTTTTAATTACTTTCCTAATGAAATATCTCATTGTGGCAAAAAGAAAATGTTTAAAAAGTATTGAGCTATGTATATTAACAACCCAGCAGTAAGCTTATTAATTTAGTAAGTTTTTGAAGCACTTTATAAAAAAGTTAAGTTTCATATTACGAGAAGTATTCAGCATTTGAATGCAGAGATAGTTAACCTAGTTACATCATATGCCGGAAATATGACCTTATTAGATAAAAATGTATCAAAAACTGACACGTAGATGCAGGTTATTAGTCTCACTCATTATATAAAAAAGTTTAAAATCTACATAAGTACTATAGTTATCTTACGATGACCTACTATCAGATTTTGTCCTATTTACAATACTGGGTGGACAAGCTTTAAAACTTAATAATTGCCATTTTATGCAAGTTAAGTTGTTTTTAAGAGCATTGTACATCAACTGTTTCGTTATTCCGTCCAGTAACATGTATGTTTATATATCTGGTTTTTTTTTTCGGTTTTATATTTGTGGTCTGGTTTGGCTTTTTTTAATGTTGTTGTTTGTTTTGTTTTGTTTTTTTTTTTTACATTGGTACACGCTTACAAGCTTTTTCTGCTATTTTACAAACCTTAAAAAATCGCTATATAGTGGATTAACTGTTGTTTTACATAACATCAGTAATGTTTTGCTTTACATACGGAACAGTTTCCTTATTAACAGATTCAAGTGGTGCTTGAGGTTGTATTTCTCATCTGGTTTTTACTTTTTCACACTAATGGCGGCCTTACGTGTGCTAGTTTACTTGTTTGTCCATGATGTCCAAGAATAAATATCATAGACTACTGAGCTCATCTTACTGAAACCAAAGTCCCTCGAAAAGGCATAGAGCAGGGAATATCTCAATAGCGATTGACCGGGATCAAACCCATAACTCTGAGACACCCTAGGTTTTGAAGGTTACTACTTTTCGCGTTTCTTAAGATAGAAAATTTTTCTTTTCGAACCCCGACCTTTCATCTGTTAAACACGTCGCACAAAGGCTGAAGTGATCAAAAAATTAAAATAAAAAATTAATAAATAATACAAAATAATAACTAAAAAATATATCCATTCTTTAATTACTTCATGATCTTAGGAGATGGGCCTCGGTGGCCGAGTGGTCTAAAGCTCTCTAATGGATTACAGTGTAACTCGCCACTTAGGTTCGAATCCTGCTCTGGCAGATTTCAAAGTTTGTCATTTCGTATGTTGAAGGTCGGTAGTTTACTCCAGGTACTCTGGTTCCCTCCAACAACCCAGAACTAAATAAAAGAATCAAAATATATTCATTAAAGTTTAACCTTGGTTACAGAGGAGAAGGTCGGTAGTTGTCTCCAGGTACTCTGGTTCCCTCCAACAACCCAGAACTAAATAAAAGAATCAAAATATATTCATTAAAGTTTAACCTTGGTTACAGAGGAGAAGGTCGGTAGTTGTCTCCAGGTACTCTGGTTTCCTCAAACAAAGAACTAAATAAAAGAATCTACATTGGTGCATTAAACAACATTACCCCGCACCACCTAATGTTTTAGAATGTAAGAAATTATTTTAACTCATTCGAAATGACAATAGTTCAAAAATCGCGTTTTAGAACCAGTTTTGCCAGTCTTAAGGTATCTGCTTTGTAATCAGTTTTTATTGCAAAAAAACGCTCCGTAAATAATCACAAACACTGGTGTTTATTAAAATATAGATTTACACAAACTATTAAAATAATATTCATGACTTGACAAAATATGTATAAACTTGGTGTCAAAATCTTCGTAAATCACGCTACTATCGGATAAATGACATGTGTTTGTTTATATAGAAGATTGTAACCGGTGTATTCTAAATAAAACTTGATTTAAAAACATTTGAAACTTAATGCAGAAAAATAACACCATCCGAATGGACGGAGGATACACTGGTCATAATTGGTGCCAACGACCGATTAACGCTGAGAAGAAGGATATGATATTAAAACGCCCGGTCCTTAATAAATTAAATTAGAATGCAGAAAGGACATTACCCTTACAATAAGTATAATTGTAACAAATTTTAATTCATATATCTTAAATATTTTAACCATTAAAGCAAGAAAAGTTTATTACAGTTTGTTGTTTGGTAGATCAGTATTAAAGGGCTTATTAAAGACCCCGTTTCCAAATAGTCCGTGTAGTATAAAATGTGTAGAGTACTAATTTCTTGATACTCAAGATTATTTTTTCTTCTACGTATGGTGTATTTATTTCACAGTTTAAACGGTATGGTAGATGTTGTTCTCATTACGGGAACTATTTTTAGCGAAGCAAGCTGCTTAAAAATATTGTTGACAATTGTTGGTTTGTTGCATACTTATGCTTTTCAAAGCCCGCAAAAAGTTCTATGACAGAAGCTTACTCTTCCAAAGCTCCCTGTTATGAGATTATTTTTCATTTGAGAAAGACAGTTTCGAATCGGTGTTAAAGTAAAAGCGCCGAAAAAAAAGCACTTTCCTTCGAAAAGCCAAGCGAATACTTTTGTGCTTGAGCCAGGAACGAGTCTGGTTTCTAAGGAGCGTTGTGATCTGTATGCAAAATGGATATCAAAATATATTCATTAAAGTTTAATCTTGGTTACAGAGGAGAAGAGATTCAATGAAAAACACGAAGAACAAATATATAAAAATATATATATTTACTTTTTTATATTATTGATAATCTCGTAGAACGAGATATATATACAAAACATTATTACATTATAAAAACGGATATCATTACACGTTTCGTATAAAAACATACATACGCATTTTCACTCAAATATTCATTTCTTCAACCACACCATTTGTATCATTTATACCTCATTCCCCACTATGGCACATTAATAAATAAATAAATGATATTCGCAATTTGATTGCACACAACCTTTAAACATCTAACATACACAACAACATACACACTATATTATTAACTATCACACTCTTTTAAAGAGCTTCATATACCTATCATTCATTCATATGAATGTCGTCAAAATGACTATTGGCTTAGGTAGGAAATATGCTACTAAGTATTTAAATAAAACTACTCCGGCATGCATGTGTTTAGAGTATTATTTTTTTGGTAACAGTAAACCTTCGGTTTATTATGACATTATACATTATATGAACGTAGGTGGTTTATGATTCACCTGAAGAAGGACACACGCATTTATTTTCCGTCTTTTATGACCAAATTTACCTAGTAGCGTATTTCATATTATGATTATTTACAGCGGAATTATATACACAATTTTGGATTTTATAGAACATTTTGGCTTTATCTTGATGATTCACAACACACAACACTTTTCTAAATGTTTCACGTATCAATTCTACATTTCGTTAAAACCGTTAAATTATTTAGTCAACTTTCGTGTACTTTGGTATTTAACAAGTCTCAAACACTCACTGTATCCTCTTCGGAACTCCAACTTTACGCATAATTCAAACAAACACTGTATCCTCTTCGGAACTCCAACTTTACGCATAATTCAAACATACACTGTATCCTCTTCGGAACTCCAACTTTACGCATAATTCAAACATACACTGTATCCTCTTCGGAACTCCAACTTTACGCATAATTCAAACATACACTGTATCCTCTTCGGAACTCCAACTTTACGCATAATTCAAACATACATTCCTACACTTGTCGCTATATTAATATTTGTGAGTTTGCATAAAAATAATGTGTACTTTCATATTACAAATTTAGATTTTCTTCTATAACAATACAAACCTCCTTTTACTTGAAATTTCAAACACGCTTTCAAAAGATTTCAAGTCCAACTTTTATAAACATAGAAAGTTAGGTTGAAATATTCGTTAAAAACTAGTAACATACTTTAGCTGCATAATTTGCCAGCTAGGATAATGTACAAGAGGAATGAATGCTTCCTGGTGTCATTTCAATTGAAAGAGACGCATTTAAAGGTTAAAGAATTGCCTAACAAAGTCGAAAATGATACCAATAATCTTCAACCAAACAAGAATTTTAAATCGGAGTTAGAAGTTAATAATTCTATTGAGAATAACGAAAACACTGAAACTAAGATCAAAAAGAGTATATTTAAATTTCTTGTGGATCCTCCGGAATCTGAAGATAGTTTCTCTTTGTCTATACTGTTATCACCATTATCCTCTATAGTAATCCACTGTTCATCCCCAAACTCCGTTTTAAAGCTGTTTTGATCCATGCTGTAAGGGTCTCTTACATCGGTTATGTCCCCTTGGTTTTGGCAACCTAACCACCATTTGGCAATCGGTCTTGGATATGATGTATCAATCTATAAAATATATATAAAAAAAATTTTATTTTTCACGTTCATAGGAAATACGTTTAGAAAGTTGACGTGAATAAAATTATAGTGTTTGTTCTTGATCATACAGCTATTACTGCAAACATATCGGTTAAAGCTCAATTATTTAGGAAAAGGAATAATAGAGCCAAGATGACAAACAGAATGGCCTAAAATTATAAATAACCGTAGGCATCTCTAAGCAGATCCCTGAACAAGTTTTATCTTATGCTAATTTTTTCTAGTCAAATCATGTTTAGAATAAAATTGCTTTAAAGCACAACAACTACTGTTAGTAGGACAACACAGTCTTTTTACGCAATCGCGAGTAAGAAGTCGTTAAGTCACGTGATATCATAGCCACGGCCGTGGTTAATTGTGGTTTTTGTGGTCGTACATCGAACTTGTGACCTCCGATATTTCTTTTTATCCGATGATTCAGCCTATCATACATGTATTTTATAGCTAGCATAAATCAGTCTTGGCGATAAATAAAGATCTGATTATTTTTATTTTTAGACATGTTTGTTGACGGACAACAGACAAATATATTTATAAATTATTCTGTCTAATATTACGATATTCCCGCCACTTTTCACTTTTAAGGAAAAAAGGCAGAATTAGTATCGTAAATGTTTATACACGTTACCTATGATGACACACTGGCTTGAGGCTATTTGTCCAGCATGTCTACTTATCCATATAAGGACATGATAATGAATCATAATCTATATGAGTTACAAACACAAAGATTAGTAGTAAGAAACTACGCATGATTCAAGAAAGAAAATTGTTTTATTTATATTTCTTTATTATGGCAGCATATATGTTTTAACATGGTAATAAAATAAGAGAAAGAGAAAAGATTGACGGGGCTGCTTTTTATTCAGCTACTTAATGTATCATCGAGGTATCAACCCACTATTTTAAAAACTATCATCACTTGTAAGATATAAACAATTAAAGGGAAAATGCTGCACATTTTGAAGGGAAAAAACTACTATGACATCATTCAAATTATTTATTAGCATTCAAATTATTAATAAGCCTACATGAAATGACTTCGATTCTACAGTTATATGATAAAGACTGAAGTCATATATAAAGGACCGTTGGTTGAATGTTGTTTTACATCACATCAGAAATTTTTCAACAAATTGTGAAGAGAACATTTTGAATCTCGGGGATTCAGGATCATGTAGTGCATGAGTGTTTCTAATCAGTATTCAACCTTTAAAGTGCTACGACACTCACACATAATGTCGCGGATAAACATCGTAGACCACTTAGCTCACTTAACCGATACCGTAAGGGCTTACGACAATGAAAAAAAAACATTTTCACTCGCGTTGGGCCAGGGTTAAACCTGCATCTAAAGCTTCAACAACTCGGCCAACGCTGCACCTTAATTAAGGATATCTTCCTGTTATTTTGGTATTGGATCTAACTATTTTTTTAAAAAACAACTAAAATTTCTGATATATAAGAACCATTGTAACCACAGTACACAGTGAGCTAATGTAACGATAAACTTTAAAACGATGTTGTAAAAGCTTTACTTTAAAAACCAAATCGTTTTAGCAAAACATAAATAAGAATTACAAAAGAACTATTTTTGAAAAAAATAAGATTAGCCAGGGTATTAACTTCAGATTTAGAAACAAATGTAAGTTATATATGATTATTTTGATTTATCTACAAGTGACATTTATTACGTTTTTTTCTGCTTGGCAATTTTCGTCTAGACAAATAAAGATGTCAGTTAGTGTATTGACAGCATAATTCATAAGAAATAACATTTTAGATATTCTTCCATTCTCATTATTCATTAAAATATTATTATATGTTTTCCATTTTCAGTATTCATAAGAAATAATGTTATTAAAAACTGTATGTTATTGCTAGTTTTGTTTTAATTGATCTTGATTAACGGGGCCTCGGTTGCCGATTGGTCTAAAGCGCGCACTTCGGAATCACAGTCCCTTCAACGCTTATTTCGGATACTCACTCGGGTAAATTCTTGCGTGCAAAAATGTATGTCAGTTCGCTTGCCGAAGATTGGCAGTTTTTTTCACCTTCCATTAACTGACCGTCTCGATAAAAGTGAAAGAATGTTGATTAGGCGTTAAACACCATTACTCACACTCTACACTTTATCTATCGACTTTGAACTCTGTCATCCGTCACAATCATGATGTGTTGTGTACTCCAATTTCAAACCTAGCCAAGAATCTTAATAAAAATTGTCGCGTCCAGTTGCTTCAATTTTAAAATTAATCCTTTTTGTTACCTAACCCTATTATTTAACGTGCCAGCTGTAATGTATTTATTCTAAAAATTGCATTCAAATAAAAAAGACTTTGTTGCAATTCTATCTGTCTCTGAGCCTCACACGATTTTAGTGCTTGTCACAGTTGATAAAAATATATCGCCGTTAGGTAATATCCCAGGGTACATTTCAGATATAATCTACATTTCGATCAAATGTTACTTAATTTATTTGGATCTTTGCTCCAAAAAAAAGAAAATAATTTAAACACAATGTCTGACCTGAATAGGATGTTTTGAAAGATCACCCCTTAGCTTAAAGCCATAGATGACATGTATAGAATTTATAATTCATCAGAATGAATTGTAATTATATGTTAAATAACAATTTGGCATAATGTTACTGGGTAATTACTCCAAATACATAATGTTAAACTGTTATATAAAGAGCAATATAATGTAACGAAATCGTTAATATTGTATAACATATGACAGTCTAACTTTCAAAATTAATTCCAAATGATGCATTAGCGATAATAATCAGGTTAATTTGTGAAGAAAAACTTTTTCAACATGCGTATTAAGTGTAATTATGTACTGTCTGTGGGAAATAAGTTGCACGTTTAAGAATCTTCAAACCTGTAGATACCATTCGGCGTTATGTCGTTCAGTGTTGGGGTGGGGATAAGGGGGAGATAAATGTATTCAGTGATCTTTATATTTGCTTATGGTTTCATAATTTTTGTTGTTCATTTGTTCATGCATAGTACATATTTCTTAATGACATGTGTGTGCGCGTGTTTATGCATGCGTTCGTTCGTTCGAATTAACTCACCGTAAATAATCTATCATTATATCTATAATAATCTTTGCCAGTAAAGAAGTAGGTTCTACCGTTCTTCCATTGGAATGCTGCTTGTATATTGTTAGGTAAACCCCTCCATTTGGAGATTGGTCGTGGGTAGCCGTATTCAACTGACTGGCCTGAGTATCGGTAATATTTGTCACCTAAAATGGTAATAATAATCTAATTATTGAACTGTTTACAACATCGACTTGAATTTGCCAAGATGTCTGGCAAGCTATGTCTCCTTATTGTGTGAACGTTTTAAGAAAACAAGATACTATTCCGAACTGTAAATAAAAAGTTTTTAAAGTTTAAAATAAAAGAAAATCATTTAAAATCCCGAGTTTGAAAATTTTATGATAATATGTTGATTTAAGTCAGACTTACCTTTGAAGAAATATGTTTTGCCGTTTAATCCCCATACCATAGCTGCTGTGATATCATTCGGAACACCTTTAAATCCTTCGGATATATCATTAGGTCCATAAACTAATTTTGTGTTCCTAAATTTCCAGTATTTGCTTCCCTGCAATTATAGATTTAGTGTTAAAAAATTTTCAGAGTATACACTAAAAGATTACAGAAATTCACTGTCTGGTCACTATCTATTTTCTACAACAAACAAGTCACTTGAGAGGAAATATTGTCTAGATTTAGATCTTAAGTATACAATTTTTGTAAACTTTGTTATTTTCAAATAGCATGCCCTAGACGGACAAAACGAGGCAATGATTTAAGAATAAGAGGATGTTACAAATATAACATCCATACACTACAGAATAATGTTTTTAATATACAATAAAACAAATATTCTAACGACAGTCAAATCCATTTCTAGATAACAACAGAAATGGTGAAGAAACCTACCTTAAAAATAAAAGTGTATCCATTTTTCCAAGTGAGTACAGCATCAACAGGTCCATGAACACCTCTCCAATCCCAGTCTATAGGTCTGGGATATCCCTTGTCTATTCCAAATCTGCCAAGACGGTAATAGTATTTACCTGAAATAAAAAATCAAACTTTGATTTCCAGCTTCATGCAATAACCTTGATCCAAATCAAAAACTTAGTTGATACACATAACAGACCTATATCGGAGAATGTAAATATATATCGCATAATAATGATAACATGATCGACGCTTTTTGAGTTATTAAAAGATTTATTAAAATATCAAAGTATTGCAAGAAACGTGTCATACAAACCTTTAAAAGCATACGTCGTTCCATCTATTGTTCTTGTAATGGCATCAAGTCTCGGATCAACACAAATCGCGGGCATATCTTTTACTGGTGATTTTGTTGTTGGTCTTTGAGGTGGGTATGGTGTCTGTGGGCGTGGTCTGGGTGGATACGGTGTAAATGGGCGTGGTCGTGGAATGTTGTTACTTCTGGGTGTTGTCCTTGGTTGTGGTGGTTGTGGTTTTGGCGTTGGAGGTCTGTTTGGTATATGATTTGGTGAACCTGGAATTAATAATGGCTAAATTAAAATAGATCAATTTTTATGTCAAACAATCAACAATTGCAATTAAGTCATACACGTATTAAAACTGAAAAGTATGAAACTGCCACTAAAATATACAACCTTTTCAAAAAATTTAAAACTCTCGGTTTCATTTATGGTTATACAAAAATAACACCCGTTACTAAAAATAAAAACTGATGTAATGATTTTTTCAATTAAATAGAAGTCTGCGTGGTTAGATAGCATGTATGACGTGGTTAGATAGCATGTATGTAAATGAGAGAGAGAGAGAGAGAGAGAGAGAGAGAGAGAGAGAGAGAGAGAGAGAGAGAAGGGGGGCACTTACCGTACAATGTTTGGATTGCATTGATATCATCTCTAGATAAGCTAAATGATGGTTGGTAACCTTTATAAAACGGTGCCATTAAGGCACTGTACACGTCTGAATGAGCAAGTCCCAGTGAATGTCCAAATTCATGGACAGCTACTTGAAAGAAATTTACACCTAAAGGAAACAATAAACAAATGAATAAATATTATTAATTATTGATAGGTGAAGGCTTCCTTATTTTAAATGGTTTTTTGTGAAATTTTCGTTTAAGCCATCTTTAAGTTTGACGAATAAAACATGTCAAAACTGAAAATCTTTACAGGTAGTCTTTAAAGATTTTCGCAGACATAAAAGAACTAAATACTTCTAATAAACCCGGTAATGGTTATTTTATTTACATGAATCTGATACTTTAATCAATTTAAGAACTTATTTTCATTATGTTTATATTTAAAAGAAAAACCTATTTAACTATTTAATTTGATGTGCCATATGTACACATTTCAGAAAGTCAATTCCTCATCAGTAGGGACTGAAAGCGTTTATAGATACAAACAATATAAGAAAAACATTAATTAATCCAAAGTTATAACATTATATGAATCCAAATCCAGCTATGAGATACTTTACATAAGGTGGCATGTCTAAGTTTCACAAACTAAAACGACTGGAAATTTTGCTATTTCCGGGTACATCTTCTGTCAGCACAAATAACCGACTACTAAGTTAAGGACTAAATCATGCAGCCATACATTCTTTCGCAATGTAATCTTTCTGATAGTCATAACTTGAATGTGACAAAAACTTTTCAGGATTTCAGAACAGCTTTTTGAAAATAAAAGGTCTTTTGTTTTTAATCCATTTCGTTATATAAGCTACATTACAAGATGTCAGGTGATTACAGGTGACAAATTAGCCCTCGATATTGTGGTAAGATGGATAATCCCAAAATGACTTATTATGTTATTAAGTTTATGTTAAGATAGTTTTAACATACCTCTCGTTTGTTTGACTGTCCAAGGTTCGTCTTCATCAAAATGAGCATCCCCGCCATATACAGGGAAAAAGGCATGAGCAAGTGTTTGACCCGGACCATCAAATGGGTTGTTGTCTCCGTGCCAGGAACGTTCAAATTTTATATCAATATCTACTGGTCCTGATATCTTCTTTGTAAACACCAAGGGACTGTGTCGACTCCACACCTGAAATATGTATTATAAATGTTAGTCTTGTTAATGGTGCAGTTTTTAATGGCATGTTCCCTTTTTCATAAAACATGCGTCAGGTAAGTGAAATAAGAAATAAACAAACTGTTTGCTGTTCCATTTGTACTTTCGGAAAATTGTGTGATAGTGGGGAATGTTTTTAAGTACTAGAAATGAAGACGTCAGATTTATTTTACAAAGTCTTCAATCACTTTAATTCGTCAAAAGCAGCAGTTAAAACAACGTGATACAATATACATTTAATATTTCATAATATTTTATATGAGCATTTAATTGAAAATATAAATATTAAATAGGGACTGACTAAAGATTGAATAAGAATTAGGCCATGGTGTTTAACATCTCATTAAAGATTTTATCACTTATTTCTAGGCAGCTAGTTTAGGGAGGGTGGAGGAAATCGGAATACCAGGATAAAACTTCTGAACTTCTGCAAGAAAACCGACAAACGTTTTTCACTTGGACATTGAAGACATTTTAATATAAATTTATCATTATACAGTTTGTTAACTTACGTCAAACGCTCGTCTTATTTCCATATCGACTGTTGTTCTTGGCATCTTTCTGCCATATTTTGAGATTTTATATGTCAATGACTTCTTGCCCCATTTACTTCCTACAATTACAAAGAGCAATAACAAGCTTGAAAAACACACTTAATTAAGATGTAACGCAGTCGTAAGTAATAACACCGAGAGCTGATCTGAATTCCAGAATTTATGAATAAATAAAAATAATAAAAATAAAAAAGAAAACGGAACGGGATTTAAAAAGGGAAAAGGTATTTGAAAAAAGAAACGACTACTATGTAGTTTATGAAGCAAAAAGTTTGTATAAATTACTCATTGCGAAATGGAGATATTTAAATAAATAAATGCCATTATTTCGTTTATATTTGTAGACATGAGTGATATTTAAAGTACAATATATGTTACTATTACTTTCGGGTTATTCATGGGATATTCACGCATGGCAGAATTTTCTCAGTTGCAATACCTTTGACCTTTTATTTAGAACTGATGGAAAAACCCATGACCTTGACAATAATCAGCAATGATAATGTCATGACTTCAGCGATATATGCGATGATACTCTATTTTCTAGGTGTTGTAAACAAACGTCATACTCTGTTTTATATAAACTTCACAATCGTCAAACTAAGGTATTACACAGGGGAGATTAGATAATCCCGGATTAGGCAACAAGATTGCTATCAGACTTAAGCAACTCACTTCTCTGTTTCATACGGATGCAATAGTCATATACGCATTCAAGTTATTCTATTTTAAGTTTATGGAGGGGAGAGGAGGTGTTTTACGCCAACGTTATAATATGACGTGGTTAGTTCTGGTATGGTTACAAACCGAAGTACCTAAAGCAGACCATTGCCTTTGACAAGCAAAATGGCAAACTTTCGAACATTATGGACCGCCAAGTGAGATCGAACCTAGGCGGTTTGTCGCGGTTAAATGCAATCCGTTACGCGCAAGCCTTGCCACACTTGGTCATCGCGAGTTTGATTCTGGGTTTTTGAAGTGTACTTGGTTCCGACACATCTTTCGGTCTCTTATATGCAGATATGGAATACTCGTATCTAAACCGCTGGATTAATGCAAATTGGCAGAAATTTTTTCAGACAAACGTAGATAATCTGTAATCCCCATTAACTGCAGTTAATTCAAACTAACCGAGTTTAATTAACTTTATCTAATTTAAATAGATATTATTTAATTTGGGTGACTTTCACGTTCTACAGGAATGTCTAAAGCTGAACTTTTGGAACTAAGTTCCAATTTAAAAAAATTGAAAATGAAACAAAAATAAAATCTTCAAACCTCTTATAGCAACTAGGTTACTATGGCACTGCAACTGGACTGTTATACGACAATTGTAAAGTCAGTATGCGAGAGCTTGCAATTTGCCATATGCGACAAGAATTATTAAAAGTAACATGTGGATGACCTAACGACAGGTTTGTCTGTACCGCGTATGTTTTTTTTCACCCATACTGATTGTTCGATGTGCAAGATAATGAACTTTATACACTGTACGCCTACACCTGTATCTAACTGTAAATCATCCAAGTAAAAAAAAACTTACCGACTACAATTGTCAGAAATCATTACAATAAAACCGAATGTTATATTCAATCTTATTGTAGTGTTATATCAGATCTGCTGAGATCAGAAACAAAGACATATGTTACGATATGTATCTAACAGGTTAAAACTAGGCGTCTACCGACAATAAATTGGGATATGGAGGTTACCGTTAAATACATCAGAATCATTAATGAACATGAACCATGGCATCGTCTATTTAACACGTTATTAAGTGGCTTTGATTTAGTAAAAAGTTTTCAAAACAGTCTTTGATTTCCTGTCTATATGTGGGGGCCCCTTACATCGTTTCTAAGCGTGAGCCATGGCAATGCTTGTACAACACGTTATAAAATTTCTTTGATTATACAAAGTCTATGATTTCCAGGCTTTATGTGGGGACCCTTACACCCTTACATCTGCCGTCTGCTTCACTGGGTTCATTACATGGTCTACAACGATTATTCGGCATTGGATTACCAGTATAGTATGTAAGCATTTAAGAAAGCGTTTCTCTGATCTAATAAGACACCATAAAATTTTTAATTCCTCCCAAAGTTCTAATGAGAACTTTAACAAATTTAATTATCGTTTGAAATATGAAAACTGTCTTTTTCCAAAATTTATGTATCGAATTTTACGTAGATGCTTAAGTAATTGTTCCGGCCGCCGGATGAGAGTATTGAAAGTTAAAGAGAATGATTTCAATACCGTGTAATGCATATCGCCTCTTCCTGGCTTTGTTAGCACTTCCTACGTCATCGGGGACTCCACACCTAGGCTGCTTCATCATAAACATTGTGTCTGCGTCTAACTTTCCTGAAATAATTAATTTTGATACATATGAAATAATATAATGAGCATATGCTTATTTCTTTTTCATTTATGAGGACAAAAATTATAAGGCAGACAGAAAAAAGGCATTCGAAACTCAACACTTTGACACACCGAATCATCGAATCTTGGAAGTAAAGTATGTTTTATATAAAGTTGTATACAAAATCTAATTAATAAGCAACAATTTTATCGTAATAAATCGGCAGAGGGTTCGGCCTTACACAGAATTAGCACCTTAGTTATTAAAACATGGGCGGGTTTTTTTAAGTTGTATTTTGTTGATAAAATTAATAGCTTGACCTTGTTTTTTTCCTGTTTTGGCATTTATATAGCTAATTATTACTAAATTGGATTTTAACAGAAAATAACTTACAAAATGTGTATTAATATCGTGTAAAGTTCAATCAGTGTAGTTTACTTATTCTGGTCTCATCAATAATAATCTTTATTTAAATGTATATTTTTAATGCGTTCAGAAAATGGCAACTGCAATAAGCATACATCATTTTCAATATAGATTGTGTTGACACATTCCCTTCATTAATAAATCGCTAATTTGACCATTCAAATCCAGGGATATTTTTTTGCGGACCATATTTTTCTATTATGATGCTGACGCCGTATAATTATTCCAGGGCTTTGTTTTTGCAATATCGAAATAGTCTTATCCATACATTATCTGACGTCACATGAGTTCCTTGGAACCAGCGATAAATCATTGTACAAATTATGTGCACATAGTCAAGGTTGTTTCTGATAATTTTCACTTAAAATTTTAATTTATAGATTTCAAAGTTAATTACCTGTCAAAATACTCGAAAGGCAATGAATTATTAACAATAAGTATAAACATAGTACACGGGGTTAGTTCTGTACATTTTCAAAATTCAATCAAAACTTCATACTCTAGATTTTGGCACCTTAAGAGCCATTTAAACCACAGATAATCAATCTAAAATAGTCATTTTTCTTTTAAGAGATTTCTTAACGTTTAATAGATACAAACGATAGAAACTTGTAGCAGAAATGCAGTTTACATCAAAAATAAGGTTCTAACTAAAAACATCAAACATAAAAAATAGAACCATATAACTTGTAGAAATAGATTTCAGAAGACGTTGGATAGTAGATGACCTTCTAATAGATATGTTTTAAATAACCATGACACTTTTCAATACCAAAGTGCTCGCTGATCAGACACGATAATATCAGTCAATGCTTAAATAAAATCAAAACCGAAGTCAAGAAGTTGATACTTAACATTCCCAATATGTTTTTTCCTTCACACACACACACACACACACACACACACACACACACACACACTATTTGTTTGTGTGTTCTGACACAGATTAACAATTGCTTTGTTACGTGATATTTATCTTCAACTTACAGTATTTTCCCATTCTTGAATAATGATTATTTTAAGTTTAATGTGCTGTAGGTAAGTATTACCAGTTGAAGCATGATATATATTTTATATGTAATACGATTAAAATTAAATTTCTCTCTGGTGTAAAATTATATTTCCTCAGTAGCATCTACTATTATGTAATTTATAACATCTACAGTTTGTGTTAACCGGAGAGATCAGTATTATTTCTGGCCTACAGTATATTAGTCACTCTACATCCGCGGACTTGTTTCAAACTACTTAACACATGGCCAACTTTTTTTCTTAAAAATGTTGAATTATCTCTATATGTTTCTTGAGTTTCTAATTTTCTGGAACACTTGTTACGTGTCAGAGCCAAGAGTGCATTGCATCTTTTTTCCTCGTTTAATACATAGAATGCAGCATGGGATGACACATTGGCTTCGGATTATAGCTTAATAAAATTGTAATTTGTAATAAAATGTTTCCTAAATAGTTTTGTTATCTGTTTTTTACATACAACAAAGCGTGAAAGACAGATTGGCTTCAGATTATATATAAATAAAAATATAATTTGAAAGAATGTGTAACACGATTCCACGAAATAAGACAAATACCGGAATACAATAGCTAATGAAGAACAATGAACACATTTAAAAACTAATTGTCAGGTATTTCAGCAATATATATTCATTAAGACTCCACAGTTTGAGTCAGAATCAAATTATTGTATCTGTTACTGTTATTTGGAGCCAACTTATGGATTTTATATCTTATAACTCATTACCGATTATCGAGTTTAGCGGATAAGTATTGTATGTGATGATACATCCTTAGAATAACGAGAGGTAATTGTAACCTTTAGTACAAATTGATCATACATTAAGCCGAAAATTGTTAAAAATAAAAAAGTAGGTCACTTATTTTAAAGCACTGCAGACACTTTTTTCCATATTACAACACCAGTTCTTAACACAAAATTGTATGATCTTATCTCAATTGAAACGACAATCTTTTCCAGCAATTATTCCACCAAATTGTATGAGCAGAATTTGAAAGTCCAGCACTGTTGAGGAATTTTTTTCTAAAATCATTATCAATAACTTTAATCAGAAATGCAGAAGTTGGTTTAATAAGAAAATGTGATTTAGAGTGTACAAAGTTTAATACCAAGAATGAGCCCTACATTTTAGAATGTTATAAATTAGACCACTTAGTTCACCTTCGGAAAGACAGATGATTCACTCTGTGTAACTTCTTTTATCCAGGTGTTAAACGTGGGCATGATGTGTACAGTCACAGACAGATAGCCACAGGTGGCGAGAAAAGTACATCTAAACCGGCCTGACCAATTACAAACCTCCTTATAAAAGTGCATAGTAACTGAATAAAACACGTGATATTTCCGGTGAGTACACTTCGGACACCTGTGCATTACCGAATTCTGCTGCAGTATGACACCGGATATCGTTTGCTGCTTTGGGGCCTTTGTTTAAAAACTGCAAGGATGATGTCACCTACTGCATATATATATAACTTCATTTAATGAATGAATGCGTGTAAAATTAACTCATATTGCTTCAAGTATGTTAGGAGTTTTGTAATCACTACTTCCTACTCCTTTTAACACACTCCATTAATAACATTACATAAGCGTTAACTACAACCATTTTTTAAAGATTATGCAGTCGGGGTTAACCATAAACAATCAGTGGTTTCTGATCACCTTGGATTCGTTGTTAGAAAAACTCAAAGATAGTTCGAGTACTTGCTGATTCTGATTTTAAGCGTATAATTTCTGTTCCAGATAAACAAGTGCTTTTATTAAGATCGTTTGTCCCGTGATTGACGGTGTTGTCAGGATAAAAAGTGGACTATATGCATAACAACCACTTTTCCCGCTTTTTCTAAATTCGGTAATTTATTTCGTTGCTTTTTTACGATTCCGGATCAAAATATTACAGTTATTAAAGGCTACTTACCGGTGATTTTTAAGCCAGCAAATCTCTGAAACTGTTTAACGGCTTTTTCGATAGACCTGTGTGACATAAGAGCTCCTGACTCCGAGCTACCTTTAGGTATATATCCATACTTTTGGAGGTAATTCTGAAATAAATAAATAAATAAATAACTAAATAAATACGTAAATTAGTTACGTATATAACAATTATAGAAAATGAGTAACAGACTCTGAAAAACTAAAAAAGGGTGAGACAGCACTCCACGGGTGCATATAATATATATGAGATGGGTGTGGGGAGCATTTTAATAAAATGATTTGATATATATCACTGGTAGTTTACATCAACTGCTAGGGAGCGTTAAGTATCTTGCCATGGAACGTTTGTACATGTACATGTATTAAAGACTTCATAAAGACGGCAACTAAGAAACCATTTTGGTATTCATTTTTTGCTAAAGGTACCTTCTTTACTTGATACTCATATTGACTGCATATGAGTAATGGCCCGAATCAAGATTCTTTCACTTGTATCGAGGCAGTCATTCCTAGGATATTGGAGGAAACCAGAGTGGCTGAAAAAACCACCTACCTTCGGCAAGCGAACTAACAAGCTTTTTAACACTGTTGAACCTAAGTGGCAAGGGGCTGTGCATCGAAAGCGCACGCTTTAGACCACTCGGCCACTCGGCCGCCGAGATTCCCTATTGTTAATATTGACTTCGGCTATGTCTGAAATTTGAATTTATGCATGATTTAAGATTCACAAGCTGCCAATGATTTTAGAATGGCTAACTTCATCATGCCTCATCCAGACACATCGGACACAAAAAATCAAAAAAAAAAAATCAGACAGTGAACCACGGTAAAAGCCGTGTAGTCATAATAAGATTAAGAAGTCATTATTAGTAAGAAAACATTACATAAAAAGAAAAAACGAACAACTTAGTCAAAACACGTGGACAAACGATAGTTTACAACAAATGTTTAACAGTTTTCTTTGTTCTTCATCCAGAATTGTATTTTAATACCCCTCATGTAGGCATGTAGATCTAGCACAATGGATTATAAAGACGAATTCATCAAGAATCTCGGTAAATATCGCGTGATCCATATACTTGGTCGAGTCTTTTGAAGGACATTTTTTTTAAAAAATTCTTTAAAAGTTTTGGTTTAGATCTTTGACGTAATATGTCAGATTCTGACGTAAATTTATAATTCTTATAACTTAAATTACGATAAAAAATTACTACAAGAAATTTGGTATTTACTTGGGTTTGAATTCTAAATAATTATCGAATGTTTGGGATTGACAAAGCTTTTTGAACAGTGAACTCATGAAGGTGTGTGTGAACTTATTATAAAAGGGTTCATTCTCTGATGTTAAAGTTGGATGAAACAAACAAGTTAATTGATAAATGTCGTGATAATTAACTACTAAATCAATAAATGAAAACATTAAATTTCAGCAGTAAAGGGGGAAATACGTGTGAAGAATTGCTTCACATTCAGCTGGTCATCAAGGGCAATTTATTATGTGTAAAGTGAAGCAAAGATTTGAAATTTTATTTTATTTTTCACTTGTTAAAATGTCGAAGATATTACAAAGTAAGGATTTTTATAACCCCTGGTTATAAACTAACGTTTATCTCTTGTTTTGTGTACTTATGAAGCGTTTTTAACGTTATAATCATTAGACTTTTATTTGAAATATTTAGACAAATTTAATGTTCAAGCAGACTACACTCTTGGGACCTCGATAGCTTAGTTGTCTAGACCGTATCTACTGATCAGAAAGCCTCTCTCTCTCTCTCTCTGCTTTGGTTGAAATCCTTTTCTATGATGTTCTATAAAGTTTGTCAGTTCACTCGCCGAAGGTCTATAGTTTTTTCCGGGACTCGCCGAAGGTCTATAGTTTTTTCCGGGACTCGCCGAAGGTCTATAGTTTTTTCCGGGACTCGCCGAAGGTCTATAGTTTTTTCCGGGACTCGCCAAAGGTCTATAGTTTTTTCCGGGACTCGCCGAAGGTCTATAGTTTTTTCCGGGACTCGCCAAAGGTCTATAGTTTTTTCCGGGACTCGCCGAAGGTCTATAGTTTTTTCCGGGACTCCTGGTTTCCTCTGCCATTCCACAACAAACCATTCTGATATTTAGTTAAGAGAACGTTGGTCGAGATGTTAAACACCAATATAAACTCTATTCTGTAAACTCTGAACACACACGCACAGGAATTGATAATTTTTTTCTATTAACTCTAACCTGCACTATAAATGAATAGCTTTTCTAGTTTCGTTTCAATTATTCATTGGAGTTATCAGTAATGGACCTAGACGTATATGTTAATTCTAATCAGGATGATGATTGTATTGGTTACTTCATCTTATTCAGCAAAGAAATTCTTTTTTCAAAGTAAAACTTGAAGTATATTTAATTCTATTTCTACATTGCTTTATCACACACAAAGGATGTTTTTCATAAATGAAAAGGATTAGCGTTCATCTTTTTAACCCCTATAACTTATGCGTCAGGAACAAATGCAGTTCAATAATCGTCGTTTAATTGATTTTACTTAATAATATGGTTCAATGACCGCCTGGAGATACTAAAAATACAGTTAAGCTCACAATGCATAGAAACTGTGTTAAATAAATGATTTTACAGGAGAGGAAACGTCCTGACCCAGTTATTATACTGACATAATATATTGTTACATTTAAATAGCACAATTAAACTGGGTAAAAATCATATATAATTTCTATTCGTGTTTGTAATTCCAGACAAGTCTATTATCAAGGATGACTAAACCAAAGGGGTGGGAAATGATGTTTTGGGGAAATATTTGTTCAATGTATACTGAAACGATCAGTGTTACTATAATTGAGAAATCGGAGTGCCCAGAGAAAATTCTGCCTTTTGATAAGCAAATTGGCAGATTTTTTTCAACATTATTGACCCGAGTGGGATTTAATTTATATAAACCTTTGGCTGTTTGGAAGAACCGTGATCAACAAGCCGGCACTTCAGACCTCTCAGCCACTGAGATCCTTCAAAAAAGGATTAAACAGCAACTGTTTAATTTAGACAAAGCATGGCAAAGAGGTATGTCATAACTTCTTCTCCTTCAATTTCAATTTAACTCGTAAAAAGTGTACTTTTTACCCTTTTTTAGGTTCAATCAAAAGTCCTTAAAAGGAACCAAAGTGACCGGTAACATCCAACAAAATATATTATTTTCGACGTTATGACTTGTAAAGAACAATAAATGTGAACAATACATGTGTGTGATACCGATAGCAAGCTGAAATCAGTTGCTCAGAAACTACTAAAGGACATCATTTGTTTACACTAAGACGGGTTCCCTTGAGATGTCCAGTTTATGGCACATTAAATGATTTATATATTACCTTAGGACAGTTAATGACAAGGTAGATGTGACTATACATATGTACTTACCAGTCCGTTGTTTGTCACTTCTTGTGATCCCTGAGTAGACTTTGAATAAACAAGATTGATATATAAATATAAAAACTGCAGTATAAATGTAAGAAAGTCCATTATAATATCGATTTACTAAGAACGACTATTTTACAGGTAAGAATGTCTGAGTTATGTCCCGGTATCGGTTACCCTGGTCTGGTTTTAATTTTAAACAACAATACAACCGTTCTGCTCTAGGTGTATGCACAATTTCTAAACAACCTTGATGTAATCAATACACACCAACACAGCTGAAACAAAACAGGAGACCTATCTTATCATTAATGTCATAAGCGATTATTTTAAATGATGTAAGCAGTACAACTAAATATATTTTTTTTTGTACGTTTCGCTGATTCTCATCAAAACCGTGTTGCATCTATCATTGATAATTGTTATCTTCTTTGATTATAGTAATTCACTGGTGAAAGCTAAGTGTACGATTGAGTCCCAAATATCCTTGTTTAACAACATATATGTTTATAGGTAAAGTAAAACTTGTTGTTTTAAATAATTACTTATATATTTCTATTCCATTTCTGTATTCACTGCACATATATAGCTTAAAATAGGGGCGGGAACAAGATTTTGATTGGATAGGCCGATACTGTGGTAATCATGACATACCTTAAGTAGTGACTCATTCAAGATTTCAAAACTTATTTTTCAAACGTAAAGTTTTAGGTAAGTCCACGCGGAAATATAAAAGAGATCAGATCTCTTTAACTTGTTTTCAGAATCTGTTATGAAAGATGCCAACCTATTTTTAACAAACACATGTGACTTCCAAATTGTAAACAACAGTTAGGATTAACATATTTGTAAAAACAAAAATCAATGAATTGTACTTAAATTTCACATGAACCAGAAAAAATCGTTAATTTAAAAAAAAACATTTCACGAGTTTTGGATATTGCGGTCGCATTTTGAGAGTGATAATTATGACATGACTATAAGCAGGTAATTAAAGCCACATAATTATCTTGATCAATTTTACCTATCCTAAAATAGGTTGAAAATAAATTCAGGAAGAGGTAGAGATGTTAAGTGGACCGGATTAAAAAAGGGGAAGAATTATGCGCATAAAAATTGTATATGGAGTGTCGGAAGTCATCTTCCCGGTGTTACGTAACAGATGCACACGTGCAATGAAATAAAAAGAAAGGGTCATTTATTTATTTATTTATTTATTTATTTATTTATTTATTTATTTAAACCTATTAACAAATTATCGAATTTAAAACTTATTACAAATTAAAAATGAGAATGATAAAATAAATGATTAGAAATAGATGATACACTGTGTTCGCACGCTTTAGTTCATTAGTCCACCAAGGCCTCTTCTCTAAAAGTAAACAAGATCGGAATTGCATTTTAGAATAAAATACGGATTTCATTCATTTGCTAATATGTAACATATTTGTGAATTTAAACATCCGTTTGTTAATGGTGCAATGTTATTTTTCGAATTCCTTGCATTTGTATGAGCGGATCATTATAACCCTTTTTTAGTCTCAGGGGTTTTTACGGAGGGAGGGGGGTACATCGCAACCACGTGCTACTGATGAATATTCATATATTTGTACCTGACACCTTTATTTATGTATGGCTGTCTTACCTAAGGTTAGTGTGTTGAACAGAGTTAAGTAAAGCGCATGTTAAAACGTACAGCAGACGATCTGTTACATGTAATATACATATATCCGCCTGCTTACTAGTATTTAACAATGATCAATAAACCATGGCGTATCTTATCTTCTTTCGACCGGCTTATTTCTCTCCTTTGATTTTGTTTGTTTTTAATTGATTTGCCTTTTTGGTAAATAAATAATTCTCGGTTACTTCGACAATACGTTGCAGTCATGCTAATTTTTAAATGATTAACTAATAAGGGAAGGAATAAAATTATTTCTAATTATAAATCATAAATAATGCATTATAAATGAAGTAACAACGGATTTCAATTTCAATGTATATATATATATATATATATATATATATATATATATATATATATATATATATATATATATAGGGAAAGGACAATTATAAATTTTTAAATTTTTAAACTTACGTCCGATCCCATTGCAATGTATTTAATAATTGGCAATAAAATATGTTTAAACTAAACTCACAACGGATAATCATGTATACAAATGTATAACAAAATTTCAGATTTGATTCCACAAAAATTTTGCCTTTCAAACTCGAAATCCAATGATAAAATTTAACTTTTTTTTTGAAAACATTCAATTTCAATAATGTGAATAGTGATATGTATATGAAATCTTCGTCGCTAAATTGTTGACCAATGGTCATAAATACAACCATCCACAAATAAAAGTATTTTTTGAATTTTTTTTTACATTTTTAAAGATTTTTTTATTATTTTTTTTCTCGAAAAAGAAACCATACAGAAATTTCTTTTATCGTCTTTCAAAGGCTTTCGCCGATTATTTTATATATAATACATGTAGTCTCTATATTATCATATACTAGTATTACACATTCATAGTCTCTCATTACAGATAAACAATATATCAGCCATTATATATATATATATAAGCGACATACTGGCATACTGGTTCGATGAGCTAGCACTTCTTAATACCCGTATTACAAGGCAGACCATAATACACACTGGCACATCTCACGCATACATAAACTTGTTTACAGATAAATCCCTAGAAATTAATAACCTTGCTCTCGAGGCGAATAGTTCAAAGCTTTTTTATGCGTTGTTTAACAACAATGCTGCATACTGATCTTTCTAATGTTTGGCTATTTTTTATACATGTTCTGGTATTAAAAATGACCGAACGACTGGATGAACATCTCGAATAGAACCAACAAGTCAAAGGGGCAAGCATGTAAGGCAAAGCCAAACTAGTCCGTGATAACATCGGAGAACTTTTCCAAAACGGCATAAAGCTTCAATATTTTCGGATCATCATCATCATCATCATCATCATCATCATCATCATCACGTATTTTATTTAAATCTGGTGCTATATCAAGTACTTCAAAAAACACTTAACTAATCTCATTGCAAATTTTCTGCATTGTGCTGTAGTAATTCGCCCAGAATATGATTAAATTATCACCTGGAATTGTAATGAAGATAATAAAATATCTCTGAATCTTAAAAATGTTCTGCAGTAAATAAGCCTTGTTAAACATGACATAGGTCAAAGTATATAAAGTCTATAAAACAGAAAGCAAGAAAATGTGTAAATTGTACACTACATATATATAGGACCACCTTCAATGTACACTACATGTATATAGGACCACCTTCAATGTACACTACATGTATATAGGACCACCTTCATTGTACACTACATGTATATAGGACCACCTTCAATGTACACTACATGTATATAGGACCACCTTCAATGTACACTACATGTATATAGGACCACCTTCAATGTACACTACATGTATATAGGACCACCTTCAATGTACACTACATGTATATAGGACCACCTTCATTGTACACTACATGTATATAGGACCACCTTCATTGTACACTACATGTATATAGGACCACCTTCAATGTACACTACATGTATATAGGACCACCTTCAATGTACACTACATGTATATAGGACCACCTTCAATGTACACTACATGTATATAGGACCACCTTCAATGTACACTACATGTATATAGGACCACCTTCATTGTACACTACATGTATATAGGACCACCTTCAATGTACACTACATGTATATAGGACCACCTTCAATGTACACTACATGTATATAGGACCACCTTCATTGTACACTACATGTATATAGGACCACCTTCATTGTACACTACATGTATATAGGACCACCTTCAATGTACACTACATGTATATAGGACCACCTTCAATGTACACTACATGTATATAGGACCACCTTCATTGTACACTACATGTATATAGGACCACCTTCATTGTACACTACATGTATATAGGACCACCTTCAATGTACACTACATGTATATAGGACCACCTTCATTGTACACTACATGTATATAGGACCACCTTCATTGTACACTACATGTATATAGGACCACATTCAATGTACACTACATGTATATAGGACCACCTTCAATGTACACTACATGTATATAGGACCACCTTCATTGTACACTACATGTATATAGGACCACCTTCAATGAAGAAGTTGATCTTCTTTATGTAATTAATACAAAAACATTTTGTGAAGATGTAGTGAGTGGCCTTGTACCACATTTTGTTGAAATCACATTACTTCAAGAATTTGCAGTCATCAGCTGTTATTTTGAAAATAACAGTATGATATTACTATATGTATGCTATGTATTCGGAAAATTTGTTATGTTAAATACCTGGTACCTTTAAAAACAGTACCGTATACAGAACTTTGTGTTTTTCAGAATTTTGATGTTTCGCTTCATTGTTTTAAAAGTAACAAACACGATTTTCATGACTAACATAACACATATATAAATTATTATAAAATATACGAATTTCTATTGTTTTCTAAACTCATGATTTCAAAAGTATATCTAAAAGTTGAAATCTGGAACTTTGTAAAAAATTTTCTTTCGAAAATAAAATACAAGATGTCTTGAAAATGAGGTAAAATGTTTTTTTTTAATTTAAACCTTTAAAATAAAAATAAAAATTTACTATCAAAAGAAATTCCGATATAATAAAAATCGAATAAAAATCATTAATCTTTTCAGCTAAAAGTTTTTGAGCTTTGCTTATGTACGATGGCCGAAAACGGCCAGGCAAAAATAAAGCATTTCATCTATATATGTTTGTGTACCATGGTACACATTTTTACGATACACAAACACATAAAAAGAGTCGTGTTTGTGTACCATAAAAAGTGTACCATGGTACACAAACATACCAAAAGTGTTGCATTTGTGTACCATGGTACACCAACATACCAAAAGTGTTGTATTTGTGTACCATGAAAAAGTGTACCATGGTGAACCAACATACCAAAAGAGTCATGTTTGTGAACCATCAAAAAGTGTACCGTGGTACAAAAACATAGGTAAAATGCTTTATTTTAGCCTGGCCGCTATCGGCCATCGTACTTATAAAACATCTATAATACTCTAAAAAAAATATATACCATACTAGATACAACTGTGAAATGAAGGGAGAGTGTGCAAGACAGGACAGTAGGATTACCAATTAAAATGAAGGGAGAGTGTGCAAGACAGGACAGTAGGATTACCAATTAAAATGAAGGGAGAGTGTGCAAGACAGGACAGTAGGATTACCAATTAAAATGAAGGGAGAGTGTGCAAGACAGGACAGTAGGATTACCAATTAAAATGAAGGGAGAGTGTGCAAGACAGGACAGTAGGATTACCAATTAAATTGAAGGGAGAGTGTGCAAGACAGGACAGTAGGATTACCAATTAAAATGAAGGGAGAGTGTGCAAGACAGGACAGTAGGATTACCAATTAAAATGAAGGGAGAGTGTGCAAGACAGGACAGTAGGATTACCAATTAAAATGAAGGGAGAGTGTGCAAACAGGACAGTAGGATTACCAATTAAAATGAAGGGAGAGTGTGCAAGACAGGACAGTAGGATTACCAATTAAAATGAAGGGAGAGTGTGCAAGACAGGACAGTAGGATTACCAATTAAAATGAAGGGAGAGTGTGCAAGACAGGACAGTAGGATTACCAATTAAAATGAAGGGAGAGTGTGCAAGACAGGACAGTAGGATTACCAATTAAAATGAAGGGAGAGTGTGCAAGACAGGACAGTAGGATTACCAATTAAAATGAAGGGAGAGTGTGCAAGACAGGACAGTAGGATTACCAATTAAAATGAAGGGAGAGTGTGCAAGACAGGACAGTAGGATTTACCAATTAAAATGAAGGGAGAGTGTGCAAGACAGGACAGTAGGATTACCAATTAAAATGAAGGGAGAGTGTGCAAGACAGGACAGTAGGATTACCAATTAAAATGAAGGGAGAGTGTGCAAGACAGGACAGTAGGATTACCAATTAAAATGAAGGGAGAGTGTGCAAGACAGGACAGTAGGATTACCAATTAAAATGAAGGGAGAGTGTGCAAGACAGGACAGTAGGATTACCAATTAAAATGAAGGGAGAGTGTGCAAGACAGGACAGTAGATTACCAATTAAAATGAAGGGAGAGTGTGCAAGACAGGACAGTAGGATTACCAATTAAAATGAAGGGAGAGTGTGCAAGACAGGACAGTAGGATTACCAATTAAAATGAAGGGAGAGTGTGCAAGACAGGACAGTAGGATTACCAATTAAAATGAAGGGAGAGTGTGCAAGACAGGACAGTAGGATTACCAATTAAAATGAAGGGAGAGTGTGCAAGACAGGACAGTAGGATTACCAATTAAAATGAAGGGAGAGTGTGCAAGACAGGACAGTAGGATTACCAATTAAAATGAAGGGAGAGTGTGCAAGACAGGACAGTAGGATTACCAATTAAATGAAGGGAGAGTGTGCAAGACAGGACAGTAGGATTACCAATTAAAATGAAGGGAGAGTGTGCAAGACAGGACAGTAGGATTACCAATTAAAATGAAGGGAGAGTGTGCAAGACAGGACAGTAGGATTACCAATTAAAATGAAGGGAGAGTGTGCAAGACAGGACAGTAGGATTACCAATTAAAATGAAGGGAGAGTGTGCAAGACAGGACAGTAGGATTACCAATTAAATGAAGGGAGAGTGTGCAAGACAGGACAGTAGGATTACCAATTAAAATGAAGGGAGAGTGTGCAAGACAGGACAGTAGGATTACCAATTAAATGAAGGGAGAGTGTGCAAGACAGGACAGTAGGATTACCAATTAAATTGAAGGGAGAGTGTGCAAGACAGGACAGTAGGATTACCAATTAAAATGAAGGGAGAGTGTGCAAGACAGGACAGTAGGATTACCAATTAAAATGAAGGGAGAGTGTGCAAGACAGGACAGTAGGATTACCAATTAAATTGAAGGGAGAGTGTGCAAGACAGGACAGTAGGATTACCAATTAAAATGAAGGGAGAGTGTGCAAGACAGGACAGTAGGATTACCAATTAAATTGAAGGGAGAGTGTGCAAGACAGGACAGTAGGATTACCAATTAAATTGAAGGGAGAGTGTGCAAGACAGGACAGTAGGATTACCAATTAAATTGAAGGGAGAGTGTGCAAGACAGGACAGTAGGATTACCAATTAAATTGAAGGGAGAGTGTGCAAGACAGGACAGTAGGATTACCAATTAAAATGAAGGGAGAGTGTGCAAGACAGAACAGTAGGATTACCAATTAAAATGAAGGGAGAGTGTGCAAGACAGGACAGTAGGATTACCAATTAAAATGAAGGGAGAGTGTGCAAGACAGGACAGTAGGATTACCAATTAAATTGAAGGGAGAGTGTGCAAGACAGGACAGTAGGATTACCAATTAAAATGAAGGGAGAGTGTGCAAGACAGGACAGTAGGATTACCAATTAAATTGAAGGGAGAGTGTGCAAGACAGGACAGTAGGATTACCAATTAAAATGAAGGGAGAGTGTGCAAGACAGGACAGTAGGATTACCAATTAAAATGAAGGGAGAGTGTGCAAGACAGGACAGTAGGATTACCAATTAAATTGAAGGGAGAGTGTGCAAGACAGGACAGTAGGATTACCAATTAAAATGAAGGGAGAGTGTGCAAGACAGGACAGTAGGATTACCAATTAAAATGAAGGGAGAGTGTGCAAGACAGGACAGTAGGATTACCAATTAAATTGAAGGGAGAGTGTGCAAGACAGGACAGTAGGATTACCAATTAAAATGAAGGGAGAGTGTGCAAGACAGGACAGTAGGATTACCAATTAAAATGAAGGGAGAGTGTGCAAGACAGGACAGTAGGATTACCAATTAAATTGAAGGGAGAGTGTGCAAGACAGAACAGTAGGATTACCAATTAAAATGAAGGGAGAGTGTGCAAGACAGGACAGTAGGATTACCAATTAAAATGAAGGGAGAGTGTGCAAGACAGGACAGTAGGATTACCAATTAAATTGAAGGGAGAGTGTGCAAGACAGGACAGTAGGATTACCAATTAAATTGAAGGGAGAGTGTGCAAGACAGGACAGTAGGATTACCAATTAAAATGAAGGGAGAGTGTGCAAGACAGGACAGTAGGATTACCAATTAAAATGAAGGGAGAGTGTGCAAGACAGGACAGTAGGATTACCAATTAAATTGAAGGGAGAGTGTGCAAGACAGGACAGTAGGATTACCAATTAAAATGAAGGGAGAGTGTGCAAGACAGGACAGTAGGATTACCAATTAAATTGAAGGGAGAGTGTGCAAGACAGGACAGTAGGATTACCAATTAAATTGAAGGGAGAGTGTGCAAGACAGGACAGTAGGATTACCAATTAAAATGAAGGGAGAGTGTGCAAGACAGGACAGTAGGATTACCAATTAAATTGAAGGGAGAGTGTGCAAGACAGGACAGTAGGATTACCAATTAAAATGAAGGGAGAGTGTGCAAGACAGGACAGTAGGATTACCAATTAAGTAACACTGCATCTCAACTTTTAGGATAAAGTACGCACTCTAAAATACCCGTTAAACAATTTGTTAAAAAAATTTTTTGTCAAGAAAGTATTAGAGAGTCTATTTGAATAAAAATGATATTTTGTCGACAGTTGCAAATTGTTTGCTATTTAAATCAAAAAGATAATTGAAAACGTGTGAAGTTCAGAGTTTATTGTGAATTAAAACACGCGAGTATGTGATGCTTACGGATTGACTCGACCATGAGAAAAAAGTGAAATATTTAAATATTTTAAATTTTATCATACCATGGTCTTAATTTTATCTCTTTCTTTAAATGATTTTAAGAACACGTTTAATTGAGATTTGGGGATTTGGTTCATCTTGGAGGCTATTATATCTATTTTGAGTGATTTAATGTTTTATTTACACCTGTGCTATAGATACACGTGTTTCATTATTTTATACAGGTGTGAACAGGCTTCGAAATTGTATATCCACCAGTATATGATTTATATGAAATATGTAATATAGATACAACAATTCAGATAATTTGGAGTTAAAATATCAAAATATTTTAACTATTTGATATCTTATTTTCGTGATATAGATATTTTTTTACATCTTTATTTATAATTAAATTACTGTGACTATCTATGCTTGAAGGTAATCTCAAAATAGACATATATTGTAATGATGACCTCATAAGTTAAATAATTTACATACTAAGCTGAACTGCAACATGTGTGCAGTGTATTAACCACGCCTGAATATATCTATTATCATTTAAATAGGCCTTGAAATATGAAATTCGATAAATGCCAAAAAAAAAAAAACAAAAAAAAAAAAAAAGCATCTAAATTTTTTATGTTCAGATAAAAAAGTTCAAAACAAGAATTTTTTATAAAACGTAACAAAAGCGTTAAGGTAGAAATAGATAGCTGACTGCCAACCCCTTTATATATTATAATTCATTTGCTTCTTTTCACAGATACACATGTACATATATTTAGAGAATAATTAAAAGTTACAGTTTAAAGACAAAGATATATCTGCATTTTTAAGTTAAGGATAATACCATATTATAAATTTTGAATTTTCTAAAAGTTTATAATATGACAACTACCTTTAAACGATGACTTACGGGACGTCACCGGCAAAGTGAAGGTGAAGAAATAGATTTTTTTATGACCAATGCAGTACGCCAAGGACAATAGTAATTAAAGTTCTTTAGGCCTACCATGACTAGAGGGCATCGTTTTGAATAATAATCATCATCATCATCATCATCATCATCATCATTATCATTATTATTATTATTATTATTAGATTTCATTTGAAGTACTTGTTGGTATTTCTAAATGCCGAGTGCTTTGTGAAAGGCAAACTTACTACATAGCCGAAAGTTGGTGGCTTTCTCCGGGCACTCCGGTTTCCACCACCATCCTAGAACTGACCGTCTGGAAATAAGTGAAAGAATCTTGACAGGGGGGTAAAACACAATTATTACATAATTACTCCACAAATACTACATATCTCTAAGTTATACCCGACAAGGCTCGTAATAAGTCATAAGTATTAACTTGAATTTACTAATTGAGTGCATAATATTTCAAATAATAATGTTTGTAATTAACCATGGCAATGATTTAGTATTAATGTAAATTGGTAAAATATGTGCATTCGCATACGTTAAATGTATGTAAATATCAATATATATATATATATATATATATATATATATATATATATATATATATATATATATATATATATATATATATATATATATATATATATATATAAAGATGCATTGTTTGTAAGTGTTCGGCCAATCTCGAACAATTAAAAAAATAAATATTAATTAAAAACATAATTCAGAGTTTAAAAAATGTAAAAATTTGTCTTGTAAGGAAGGTTCCTACAACAGTTCCAGTACTTACAACAAACTATGTCATGACATTGTATCATGGTTTATTAAAATGCAGATAATCAATAGCAAAAATTAGAGTTTATTTTGTGGCTGGTTATCTTATTTCGTTTAATGTTGTGTGTTCTTTCTTGTTGTCACTAAATAAAGTCAGCGTGTTTTCAATGTCATAACAAATGAAACACAATTAACCTTTAACCAAGTTTTAAGTTTTAATAAGTTTGAAAGGGTAAAATTGATTCAAATTTACAAAGTACGTATATTTTCTTTACAGTCACAAAATGTATGTATTGTTGTAATCAGCAGTAAAAGAGTCATGCATTTGTTTTCAATAGAATTAAGTTCATACAACTCGCTCAAGGCTCCTTGCATTTTGCATTAAAGATTTTCAATATTTTGCAAGTTCAATATAACATAAAAATCTCGTGTCAAATTATTTAATAATATTCGTCTCCAGAGGAAAAAACTCCCGTCTCAACATCTCATTTTGTGACCTTGACCTTTAACCTTCCTACCCAAATGCGATACATGACGTATCGTCTCATATTGTACAACATTTGTGTCAAGTTTGATCATTGGTATGTTTATGAGTAATAAAGCGGTTACACGGGCAGACAGACAGACAGGCAGACGGACAGGCAAACAGACGAATAAACTAACAGATAGACAAACTGACAGACAGGCAGACAGACAAACAAACATATAGACAAACATATAGACGGACAGGCAAGGTGACTCATTAAACGCCCTTAAACTAAGTTTGCAATGAGCATCAAGAGGAAATCGGACATTCAGCTGTTGCATAATCTGGAGAAAAACAGGGATGTTGTTATTATGTAATTATTTATTGATTGTAAGCGTTTTAATAACTGATATGAATAAACAAAAACATTTTATAACTTATACATATTTCTTTTGCAAGATCTTATGTAAACTGTTCTGTCAATCATAATTTGAACACAATTAATCACATTGTTTTATTCCTGAATGATGACCTATATCATTGTCTTCTCTTTCAGTGTATATGTGTTTCATATCATAACAGAAACAGTTAATAATCTAAGCCGTATAACCTTAACTCGTGCCTTCGTTTGATACTATAAAATTTTCTTAATATTTATTTTTCAAAAGTGTGTTAACTAAAGTACTACTGGTTTACATAAGTGGTATCAGTTGCAGCCCCCAAAAGTACTCAAACCATTATAACATCAAATATTCATCCAAGGACATAATCGGTGAAGAGCCTTTCTAAAAGTACCTTATTTTTATTTGTTATTTGAGACTGTTTTGAATATTAGCAAGTGCGCGTTTACAGGTTACAATCTCAGCATATACGTTCGAATACCTCTTTGGCAGATCACTGGCGCTATAAATCGCTTTGATTTCTCTCGTACAGAACATTCTAGATGGTAAATCATGGGTTTGAACCCTGGCCGGGTCATATATAAGATTTTAAAAACTAATTCCTCATAGTACTGACTGGTTTAACCGGTGTCAAAATAAATTACTGGTGGAGTTGTGTGCTTGTCTATGCTTGCCTTGCTGTCTATGAGCTAGCATAATAAAGTCGCCTTAAGTGTGCGCTAGTACATGACTGACCATCAAACACGCGCAACATACGTGCATACAAACTAGTTCATAGATAAATCCTAAGATATTTATGAACTTTCTCTTGTCGTGAATAGCTAAAACATCACTTGATGCGACGTTTAAGAACATTACATTAATAAAGACTGACTATCGGGCATTTTGATCTTAACGTAAAAAGATTTGCCAGTCCGCTTGCCGGATGTCGGTGTTTTTTCTGGTTACTATTTTGTTTCCTCTACAATTCAGGAAGTAACCGCTTCGATATAAGTGAGGAATTTTGACTGGAACTTAACCATTATCACTCCGGATACATTCCATCCTCTAGACTTTTGGAGGAAACCCTTTCATACAATATAATTAATGCCTAATAAATGTTATTTCAAGAAGTGGTTGGGTTATCTGACTAAATTGACTTCTGGTCAAACAATTATTTTATGGATGGGATGAGTAACACAATTTTAAAAAAAAAACCAGACCAAACCGCAATTTCCTTCTAGATATGCTACTTATTATTCTAACCTTTGATGTTATAGAATTTGTCATAGTAACGGAAATTTACATATCCTTAAGGTTGAATACACATCATCATCATCATCATTGGATGATTAATAATTTCATATTTTGTGGTAAAATGAGGTACAAGTTCAAACGGAGAACTCTGTCTTCAACTTCAGATTTTAAAGGTGATGAATTATCAGCTGATCATAACGTCTGTCTGTTATAAATGTAAATGGAAATGTTTCAGTGTTTCAACCTGGTATTAAAATCAAATACACCAATCCAATAAGTTAACAGTTTGGTTAAAGTCTTAGGTCTGACCTACATTGACTAAAATTATGAGATCAAACATTTCCAAGAAAACAAAAGTTAAGGTATAAAAATGAATAATTAATTTAGAAAAAAATAACGATAATAATAATGGAAATGTCAAGGTAAATAAAAATTCACAACAGGTTTGACAAAAGCTTCATATTCGACCCTACATCGGTAGAATTATGACATCGAATACTAGTATATAAAAGCAAAATTGAGATACTATAATAATACGTTATAGACCATTGCTCAATGATATGTTACATGGATAACCAATTGAATAGACAGACTTGGAACAGGTAAATTGATCCATTTAGGTGTACGCACTCGTAACTACAACAAACAGATGAAATCAAGATAATACTCATTCTTTGTCATTTGAGAAATACTTCCATGTTGATAACAATTAGCAATAACCAAAAGCAATCGAGAGCAATCCACAACAAAAAGCACTTGTATTAATAATTGTTCAGTATAAATGACTGACCATCCTGTTTTACAATGTTGGTCCCAAAAACTATCAATAAAGAACAATACAAGGTATTGATATCTTATTACACAAGATATCACAGCAAGGTCAAATCCTCCAAAACTGAACTACTTAAAATAAAACATCCGACATGTAGATGTTTAACTAATGATAAAAAAGAAAGCAAGTAGCAACTGGAAAAAGCAGAATGAACAAGTTTTTTAATAATATAAGTAAAGATATACACTGAGTTGGTTTGGCTTATCCCACGCGTATGTAACTTATATGTCAATGGGGACATCGCTAGAGGTTAATTGTTACATTGTCTCTTTAAAATTAAGTGAAGGGAGTAAATTGTTGTTTTAAGCCGCATCAGCAATTTTGCAGCTTTTTGCGGCTAGAAAAAGATAAAATAGTATCAATAAAAGTCTAAATTAATTTTAAATCCATTTTTATTAGTAAAACTTTAAAATTGAGAATACCTAATTATAAATAATATATTTTCCGCAATATGAGGGGCATAAGACAATACATATAAGGGTATTCTTTTCAAAATTTCATCAGTTCACAAAAGGATACTGCATGTTTACCTATCCGAAGTTTAAGTAATTTTCTATCATTTTAGAAAAATGCCAAACAATTCAAGAAAAGCGTTTATTGATCAAATATACAATTGTTTGATCGTTTACAATGATCATTATATCAGCAATGAAAATAGAATCTACTAAAACTTAGTTAGCTATGTGGATTTCCTATAACATAAACGGCTTTGATTACATCATCCTGACTTAACACAGCAAGATTCTGCAAAAACTGCGCAAGTTATAAGTACCACACACGTGCCTCAGTATCGTAATATCAGCAGGTCCATGGCTTATTGGTAATGTCGGCACGCGCGGACACTTGTCGAAAATGATAAGAAAAGATAGGTTTTATCTGTTGTACCCTCTGAACTTTTATTTAATTAACCTTTAGAAAAAATTCTGTTGCGAATCTGTCACGGGGGGTGTAACTGACCTAAATTAGAACATATAACTAATAATTTGTATATAATAAATAAATAATGAGATAGATATTTGATACGTCATTAATTGTGTTGAACGCGGATATGTGTTTAGAGATACTAAACTTCATTAGGTCATGAACCTTTGATGACTGTATCTGCTTGTTATGGTCTTTTTAATATCATTTTACATACATGTATTTAAATTTAATATGAAGAAAAGAATTGAAGAGTCAGGTCACTAGCACTTTAATTTTTGAACAAAAAATGTGCAAAAATTAAAAAGCTGAAATAATCCATCTTTAATGTTCTTTTCAAAGTAACAGTAAAATATTTGTTTTAATAAGTGCAAGAGTGGTATGTCCTTATGAGTTTTAAAAGGACTAATTTTTTAAAAGTAATAAAGTTATGTCTGTGCTGATTGTCAAAAAATACCGGTAAGTGGTGTCGTCAAAAGTGTTATGTCTAAGTGACAACGGAATCTCTGTCAAAGCGTTAAACTTATGTACTTATGGCAGGTACTTGTATTTGTAAAAGGGAATCTTTGTCAAAACGTTTTGTACATATAACATTTGCAAAAGGGAATCTCCGTTCGGTACACATGACCATTTTAAAAAGGAAACTCTTAAGCTTCATATCGTTTTGTACTAGTGACAATTGTATAAGAGACTCCCCACCAAAGGGTTATGTTAACGAAAAATCGTAAAAGGGATTCCACGCTAAAAGGTTCTGTTTCGAAACAATTGTAAAAGGGATACCACATCATATCTTTCTGTAAGTGAAAAAGTGAAACAAATATAAAAGACAAACCTCTGCCGGAGAGTTCTGTACTCGAAACCATTGTTAAAAGGGAGATACCACGTTAAATCGTTTTGTACTAGTAAAAGGGATTTTCCGTAAAATCGTTTTTACTCGTTACAGTCGCAAATAGGAACCCATCTCCAAAGCGTTCTGCTATCATGACGATTGAAAAAGGATATCTCTGCCAAAGTGCTGTGAACTCGTGCCAATTGCAAAAGGAAATCTCCACTAAAGCATTCTGAACATGTGCCAATTGCAAAAGGAAACTCCGCTAAAGTGTTCTGAACTCATGTCAGTTGCAAAAGGGAATCCCGCTAGAGCGTTTTGAGCTCGTGCCAGTTGCAAAAGGAAATCCCGCTAAAGCGTTCTGAACTCGTACAAGTTGCAAAAGAAATCTCCACCAAAGCATGCTGAACTCATGCCAGTTGCAAAAGGAAATCCCGCTAAAGTGTTCTGAACTCGTGCAAGTTGCAAAGAAATCTCCACCAAAGCATGCTGGACTCATGCCAGTTGCAAAAGGAAATCCTGCTAAAGTGTTCTGAACTCGTGCAAGTTGCAAAAGAAATCTCCACCAAAGCATGTTGAACTCATGCCAGTTGCAAAAGAAAATCCTGCTAGAGCGTTTTGAACTCGTGCCAGTTGCAAAAGGAACTCCCTTTAAAGCTTTCTAAAGCGTTCTGAACTCGTACCAGTGGCAAAAGGAAGTTTCCGACAAAGTATTCTGAACTCGTGTCAGTTGCAAAAGGAAATCCGTTAAAGTATTCTGAACTCGTACTCGTGTCAATGCAAAAGGAAATCTGCGCCAAAGCGTACTGAATTCATGCCAATTACCCGGCATTCAAGGGATCCGTTGCATCCTTATTGATAAATAAACGAGGATTTCCCCCGGTTTAGTGCAAGTTAAAAAGACATTTTTTTAACTATGGCCTCAACTGGTTGACTTTTTTGTTTATATTTTTCATTGGGACAGATCCACTGAAACCTTAAAGGTCGCCATAAGTACACATTTTTACAATACTGATAAGGAATACACAAAAATGACGCACCTATGAACTTGTGTTTTATTAATCTTGAGATTAAGTATAAAAAAAATATCCTTTATATAGATTTTAGAAAAATGATGCGACGTAAAACGACATCTTTCAGAAAAGTAAGAAACCCATTATGAGTATACTATGTACATTAACAAGTATGATTATTATTATTTTTTATTACTTCATTCATTCATTTATTAATTTATTAATTTATTCATCAATGCATTTATTTTTTCACTTTGAATAAGTAATGAATAATCAAATAATTTAAATATATATATATATATATATATATACATATATATATATATATATATATATATATATATATATATATATATATATATATATATATATATATATATATATATATATATATATATATATATATACATCACTATAACTTTCTCCGGAAAAGTTTGTCACAGCTCTTGACGCTCTCGACATATGTTAGCTAACTCTTTACAAAATTCAAGACTACGTAACAAGTTATATCTAGAACAATTAACAAATTATAATACGTTACTTCTTATTCGTAGATCAAACGGTCCAGACCCTCGTAATTTATGTACTTTAGACCCGCCAAATGCATCAAGATGTGGCCTGGTACTTATAATTTAGTAGGGTACACCTATAAATCTATTAAAATGTCATAAAACTGAGTATTTAGTATAATATATTTGTTATATTGTGGTTTAATATTTCGATCATTATCATATATTTTACTTAACTAACCATTGATACGTCACATTGTTAATTGTTTGGAACTAACACAACAGCCACGAGTACGTCGTACTCTTATGGTAAATTTGTAACATATTTATGAGGTTATGTAAGTGCATGTGATGGATTTATATTTCAGGGACCACTGGTGGTAAAATAAGTAGGATTGATTGATTGATTGACTGATTGATTGATTGATTCATTCATTCATTCATTCATGGATCAGTGTTTGGACATCAAGTCAAGGATGTGTCACTTTTATCAGGACGTCAACAGCTATAGTTAAACTGGCCGAAATTCTGGCCTTTACAGTAACCTTAAGGCAATACAAATCCCAATATTTACAACACTGAACTATAAGGAAGTTGAAGATTTTAACGTTACTTGCTAGACAATATCGATAATTTAACGTCATTTCTTCGAAAATGTTGGTTAACTAGAATGTCATTTTGTTCAAAAATATCATCTCGAATGTAATTTTTTTCTAAGATAACGGTGGCAAATCGAAAGTTAACTCGTACATGTACACCATTTTTTTCGAATCCAAGGATAATGTAAACGTCATTTTCTTGAATATTACGGAGACTTTAAAAAATTGTATTAAATGTCAACGTTTTTTTTTTTTCAGAATAAGAATACCAAACTCTTGTAAAACTTTGAGTCAAATTCGAAGTTCCATGTAGAGTTGCTCTGTACTCTAAGGGTTTACTTTGAACACATTTAATATTCATGTAACTGATATGTATCAGGATATTTTAGTGCACGTGTACGTAAAAATTATAAATTTGATAAACATTTATCTTAACGGACACAATCAGACGTTGTATATCTTAATTTTATGCATAATGGTTATTCAATACTATTAAAGGTACATATGACCTATGTCTGTGATATTTCAAAGAAAATGCCTTGAAGTAGAACATTTGTCCTTCTCTCTCTCTCTCTCTCTCTCTCTCTCTCTCTCTCTCTCTCTCTCTCTCTCTCTCTCTCCACACATACACACACACACACAGACTAGGCTTTTACTTTACAACTGCACATGCATGTCATCGTGTTTACAAACACCTGAATAAGAGTACAACAGCTGTAACTGTGTGTTATGTATCAGCTAGATTTATTTACACAACATGTGCATCTGTTGTAGCATGAGTAACATCATAAATCTAAAGTCTAGGTCACACTGACTCGCGTAATTCTAAAATAAATAAATACATAGATAAATAAATAAATAGATGAAGGAATGAATGAATGAAGATGTGTGTGTGTGTGTGTGTGTGTGTGTGTGTGTGTGTGTGTGTGTGTGAGAGAGTGTGTGTGTGTGTGTGTGTAATGATCAAGTAATCATCCAATCAAATATTTAACACACATCATGATTAAAACATCTTGGTGTCAAATCAAATTTTTTTTTTTCAAGTTGTGTACCTTGAATTTCGGTAACATTCCATGAGTAGACTAGAATAACGACCTTCTAAAACAATCAAATATTAAAACAACCACAAGTTCTTCATACTTTATGACACTGTATATTTGTGCATTTTAAAGCTATAGTAAAGAAATCCAGTGAAAAAAAAATCCAGTGATGTAACACGGTTTAGATCTAATTATCAGATAATCTCCTCGTTTTATATTTTATATACAGTGTACAACAAGTTAGTTCAATGATTGTATTCTCTTACTCTAAGAGTTCCTGTGTGCAGTATGGTCTGCCTTGTAAAAGCGATCACTCAGGGCGACTATTTGATAAGGTGTGAGCTCACCCAGTCAAGCATGCCAATCCTAAAGTCCATTATCTTAACACAGAGAGAACAAGTCAATACTTTGACCTCCGAATGCCAGGCGCCTGGCATGAAAGCAATAGTTGAAATATAAGAGTTATGTATGATCCGGCAGGGGATCGAACACATGTCTTCCCGCTCTCGAGGCAGACGCCCTACCATTGAGCCCCCGAGACTGTACAACGGCAGTCATGTTATTATTACATGTTTTGTATTAACATATATGATCAACCATTATTGTGTAAATAGTTGTAGCAAAAGAGGAAGGAAGAGGACATGTATGGAATTTTCAGCGATTTTACAACAAATTTGAATAAAGTCATCCAAAACTTGCGTAGCACACCACTGGTTACCATTTTTCAGTATTAGCAGTGTGTCGAAGCAGAACCCTTAAGGTATCATTTTGTTATTAAAATGCCGCGTTAGACACCACTGAATACTAGTTTATCGTTAGGGCTATAGAGCACACCACTGTATATTTGTCAATAATTCCTATCCATTGCAAGAACCACATCACGGATATCATTTAGTCATTATCACCATTTCCTAGAACTACACCACTAGATGACATTTTGTCTCTATGACTAGGGTTCCAAACCACACCAATGAATACAAATTAAAACAAATGAAGACACACCACTCGAGTTAATTTTTTCATTATTACCAGTGTCACAGGATACACGTCCGAAATACAATTTTGGTACATTTTTGTCGTTACAACCGTTGCCAAAACACAACATTGGATACCATAATGTTATCAGTAGCACACTACTGGATTCAGTTTTATCAATATCATTATATTAACAGTGCCTTGAACCACACTGATGGAACACATTTTGTCATTGTAGCCAGTGTTAATAAGCACAACTAATACTTTACTGTAATCTAACCAATGCCTGGAATTACATCTCTTGGTACCATTTTCTCGTTACAAGCAGTGCCCGAAGCACAACCCTGGATACTACACTGTGGTTACAACTGGAAGCCAGAAGCAAAACACTAAATACCATATGTAATCAAACCGTGTCCGGAATATATTTTTGGTACATTTTTGTCTTTACAACAGGTGCCAAAAGCACAACATTGAATACCATACTGTTATCAAACTAGTGCCTGGTAGTTACAACCATTTCATTCGTTATAACTGGTACCACAAGCACGACACTGGATACAATACTGTTGTCAAACAAGTGCCTACAATTACGACCATTTTTTCGTTACAACCGGTGCCCAAAGCAAAATTCTGGATACCATACTGTTATCAAACCAGTGTTTGGAATTACAACCATTTTTCCGTTACAACTGGTGTAAGAAGCAGATCATTAGATACCACATTTTTGTTATAACCATTAGCTACTATCTAACTGAAGTCGAGAGTTTCATTACTTTATCAAACCTTGTCTTGTTCATTTTTTTACATGTTTTGTAGCAGAGAGATCTACATCTCGTTTTAAAAACAAAACAAAAAACGCGTGTAGATATTAAAATATCGTGATAGATTAAAATAGATCGCGTTTTAATATGTATAATGTATATTTTTTTATATTCATTGTATTTTTGTATTTTTATTTCGTACTTTCAAAAATATATTTGTACAACAAACGCATTAAATATAAATAACAATTTTAGATTGGCAATTTTCGTTCTGCATATACATCTAATACCTAAGTCGTTAATATTAAATATAAAACGATATGTTGCGTGTGAGTGTCAAACTCCTGTGCGTTCCTCACAGGTAAGTGACCCAGTTTAAAGTTACTTAGGTAAATAACATTAAGAATCACAGGTGGTCAGAGTATGTTTAATAAAAGTTATTTTTAGAAATTAAAAAAAAATCTCAGTTTTTTGTAAACGAATTTAGTTCATCTATAGTTCATCATGTTAGACTTTAAAATTTTTCTCGCATCTCCAGAAAACAATAAGTTCATGATCTTTTTGCAAATTTAAAACAAGTGACTGAATTTATTTAGTTTATGAATTACAATTGTATTTGCTTATGAACCATATTGAATAAAGAATACAACTAAACAAAGAACAAAACGAAATGAAGAACTCAACAAAGCAAAGAACACAAAAATTAAAAAATACTCAACAAGCAAAAACACAACCAAACAATAAAACATCACGAAATAAAAAAAAGACAACAAATCAATAAAGCAAGAACATAACAAAATGAAGAACACAATGAAAAAACACAACAAAGTAATAAAGCAAGAACATAACAAAATGAAGAAATCAACAAAGCAAAGAATATAAAAATTAAGAACTCAACAGAGCAAAGAACACAACAAAAAACAGGACAAAAAAATCAAGGAACACATCAAAGAAAAGAACAAAACAAATACAAAAACACATCACAAGAAAGAACCAAACAAACCAAAGACTTCATTAAGGCAAATAACACACAAAAAAGAGCTCAACAAAAAAGAACACAGCATAGCAAAGAACACAACAAGAAAAAGTACACAAGCATAGAAAAGAACACAGGGAAACAAAGCCCACAACAAATAAAAAACGACAGCAAAACAGATAACTCAACAGAACAGGGAACTCAGCAAAACAATTGACATAACAACAGAAAAAAATCAACAAAGCCAAGAGCACATTAAAATAAGGAACAGAACAAATACAATTGACATAACAACACAAAAAAATCAACAAAGCCAAGAGCACATTAAAACAAGGAACACAACAAAACAATTGATATAACAACACAAAAAAATCAACAAAGCAAAAAGCACAACAAAATAAACACGCAACAAAACAAAGATCATAAATGGTAACAATATGCTAATACACGTACATTTGAATATTTAAGTTGAATAATATCATATACCTACTTGGACCAAAATCATCAAACTAACGATCAGTTATGTTTTAAACAAATACAAGCCATAAATATTTCAACATTGAAAACCAATATTTTTGTTTATGTTGTATAAACAATAAAGAAAAATGCATCATAATAAATGAATTTAAAATATGATTTTAATCAATTAACCAATCTTCATGTTTCTTACATGTTAACACATCATTAGATAAGATCTTACAATCTTACAATACTTTACACGGCGTGGGCACGAGGTAAAGGCGGGAAAACACACACCCTGCTAGCATTTCTTTTAATCTTTCTTGTATTAGGATCATCTTGATACGATTTAAGATAAAATATTTGAAATGAAAAACGAGACAAAACAATAAGATAAAATATCGAGAAAAACCAGAAAAACTATTGTCAAATGTACCTACATGTTAGAAAATTGAGATGTCAAATGATAAATGATACATGCATAACCATTTAGGAATTTTCTAAATTAATTTTAATATAATCATGAATATGCAGTAATATAACTTTTTTTTTTTTTTTTTTTTTTTTTTTTTTTTTTTTTTTTTTTTTTTTTTTTTGTGGAAATTTTCATTTTGCGACTGTTTCTGAATATTTTAGTTGTGGTCAAGGCCTTACAAATGTATTATTTGTTAAGTACCTGAAGATGTGTTAAAACTACTAATCATAATTGATTTCTACCCATTTATACTGTACATTTCCGAAATTCTAAGTTTTATACCAAATAAATTACAATGTTTAACAGTTGATTTTATTTGAAATTAAATGAAGACGTTTAGTTGATGTACCAATCATTTGTACTTGTTTTCCATCTTACAATTAAAACATTGCTGAATGTGATTTTAAGGTATGTTCATTCTCCGTCACTATAGTAACAATGGATAGTAAGCAATGTTCAAGAGCATGTGAGGTTACAATATGTTATTAGATTACACAGATTGTTAGATATATCAGGCCCGTCAATAATAAATCACAGATCGCAATCTTTCACATTTAAAACCATATATGTTTTAACCTTTTCAATATTAAACAAAAAGAATATATTTCGTACGGAAAACGCTTAGACTCAGTACAAATTGTAATATTGAATTAGAAATACATTGACTTTGTCAAAATTTGCAGCATTTATCTGTAAGTTTCCTTTGTGGACAATTTCCAATATTCTCATGTCTGTTGAAAATTTAACATCTTATTGCAATTCCGATCGATAAGTATTTTTGTCAGTTTGGCCACGAAACACTCCTAAGTAAAATCAAAACTTTTGTATTCTCGCTGGGAATCTTACTTTTTCGGGCAGTAATACACTCACGCAGATTTGCGGAATTTACACAAACTGTCCACCCGGAATCTTGTCTAAAATCTCAGGTAGACCTGACTTTTAGTCACTCCTTTTCTAAACACAAACACAACAATGTGACAAGTTCGACCAGCACTCCTAAGCTTAAACATATTAACAAATCAAGATAAACTTAACTTTAAACACAAAATTAATTAAGGGTAGGTAAAGTGAATGATACTGTTTACCTACGCAGAAAAATATTGTTTAAAAATAAACATATTTGTATTCAAAAATAGGTTTAAATAAATCGAATATTGAAATTTAATAGTATTTATTACAATAGTGTTGTTTTTGACTTATTATATGACAAAGCTTAATTTTTATTTTTCTCTCGGTATCCACCCAAAAATTATAAAATTTTTGTCATTGTAAAATGTTTAAGCGTGACGTAATGTCAATACAACAACTCAATATTACTTTTATTTGTAAACATTCACACTTCAATGAGTTTTGATTCTTATCTGAGGTAAAAATACTCAGTGTTTTGTGACAGCTGTGTATGGTGTGTGAAGTAATTGCATTTTAATGGTTAAAGTGAAATTATTTCAGTGCAAGTATTCTCATACCATAAACGTATTTTGCGTAATTTTTGAATTTGTCTGTCACAATGGCGTCGATTAGAAAGGGATGGCTATGGCATTACAAAAGATTTTGGTCAGAAATGATGCGATATTGATTTCAACTCAATATATACAGAATTTGATTCAATGAAACCTTATTACTTAATAAACCTGCTAGTGTTCGAGAGGATTGTTTCTTCCTTTCACATGTTTATGTGTGGACGAAGGATCTAAACCGCAGTGTCTTTCATGGTCCAGGTTCAGTTCACATCCTGATCGGTGGTTTTCTCTGAGCACTGGAAACTGACTTAAACGATAAAATCTAATCTCGACAAGAGGCATAGACACCATTACTGCACTCCACTCAAATACATCACTATGATCCACTAACGATTTACTATTGCATATAGAAAGGACCAGTCTCGGTAAGACATGCAGGGATTCATCTTAATTTATTTATATACAAATATTTTGAATGTGTTATAATCATTACAAAATGTGTGAATTTTATTATTGTCATATATTTTACTGTTTTTTTTCCTTTACAAGATCAAACCTTCAAAAATTGGAAACTTTGGGTGACATTTTTGACCGAGTATTTTCCAAACAATACAAACAAACTGCCACTTGTAACAAAATCATACTTTATAATATAACTATATTGATCTGATAATGCATCATTTGTATTACTTATTTTTATTTTATACATAAATATATTAAAATTCCTTTTTAAAATTGGCAAAGACGAGGCATTACGCTCAGTAATAACAAGAGTGATTTCATTGGACAGCCATACAATAAATTTATGTATGTTGCTTGGTTATGCTTCCCGGACCGGTCCTTGTCTGCTGAATAATATGTCAAGTGAAAAATTTCGAAGCACAAAAAAAAAAAAAAATAAATAAAAATAAAAAAGAAATAAAAAAATAAAAAAATAGAAAAAAAGGGAAGATGATTAAACAAAAAGAAAAGAATCGCTAGGATAAAATTGAGAAATTGGTAGCAGTTAAAATACTTGTATATTTGGAAACAGCCAATGCAACTAAAACACAACACAAGACAAGACAAGACAAAACAAGACAAGACAAAAGACAAACAAATATTAAAAAAGATGATTATAAAACTCTCGTCCAGAGGTGTGGTCAATTTACTATGGGAGAGGTCTAACTATCTCAATATAAAAATACTTAGAATGACACACTGTATTTTGATTCGACACTTGTCACAATAGCATATTTTAGCCGGGGTGTCGTTCAAATCCGTACTAATTAAAAAAAACTTATTGTTTGGCTTACGTTAATATAATACACATTGTTAAACAGATAATAATAACCAAAGTATATCACTTGTACTTTTCTACAAGGACCTTCATAGCCAGTTTTTATCGACGGTTGTGCCAGAGACTTGAATAAAATGTAAGTCTTTTACTTTTAATGGTCAATTATGAAATATCTGATAATAAATTAAAACTTTTGAATGAAAGGCGTTTTCAAAACAGCGACCTAAAATAGGATAAGAGTATCCAAAGTGGACAAAAGGATGGTTGTAGATGTCTCCAAGTACTTTGATTTATCAAAATTTTTAATGTCACTTACCCTTGATATCAAATCATCTTATTCATGACCAAATTGAAATTCACTTGTCATAGTAGCTGAAGAATCAATAAGTTGCAAATAAGTACACAGATTGTTTTTGTTCCTAATTTCTCATAAAAGACAAAAACATTACGTGTACAATCAAATCTATGAAAGTGGTATTTAGTACTTTAAGAGTAGTTTTAGTAGTTTATTTTGTGCAGTATATGACGACAAATTACTTAGTAACAACATGAAAATAATAATAGTAATTCATATATTTAATATATGAATAACTGTTTGTTGGTTGAATTGGGTGCTTTCGATTGCAGTTCGCTTTTCTACAGTGTCTGTAATGTTGAAAGGGGGATATTCAATGGCATTATTTGTTGTACTGGGTTGTCTGTAATTAAAGCTCGATGTTTTGCCCGGGCTTCCGACATTAGACGTTTGTTGTTGTATGAGGTGACTTTAATTGAAGATAGATGTTGGGAGCGGCATCCATTTGCAGTTCGTTGTCATTCTGAGTGTCTGTAATCGATGTTTGGACCGGGCATTCGTTATATGTTGTTGTTGTATGAGTTATCTGTAATTAAAACTTGGTGTTAAGAGGGGCATTTATTGGAAGTTCGTTGTTATACCGGGTTATCTGTAATTAAAGCTTGGTGTTAAGAGGACATTTATTGGAAGTTCGTTGTTATACCGGGTTATCTGTTATTAAAGCTTGGTGTAAGGTCCGACATTTATTGGAAGTTCGTTGTTATACCGGGTTATCTGTAATTAAAGCTTGGTGTTAGGAGGGGCATTTATTGGAAGTTCGTTGTTATACCGGCTTATCTGTAATTAAAGCTTGGTGTTAGGAGGGGCATTTATTGGAAGTTCGTTGTTATACCGGGTTATCTGTAATTAAAGCTTGGAGTTAAGAGGGGCATTTATTGGAAGTTCGTCGTTATACCGGGTTATCTGTAATTAAAGCTTGGTGTTAAGAGGGGCATTTATTGGAAGTTTATTGTTGTATGAGTGATCTGTAATTAAAACTTGGTGTTAAGAGGGGCATTTATTGAAAATTCGTTGTTATACCGGGTTATCTGTAATTAAAGTTTGGAGTTAAGAGGGGCATTTATTGGAAGTTCGTTGTTATACCGGGTTATCTGTAATTAAAGCTTGGTGTTAAGAGGGGCATTTATTGGAAGTTCGTTGTTATACCGGGTTATCTGTAATTAAAGTTTGGTGTTAAGAGGGGCATTTATTTATTTGTTATACCGGGTTATCTGTAATTAAAGCTTGGTGTTAAGAGGGACATTTATTGGAAATTCGTTGTTATACCGGGTTATCTGTAATTAAAGCTTGGTGTTAGGAGGGGCATTTATTGGAAGTTCGTTGTTATACCGGGTTATCTGTTATTAAAGCTTGGAGTTAAGAGGGGCATTTATTGGAAGTTCGTTGTTATACCGGGTTATCTGTAATTAAAGCTTTGTGTTAAGAGGGGGCATTTATTGGAAGTTCGTTGTTATACCGGGTTATCTGTAATTAAAGCTTGGAGTTAAGAGGGGCATTTATTGGAAGTTCGTTGTTCTATGAGTTATCTGTAATTAAAGCTTGGTGTTAAGAGGGGCATTTATTGGAAGTTCGTTGTTCTATGAGTTATCTGTAATTAAAGCTTGGAGTTTAGAGGGGCATTTATTGGAAGTTCATTGTTGTATGAGTTACCTGTAATTGAAACTTGGTGTTAAGAGGGGCATTTATTGAAAGTTCGTTGTTATACCGGGTTATCTGTAATTAAAGCTTGGTGTTAAGAGGGGCATTTATTGGAAGTTCGTTGTTCTATGAGTTATCTGTAATTAAAGCTTGGTGTTAGGAGGGGCATTTATTGGAAGTTCGTTGTTATACCGGGTTATCTGTTATTAAAGCTTGGAGTTAAGAGGGGCATTTATTGGAAGTTCGTTGTTATACCGGGTTATCTGTAATTAAAGCTTTGTGTTAAGAGGGGGCATTTATTGGAAGTTCGTTGTTATACCGGGTTATCTGTAATTAAAGCTTGGAGTTAAGAGGGGCATTTATTGGAAGTTCGTTGTTCTATGAGTTATCTGTAATTAAAGCTTGGTGTTAAGAGGGGCATTTATTGGAAGTTCGTTGTTCTATGAGTTATCTGTAATTAAAGCTTGGTGTTAAGAGGGGCATTTATTGGAAGTTCGTTGTTATACCGGGTTATCTCTTATTAAAGCTTGGAGTTAAGAGGGGCATTTATTGGAAGTTCGTTGTTATACCGGGTTATCTGTAATTAAAGCTTTGTGTTAAGAGGGGGCATTTATTGGAAGTTCGTTGTTATACCGGGTTATCTGTAATTAAAGCTTGGAGTCAAGAGGGGCATTTATTGGAAGTTCGTTGTTATACCGGGTTATCTGTAATTAAAGCTTGGTGTTAAGAGGGGGCATTTATTGGAAGTTCGTTGTTATACCGGGTGATCTGTAATTAAAGCTTGGAGTTTAGAGGGGCATTTATTGGAAGTTCACTGTTGTATGAGTTATCTGAAATTGAAACTTGGTGTTAAGAGAGGCATTTTTTGGAAGTTCATTGTTGTATGAGTTATCTGTAATTGAAACTTGGTGTTAAGAGGGGCATTTATTGGAAGTTCACTGTTGTATGAGTTATCTGAAATTAAAGCTTGGTGTTAAGAGGGGCATTTATTGGAAGTTCGTTGTTCTATGAGTTATCTGTAATTAAAGCTTGGTGTTAAGAGGGGCATTTATTGGAAGTTCATTGTTGTATGAGTTATCTGTAATTAAAACTTGGTGTTAAGAGGGGCATTTATTGGAAGTTCACTGTTGTATGAGTTATCTGAAATTGAAACTTGGTGTTAAGAGAGGCATTTTTTGGAAGTTCATTGTTGTATGAGTTATCTGTAATTGAACTTGGTGTTAAGAGGGGCATTTATTGGAAGTTCACTGTTGTATGAGTTATCTGAAATTGAAACTTGGTGTTAGGAGGGGCATTTATTAGAAGTTCGTTGTTATACCGGCTTATCTGTAATTAAATTTTGGTGTTAAGAGGGGCATTTATTGGAAGTTCGTTGTTATACCGGGTTATCTGTAATTAAAGCTTGGTGTTAAGAGGGGCATTTATTGGAAGTTCGTTGTTCTATGAGTTATCTGTAATTAAAGCTTGGTGTTAAGAGGGGCATTTATTGGAAGTTCATTGTTATACCGGGTTATCTGTAATTAAAGTTTGGTGTTAAGAGGGGCATTTATTGGAAGTTCGTTGTTATACCGGCTTATCTGTAATTAAAGCTTGGTGTTAAGAGGGGCATTTATTGGAAGTTCGTTGTTCTATGAGTTATCTGTAATTAAAGCTTGGTGTTAAGAGGGGCATTTATTGGAAGTTCGTTGTTATACCGGGTTATCTGTAATTAAAGTTTGGTGTTAAGAGGGGCATTTATTGGAAGTTCGTTGTTATACCGGCTTATCTGTAATTAAAGCTTGGAGTTTAGAGGGGCATTTATTGGAAGTTCGTTGTTCTATGAGTTATCTGTAATTAAAGCTTGGTGTTAAGAGGGGCATTTATTGGAAGTTCATTGTTGTATGAGTTATCTGTAATTAAAGCTTGGTGTTAAGAGGGGCATTTATTGGAAGTTCATTGTTGTATGAGTTATCTGAAATTGAAACTTTGTGTTAAGAGGGGCATTTATTGGAAGTTCATTGTTGTATGAGTTATCTGAAATTAAAGCTTTCTGTTAAGAGGGGCATTTATTGGAAGTTCATTGTTGTATGAGTTATCTGTAATTGAAACTTGGTGTTAAGAGGGGCATTTATTGGAAGTTCGTTGTTGTATGAGTTATCTCTAATTTAACTTTGGTGTTAAGAGGGGAATCTTTAATTTCAGGGTTGTTGTTGGAAAGGGGACATTTAATGACAGTTTGTTGTTGAGATAGTCCTGTTTTTATACAGATGAACGAGAACGTTTTTGGAAACATTACAAAAACAAAATATTTGTTCGACAATCATTCGGTTTCAAAGATAGCATTATTGTACTTAAAGAAACTCGTTAATGTCAAAATGTCCAAAAATTAAGATGAATCTCAAAGCATTCCATTTCATAAAACGAATTAAAACTATTTTCTATTATTTTTGATAGAATTAATTTATTTCAATTTTTTTATTAATTAATTAATTATTTTTTAAATATTTTTGTTCGTAACTGAAAGTACATATTCATAAATAACATGTTATATAATTGAAATTACACATCAAAGTTACTTTTTATGTAATTTAGTTGACATCCTTAAATATTTTTTTTATTCCAGCAATTTTTCTAAACAATATGTTGGTTAGATAAATAAACGGTACGTTCGCGTGCCGCATTTCATTCCGTGTGTGGTCTTAATCTGCAGATTGCTGTTCAATTTTGTTAATTTTGATACTGAGTAACGAAACCAAAACTGTATAACAACACTGGGTCAATGGATGATTGATGCTTTATTTTAACTTGATAAGATAATAGAGAAAGCAGAGACTTATCTATTATATATCAACAGAAAGTAGAGATGCAACTATAATACCGGGACAGGTATACCGGACAGGTATGTTAAAAAAATGCTTCACAATTATTCTTTGTTAAAACAGGTTATGTTACAGCAAAATTAAATTTGGCAAATCATTCCTTGATTTTTTATAATTTAAGGCAAATTTGGGGTTCTCAGAGATGGTGTGAGATTGCAAGTTATTAATATCTTTTTTTCTTTCTTTCTTTTTTCTTTGTGTGTGCGTGTGTTTCCGTGTGTGTTTGGGCAATTTTTCTAAATAAAACAATCGGATTAAGTATGCAGTAACTAAATTATTATATTTGATCCAAATTAAATTCCCATTTGTTTACTGGTGCATATTGGTCCTAAATCAAGGTCAATGATAATTTATCTTTGTAGTAATACAATATGCATGTCTAAGAAAACTAATTGTAAAATATGTAAAACTGTTCACACCAAACAAGAAAAGTAATCATATTAGATAACTGGAGACACTTTTTCATTATGTTCGGTTTTTGTCCCAAATCAGATATTAAGTTTGCGATGTGTTAAATTGTGTGGTTAGGCCATAACGATAATACTATAACCTCATTACTCGACTTAAACTCTAGATAGTGTTCATTTAAAACTGGAATTTTAAAATAGGTGCTTATATTTTCTCCCTTTCTTTTGTTTGTCTTGCTTGGCTATTTCTGATACAGTACATGTACCATGTGTAGTATCACAAATGAGAAATGCATCTTTTTACCTTCCAGAAACAGTTGTCAACTCGAGCTCATTCTCGTAGTTTCATAATAGGTTAGGGTAACTGACATGTGCACTTTCTCAAAGCAATTTGTTTTCTTGTCGTGTATATAATTTTAAACTAAAACATTCAGCATTGCTTTTTTTAAAAAAAAAACCATCGAACATCAATTGTAAGGAATCTTTCTATATCATTCGTTTGTTTTAAAAATTGAAAAAATTAAAAAACAAAAAAGTCACAATCCCAATCAAAGTGAAAACAGAATTTGATATGTCGCTGAAATTGTCATTATAATGATGGTTTAATGCTTCTTTATATCCTCTGCATTATATTTTGTTCCATCCGGGTCTATTAATAGCCTTAAATGGGGTAGGAAATCTGTAAATTTCTTAACAGTTCTATAAAACTTGTCTCTTGTTGTAAAGAGAATGCTGGAGATGCTCTGATTTCGTCATTAAACTGCTATAAATAAACGCTAGCCACACACCATAAACCACTTGTGAAATGATGTAATTCAAAGTCTCTATTTCTTTTTATGATTTTCTGCTTAATACAAATTACATCTTTCCTGAATATGTAAAGCAATGACCTCCAGAAGTCTGGAACTAGATAATGTAATTGTTATCCTCTTAAAAACAATTATCAGAGATAACTGCAATATAAACAGTCTACTGACTCGGGTTAGGAACACTTGTACTAATGTCGTATTGTACTATTGTTTGTAGACCTCTATACACAACGTATCTGTTTTACTGATTATTAAAGAGACTATTATAGTTGTTATGTTTAGTCAATATTCTATAAGAAAACATAAAATAGAAGAAGGATAACATTGAGCTGTTCTTTATCCCCAATTGACTTCTTAACTACCAAAACATATTTACCGTTTTATACGACGTCTGTTGTTATTGATAAACATTAATAGCAATTTGTCGGGCAATGTTGTATAGTTGAATTAATGAGTTAATTTTCTTTGATTTTCTTAATTCGTATATGTTGGTAGAGTGTTCTTTATGGCTTTGGATATTGCCAATAAAATGGCATTGTGCTTTGGCTATTGCCAGTTACATGGACACAATGAAAATGAAACAAAATGATTTGCAACAATCGAATAGATACAGAGGTAAAAAGCTGGTGTTTGCAAAAAATGTTTTGTTTGCGTGTAATTTTGTAGTCAATCGAAAGTAAATTTAAGCAAGTTTAAGGGCTACGTTTTCTATGTTGAAGATAACTATTGCCTTTATGGATTTTTAAGACTTTTGTTGCCCACTTATTCTAGTTTCACATGATGGAAGTTTCGAGCAAAAATTACCTTCGTGCTACATGTACCTGATCCAAATTTCGGTTCTGCATTCAGCACATAATACATATTTTGTCTTAAAACATTTCTTTGTACTAAGTTTAAAATTTGCACAACGGTATCGTTTGTAACATTTACCTCTCCAGATGTTATTTCCTTGTTCCAAACGAAATTAAGAAAATTAATTAACACTCTTTTTTTTAATAATGTATTGTTCCCTGACTTTCTTCAAGTTAGATATCTGTATTCTTATATTGCAATTTTTAATCAATGTCTCAGATTTCACATTACATGAGCTAAAACTACCATCAATATTTAAGTAATTAGAATATTTCTTGTAAAAAGAAATAATTTTGATCTCCGGAGCACCTGCTCTGTATTGATTTGCCCCAGTGTTGTTCCTATTATGTTTACCTGAATTAGGTTCTGTCATAAAGCATTTTTAACAAATTTTATCGTTAAATACATTCTTAAAATATTTGTTAATACATTTTAAAAATGCCTTATGACAATACGAATGATATAATCAAAACGTATGCGTGTGAAAAAAAAACTTCATTATGTAAAGATTACATTGAGGTATATCAGTATAAACATCTCTTGGTTACGTTTGATAACTGTACTAACTGCATCTTACACGATTTCACGAAAATATTATTTACACTCAATTTTACGCTATATTTGTTAAATTTGATTAAAACTCTGACCGGGTTTTTATCAGACACGAGGCGATGAAATTAAAATTTGAGATATTGATCAAACGTTTAATTCCTGAGTACGTAACGACTGTAAGTCTGCATGTCAGGTGTCGTGGGGATATTCAGGATTGATGTGTTCTATCAATCAGGGAGTCGGATCTTTTTTATTACATGCAAAATTATATTTATCAAAGGTCAATAAACTTTATTGACATCCATTTTGACATCATTTTTTTCTCACGCTGGAAAATGCAACAAACCACCAGATTTGCATCTAGACACCTTGGCACCCGCTTAACACACCTTTATATGACGTAATAAAGGTTTGACACATCCTAATAACGGTATAGTGAAATACATCCTTATCTATATCTCTTAATTTCTTATTCTTAACAAAAACAATTATAAAAACTCAGAATCATTTCTTCATTGCTTTTTAGATCAGTAATCTATTCTTTGCTAAGATCATATATATCAGTTTTCATTCGAACTGTATATCGGGGATAAAAAAAATTAGCATTTTCTGAATTCTGCAGAAAAAGCCGTTCAAAAACGTTTGTGATATTGAAGATACTAACTTCTCTTTTCTATTTTTAATACAAACATAGATTCCACAAGATGCTGAAGAGATATTTATACTTGACATAAGTAATCAAATCTGAGGTATAAAACTAAAGGAATTGTTGTTTGGCATAAAAAAGCACCTGTTGTCCTCTTTAAATTGAAGATAATTCCATTTATTCCAGCGAAGTTGATTTCAACTGCTTTATCCCGTAGTGTTGAAAACATGCTATTTAAAAAATATATATATATAAAAAACTTTAAGAAATATTTCGATTATTTATGAAATCTTAGCTAGGTTATACAACAAGAAATACCTCTCGGTACACAAGATTGTTTTCCTGGATCCTATTGAAACAGATTATTGGAACAATAAATACAGATTTAGTCTGGCTTATTGTTAAAATAATGTCAAAATGCGCAAGTAGCCAACATTATGTTACAGATATGTTAAAACAAAGCCAAGCTGTCTTGATGGTATACTATAACTCTATTTTAGAATAATATAATTTATTACACAAAGACAAAATGGAATTCCTCCTCCGAGATTCTCAGACTACATATCACTGTTTAACTTCATTTTGGCAGGGCTTACATGATATGATTAACTTCAGGAATAGGAACTAATTTTTCACTGTTTAATCGATATTTATTGTACAGACTTATGAAAACAAAACCAAATAGAACAAAACAATGGCAATTTACTTCCTTATTGCTGTCGATTTCAGGATATTTTTCTCCGTTTGATGTTATGAAATTCGAATTTATAACACTTTAATGGTACAAATATGCCAAATTCGATCACAGTAAACACACACACACACACACACACACACACATTGCGTTTCACCACATCCATATTTATTTATTTATTTATTTATTATTTTATTATTTATGTACTAGTATATATCATCTCTAAAATTGCCATTTTGGTTCTGCAATTAGACAGATAAAAATCCACTCTTGCATGTTGAAGTTTGCACGATATGGGAACGAACAGACGAACGGGTTTATTCCTACATACAGCATTGTTTACGGAGATATAATTATTATTTACATGTAATTGTTCTAAATATATATTTTTCAGTCTTGTCTTTTATATATTTTTGGGCTAAAGGACTGAAGGTTAAGAATAGATAATGCATAGAATATATCATCAATCCCCAGTATTTGAAAATAAACAAATGAAATTGAAACAGAACAAATACTGCCATTAACAACAGCTGATGCAACCAAGAACACAATACAATACAATACAAGTGAATGGCAAAAAACAACAAAACAAAACAAGACAAGAAATGACAAATAATAATTAGGACAGGAAGTTACAGTAAAATTTACCAAAAGGATACATGTATCTTTAATTTGCACTTAGTTCGGTTATCGTGTGAATAAGGTGGTTTTATATATCATACCAATCTAACAACTTTACGATCCATCTAAAATAATAAGTACAGAGAGTTTTGGTCAGATGGAGTTATTTGTCGTAAATATTGAGATACGTGTTAGTGCGAACTAATTAAGAACAGAAACGGTATTAAACCTATCCTTTGGCCATAAATGAGTTTGTTTTTAAGACTAGCCAAGATTCTGGTTGTAATTATTTTATTGCTGATTGTATCATTTTTCAGATGAATATCGACCCCATTCCTTTTTGAAATGTGTAAATGTAATTATACTTTTCTGCGTTTTCCCATTATCAAGTGCAATAAATTTGCGCAAATCTTTACAATAAAAATGTTGTTCTTATGTACTTAAATATGACTTAATGAAAATAATATGAAAGCATTCAACCAATCAAATTAAATTATTTATTTATTTACTTATTCATTTATTGTATTTGTTTATTTTTCTTTAATGAAAATTTATTTATTTATTTATTTATTTATTTGTTTATTTTTTTAATAAAAATTTATTATTTTATTTATTTATTTATTTTATTTTATTTGTTTATTTTTCTTTAATGAAAATTTATTTATTTATTTTAATGAAAATTTGTTTATTTATTTATTATTTCACTTTATACCACGTCGTTGTCCCTAGTGATTTTTATCTTATTATAGAGGAAGATCAATGGACATAACAGACACCGGTGTTCCAATATCAGACAATTTTTTTTTTGAACTTTTCTGTTTTCTTTCATTCGTTTTAAACTTTACTGAAAACATGTTTTTTCTAATTTTTGATCTTTCAAACATTAATAAGATCCCACCATTTTGATAACACCAGTAAAAACGAAATGTATATTTAAATTTTAAACAAAGATTACAAAGTTTTAAAACTTTGATCATGTGTGATCATCTTCTGAGAGTCAAATTTCAATTTTAATCACCATCACTCCCATACACATGGGGCCTCGGTAGCCGAGTGGTGTAAAGCGCGCGCTTACATATCACAACATCTCTTACCATTTAGGACCGGATCCTCTCGGGCAATATCCTAGTGTAAGAAGTGAATTAGTTTGCTTACTGAAGGTCAACTGATTTCAACTGGCAGTCCCACCTGAACTAATCGGTTCGATATGAATGAAAAATTTCAATTTGCCCGCAAAAAATAAATAAATAAAAATAAAAATAAAATTAAAAAAATAATATAAAAAATAAACAAATAAATAAAATAAAATGAAATAAAAACAATAATTCCAATACACTATACACGAACATCAGTTTGTTTACGCATTTGCAAATTTCAAAAAAGCAAAACGTATTTTTAAGGTAATTTTTGATATTTTACGTGTTCGTATTTGGGTATCCTTGGGTTTTTACGTAAGAGTAATAATTTGATCAGCCTTACATGCATTATGTTCTACACAAACCATTTACTGACTTACCCTTCCGGAGCACCCGGCCTCACTTCCTTGATGGAAGTTCACGTGTATCACCTATTTTGCCAGTTTGCAAAGTTTTTACTTTGTTTTTGGGATTGTGATATGGACAAGGACTGGTATGTTTGTTTTATTTGTTCCTGTGTTGCTTCGTAATGGTTCTTTGTTGATTTGGATTCTGCCAAGTATACAATATTTATATAAAATTTCTATAATACACATAAAAATATGACGAATTTCACATTGATATTGAAGTACAGTGTTCATTAACTGCTAAACATCAACGTTATTCAAAAAATTATAGCGCCATTTTATTATAAAATTCTGTTCATAATCAAAGCTTTTTAAATTGAAATCATATTATTCAGATGTAACTAAAAGGTTTATTATTATTATTATTATTATTATTATTATTATTATTATTATTATTATTATTATTATTAAATAATTTTGTTATTTTATTTGTTTATTTATTTATTTTGTTTTTTTTTTGTAATGTATTGAATTGCATTGCTTTGCTTTGCTTTGCTTTGCTTTGCTTTGCTTTGCTTTGTTTTGTTTTGTTTTGTTTTGTTTTGTTTTGTTTTTTTGTTTTTATTTCATTGTATATTTATTTTATTTTATTTATTTTTATTTAATTTTATTATATGACATACTGCATACATTTTAAATCATAATGTTTGACTCTGATATTGTTGTATTCCTTACTACTATCAAGTATACATTATGTACACCTATACATTATGTACACCTTGTACCTTCATTTTTTTGCTTCTTCCATGTGCTCATTTTGAATTTCTTTTAAAATAATGTATTCTAAATCAGCATGACACTTCAATACTAAAAAACCTGAAAAAAAAAACAGAACATAAATGATATCAAACAATGATCAGGGCATAGTTGAATAATCAATTGTGTTACTTTCTTTTCCAATTATGTAATTTATCATAAGATGTTTCAAGGTGTAAAAATTCCAAATTTGGAAGTAAAATCAGAAACAAGATAATATATTTCCTGATGACTCACATATTGATGAGAAAACATCTGCTTCGTCTATCTACCAACCGGAGACATTTGTAAATTGAGAAATGGAAAACGGAATCAGAATTGAATATAACATTAATATTACAATTATTATGATTTCCGATTATCAATGATGCATCATTTCCTAGCTAGATTTTAATAATCATAATTTTTCTTCTCTCGTTATATAACCCACCATGAGACATTGGACACGTAATTTGTGGACGTCTGTTAACCATTACTTTTACATGAATCATAAAACAAGTGTGTCTATCGTCTGCTAATGTCGTAACTTATATAGTTCTTGACTTTTCCTCCAATAATTTCTCATCTTAACGCTGGCCTTCGTCTGGTCCAACTTAATAATATTTGTTTTCTTACAGACTAGGTTAGGTCTTTGTAATTATTATTCAATGTTTTAGTTTCTATCTTATAACATAAAATCAATTAAAGTAAAAATTAAAATAGTAGCTGGTAAATCAATCCTGACAATAAAATTCCAATGGACCTATAAACGAAATATAAACACTCATACTGTATCCTGATCAATGTCCTATTGCCCTGATCAATGTCCTAATGTCCTATAATAGAATGTAAATGTTTAAAATTTGTCCTGATCAATGTTCAAATCTCCTATTAACGAAATGTACATGTTCATAATTTATCGTGATCAAAGTCCTATAAACAATATGTAAATGTTCATTTTTTGTCCTGATCAATGCCCAAATGTCTTAGAACGATATGTAAATGTGCATTAATTGTCCTGATCAATGTCCAAATGTCATATAAACGAAATGTTAATGTTCATAATTTGTCTCGATCAATGTCCAGTGTCTAAGAACGATATGTAAATGTTCAATATTCGTCCTGATCAATGCCCAAATGTCTTAGAACGATATGTAAATGTGCATTAATTGTCCTGATCCATGTCCAAATGTCATATAAATGATATGTAAATGTTCATAATTTGTTCTGATCAAAGTCATAATTAATCTTGATCAATGTCCTATAAACAAAATGTAAATGTTCATAATTCGTCCTGATCAATGTCCAAATGTCCTATAAACGAAATGTTAATGTTTATAATTTGTCCTGATCAATGTCCAAATGTCCTATAAACGATACGTAAATGTGCATAATTTGTCCTGATCAAAGTCATAATTTCCTATTTACGATATGTAATTGCCCATTATTTGTCCTGATCAAAGTCCAAATGTCCTATACACGATATGTAAATATTCATAGTTTGTCTTTATCAATGTCTAAATGTCCTATAAACACTTTCTCTTTTCGGACTTATACACTTAAGCCACATCCCCACCCATCCCATCGGTGGCGGTAAGACTCTCTCTCTCTCTCTCTCTCTCTCTCTCTCTCTCTCTCTCTCTCTCTCTCTCTCTCTCTCTCTCTCTCTCTCTCTATGTATACCAAACGGTATGTTATATATTTTTTTTGTTTGTGAAATAAATATGTAAAAAATTTTAATTTTTATATCATATTGTAGTAACATCTGTGCAAATTGTACTTTATCATTTATTGATTATAGTTTATATAACACGTTTATTTTAATATATGTTCCATATTTATCAAAAATATTTATATTTTAGCTTTATATCATATAGCTAATGTTATATATTAGGCATTCATGTTTCAGTGGTAATCCTTCAGATACCTAACCATATAGTTTATCTGAAGTCAACCTGACTGAGTAACACAATACCTAACTACAGAGCATAACAAAAGACCTTTAGTGTCAAACCGAAGTCACCCAGGTAAACCATTGGCACACAACATAAAACCACCAACAAACAGAACAAGTCATTTAAAACCAATTAAGTACCTCAATACACATCTTTAAGGAAGGAATTTCCGGTGATTTTAAAATGATATATCATTAAAATATTGATAATAACACCTTATAAATTTTTACACAAAAAAAGTTATAAATTATGTATGACGTCAGCGAAGAGGATTTATACTGTCAATTTGAAGTTTATAAAACTTTTTATCTATTGAGTTCAAAATTGTATTGCATATTTAATATTTAAATACAGCAATACAATTAGCCTTTGAATGACACAATAGAATTCCTTATAGAAGAATGAAGACTGCACTATAGTTTCTGAAAAAAATTTTAGTCATATATTCTTTTTGAAATATACATTTTTCTTTTTCAATTCTTTTCAACCGTTTCGTTTATTTATAAAATATTTAAATACAGTTATTTTTATTGAAATAGTTTTAAGTTTTTCAAGTTTTTTATTCGTTTGTATATTTCACAAAAATGTAAATTTCACCACTCGTGAGGCGTCAGTAAAGCCAGGGATATTTGTTTACGTTAGTTTCACTCTGTGACCTCTCCCGGTTACTCGGTCCTTATAATGTAAATAAAGTTCTGAGGGTTTTTTTTTTTTACTCCCATGCGGTTATAAATTAATATAAGTGCATCTAAATTTTGAACCCATTTCTGGTGGTTTTTAGTGAATTTCAACAATTCCAGATGCTTGTTTTCTTTTTCCTCTTGATTGAGAATTTTGAATTAGGGCGATGACATACATCGGAAGTTCGATTTCTAAACCAAATTATGACGTGTACCACGTTTATTTTTGACATATTTCAATCTATGGTTATGAGAATTGTCAGGAGCGACATTTTGACCTCGATGGAGGATTTTTTCCTTTCAAATTAGGGCCTACCAAAAATACTTTATTGGCAGTAAGTGTAAAATGCGAAAAAAAAATGCGAAAAAAAACAAAAAAAACCCGGAGATATTGCGGCAACTCATTATGTTAATGCATATTATCTGAAAAACAAAACATATGTATAGTTTACAATTGATAGAAATAATGTTATGTGTGTCTAAAATCTTCAGATATATAAAATCAATTTATTATATATAATAAGGTAATAATGTAACATATCTTATCCCTCTTACCGGTATTTCAGATTCGCTACTTTGTAATTATTATATAACCCATGTTTATATACAAGTGGAGAACCGAAGTAAAAAGATGAAGTGTCAAAACTCGGTAATCAGATTGTAGAAAACATTTGTATTATATAAGTACACACAGATGTGAAGAGTTTGTTTACCGGTTTCTACTGGGATATATTCATGTATAGATGCTGTTACCGTCCGCCCTGTACACGGCAGATCGTTGGATCATTATTTCGTGTCGTGGGTTATCAATAAATTCCCTCTTGTATAGTTATACTGCAAGTTAAAGATAATATACTTATCAAAATGATGCAAAAATCGCAAAGAAATTAATTTTATGAATAAACAATATCGATCCATGCCGGGGCTATATATTTCTGAATACTTCAGTTTGATGTTAAAACAAACCAAAAAAGATGAGTCATAACCGAAAGTGTAACGTTTTATAATAAAAAAAAAACCTGTTTATTTATTTATTTAATTATTTATTTATTTATTTATTTAAAACAAAAAATATGAGTCATATCGAAAATGTAACGCTTTGAAATAATATAGCGATTTATTTATTTATTTATTTATTTATTTATTTATTTATTTATTTATTTATTTATTTATTTATTTATTTGTTTGTTTGTTTGTTTACTTTTTAAGCCCTTTCCCTTTTAAGATTAAATATTCTATTAGGTTTTTATTATTTTTTATTGATGCCTCGTAATGACGGCATATAAATATGTTACTACTGCTGGTGTATCCAGGGAGTGAAGTGGAGTGGAGTAATGGTGTTTTACGCCCCAGTCAAGATTCTTTCACTTATTTAGAGGCGGTCAGTTCTGGGATGGTGGAGGAAACTGGAATACCCAGAGAAAACCACCGACCTTTGGCAAGCGACTTGACAAACTTTCTCACACTAGGATCTGTCCCGAGTGGAATTCGAACCCAGGCGGTGAGAGGCACTGTGATCCGTAAGCGCGCTTTAGACCACTCGGCCACCGAGGCCCCTTGGTGTCTCCAGGGGATTTCAGTATCAGAATTATTAGCTTGTTTCTTAAAAATAGGCACCGGGACCTGTTAGCGCGCTTTAGACGACTCGGCCACCGAGGCCCCTTGGTGTATCCAGGGGATTTCAGTATCAGAATTATTAGCTTGTTTCTTAAAAAGTAGGTTTTAAGTTCGTTAGACAAATTGTAGAGCAAAATAGGCGATTTTTGTATGAAGTTTTATCACACCAATTAAAGACTTCCAAAACCGAAAAAAGAACAGTAAGTTATGTGTATGAAAATGTCTAGTTTTATATAAATATCGTCTCATCGTGTTATTTAAATAAATATAATTATCTTGAAGACTTTTATTAAATTTTATTTTTTTTAAATGCGAAATTACTAAAATAAATTATATCGTCCTTTTATAAACAAATATAATTATTTAATATATAAAAATTAATAAAATCATAAATATGCCTGTAATGATATTAATTTTTGTGATATTTGTAATTAATTAAATTACTGCCACTTTACTGGTCTCTCAATTATTTTGTTTGCTTTCAAATATTATGTTTATTTACGACGCAGGTTGCTTTATACAGAGAATGGTAAATCACAGAACAAATTAACATTTTAAAGACGAGGTAATCATTGTGCAACAAATTTATTATCAGCAGTGTCAGTAAATCAAATGAAAATATTAATCCGCGAAAACAAAAAGTCCAGACATTTTGGCTATGTTTAATTTGTTCTGTTCAACAGGAAAAGCATGTTAATTAGGTAATGATTTGACCTAATTACGCCTTTGCGTGTTAAGTTAGTACTCGTTGTAAAATTGTTTTTTAAAAAAGTTCAATACATGCCTTAACACCCGTGGTAAGCATGGCTGTGAGAAATTCGGTTGGTTGCAAGGTTGAAAGAGTGTAAGAAAAAAAAACGATGGCTTTTTATGTAAAATTATTCCCGTTTCCAAAGAGGCAGGCAATATGGCATATATGGCGTCTTATGTATATTTAAAACATTGAGAACACGCTTTGTATAATTAGATTCTAGATAAATTATTTGAAAATAAATGCTTAATGCCATGTATCATTATCTGTAAACAACACAAACATTTTGAGTTGAAGCAAGATAAATTAGAGACACATTAATTCGAAACTTTTTATAACAATCTTGGAGCTTAAACAATTTTATCCGAAATATCCATGCAGTCAACAAGGCACCTGGCATTTAAGCGATTATGTTCGAGTTATATGATTACCAATGGCGTATAGTAAATGATTAAAATCAATTTGTTAAAGATGAAGTGTAATGATAAATTATGTGCATGCTTTATAAAATAAAAGTTAAGTTTTTTTCCTCGACGGCTCTATCGATTAAGACATGTTCTTTCGTTCTTTGCCATTTGGTAACTAAAGAGATGGTATGCATTTAGCATAAATGTTTTTCCAACAAAAGCAAAATAAAGTTACCTGTTTCAATCAGACAAAAGCATGGTTTCTGGAGAAAGTTTACCAAATGTGCATCATAGTAAGGGAAGCTGTCGAATCCATTTGTGTTACGCATTTTTGAGAGCTAGTGTTGCTTGTGTTGTTCTAACCTGTTGCAAGATCTTGATATTGTCTGGATTGTAGCTGCTACGAAAGCCTATTCGCTAGCTGCCTTTTAAATGTGTTTTAATATAAAAATTATCCATTTAGAGATTAGGTTGACCTTGCATATCAAGGCATCAATATTTAATATCGCCCCTTGCCCATGGCGGTTAACTATATATTGATTGGTGCTTTTTGTTTTGACTTTTTAAAAGACTACAACTATAAATCTATAAATAGTTCATTGCTAATTTAAAATAGCTAATAAATGATAATTGTCATACTAAAATATAATACAAAAAATATATAAATGTAGTTCTTAGTTTCATATGTCATGGTATGACCCCGACGACATTTTTACTCCGTTGCATTCTTTTAAATTATTTGGTATTCGATGTTTACATCAACTTACTAAAAATCTTAAATTACATACTTTTAAGTCATGTTAGTACCAATGCCGATGCCAGATTTATTTTATACTGAAAGTTGCAGTATACCAAGGCACTCGTCTTAAAACATTTCACTAGCTTTTGGTAAAACATAAATATTTACAATAGAAAAATAATTTCTACGTTGAACCCAGTTTGATTTTTGTTTTCATTATTCGCATAAACATCGGTTTTTCACATCGCGCATGAATACCAATTCTGGTTTTTCCCTAACTGACCTATTTTTAGCTATCTGTTTTTATCTCACAAAACCACGTACATACTTCGATATTTCCTTCTTTTTTCAAGTTTTTTCACGTTATAGCAAAATAAATATTTTTTCAAAAAATAAAAAAATATTTACAATACCTATTGAATTCCTATGATGAAGTCATTGTAGAAAATCTAGAACATTAGGCAATTCCCGTGACCTACTTTTATCAATCTATTTTTAACATTCAAGCCATCACATTTTATTTTATAGTGTTATTTAATTAAATATACATTGAAAATGAAGGAAAAAATATTGATTTTTAAATAAATAAATAAATAAAATATTTGTTTCGATTTTTATTGTATACTTAAAAATACTTCCATCGTCAGGGTGTTCTAAACGCTATACGGCACACTGCTTGCGGGCCACTAGGCCTACCATACAAGCTATGAGCGATGCCGGTGTTGAGACCAGACAGATCATGTTTATGAGCGGTCGTCGTAATGAGGCTTCTGTCAGGAGCTACTCTCGCGACTGTTCGACCATGCAAAAACATGCTTTAAGTTCGCAGCGACGCTTCTTTCATCAACTGTCACTGGTAATACTTCTGCCGTAATTCCCTCTGCATCTGACCATGCTTCTTCTCTACCAGCAACTGATAATCACGTGATGGTTCCATGCTCGGACCTGTGCACAACCCAGTCCAACAAAACGTCGCGCATTGGTGTTTCCAATACCCTGTCATCCATACAATCGGGATTTTTGACAAATTCAACTTTTAATAGCTGTAATTTAACAATAAATATGAATTTGTAACTTTGTTTGTCTATTCGAACAAAATTGTATGAAATGTTCTTTTGTTTCCAGCATACTATTTTTAAGCCGTCTATTACGTCACACAATCAGTGAGAAGGCGGGAATTATTTTGATTGACATATTGGCTGTTCCCAGAATGATTACAATGCCGACAGATTCGGTATATACCGGTTTTTCTTTCTTATTTGTATTCGAGAAGTTTGTAAGTTGACGCATTCGAGAAGTTTGTAAAAAGAATGTTATGAAAAATATTATAAATATAAGAATTGACTGTCATTTTTTCCTGGGTTATCAAGGAATGAACAAGATTTTAAAACTAGCAAATCTGATTAAGTGCGAAGCTTCGCACTTCATCAGATTTGCTAGTTTTAAAATCTGGTTCATTCCTTGATAACCCAGGAAAAAATGACAGTCAATTCTTAAGTAAATGTATGTTAACACATTCATGTTTATCCGACAAGAGCAAAACCGATACACCGAGATACTTGTCTCCGAGAAATTAAAACATGTTTTAAGGATTAAGCTGTTTACTATTATCCGCGAATTGAAGATTTTTCTATGAATGTCTAACGAAATCTTAAAATAAAACTATGTAAGTCGTGATTCCACTGATTGTTTTAAGTTCCGTATCATTTGATTACCTGATCAAGCTACTGGGTGCTTACAAACATGACATTTGATTACCTGATCAAGCTACTGGGTGCTTACAAACATGACATTTGATTACCTGATCAAGCTACTGGGTGCTTACAAGCATAATATTTGTTTATGAATCATTCTCTTAAAACTTTAGACCTCAAATTAAAATGTTTAGAAACGTGTGTCCAAAATGAAATTAAAGTATAGCCTCAATACATTATATATCCTATATTTATCAATTTATTTGTTTTGTATCTGCAAATCATAAAACTGTGTTGTTTCAAATTAAGATACAGAAAACAATAAAAATAATAATTAACATAGCATGTTTTACCAAATATTAAGTTATTTTTGTATAAATCTAAAATGCTTAATTACTATCATTTGATATTTTTATCAATAATTGTTTTGGCCACACACGATGTGTTGCTTTTTCGGAGACAATGATATGTCTGCAAGGAAACATATGCCTTCTTTCTCTTATAACCGTGATTTGTTATAACAGTTATTTAATACATACATGTAAAGTTCAGTACCGAGTTTTATGTGTACATTAAGTGTATATGAGTGTTTTTATCAGTAATGACCAACACAAACAAATTCAAAACAACAGAAAATATTTAATAAAAGTTTTAACAATCATTTCAACAGTAAAACCAGGTCCATTTACGTAGTTTTTAATTAAATTTTTTTTTTCATTTTTTTTAAAAGGACATACTCTTGTCATTTACCTTTTTTTAATTTTTATCATTCAATACATAAAAAGGGTATATGATACTCTCTCATTATATCCTTATTATACCAAATGAATGTGAAAAATTGAAAATTAAATACCCACCCACTACTCAGGTATTATTCTAAATCTGACCATAGGTATCAAATCTCAGAAATGATCTCGAAATAAGTGTAAAATGATCTTACAAGTGTAAGAATCTTGACCTGGGCGTTAACCATTTATATCTCCATTCTACCGTACTAGGAATGAAAATTTAATTCATTTTAGAAATAGTTGATCGAATGACCAATTACACGTTACAATATGTTGTTTTTAGTCTTGTTGTAAATCAAGACGTTATTGTCAAGCCAAGCAAGACAAGTTAGCGTCTTATACACTAAAGAGTGTAAAAAAATATAAAAATGACCGCTATGGCCACTCTTATTCCATCTACAATGCTCTTCAAGAACAGTTGAAGTCCGATCTAAATTTAGACCTAATATATATAGTATAACCACAGTCTACCCCTTATTTCAAATATCAAAAGTTAATGTGCGATTTTAGTTAAGATTTAGATAAAGTATGACCACTGTCCACTCTTATTTCAAATATCATTATTTCAGAAAAAAGTTAATGTCCGATTGAGATTTAAATACAGGATGACCACAGTCCACTCATTATTATTTCAGAAAAAGTTGATGTCCGTTTACAACATCTAGAAATGTCCAGTAAGTTATTGAACCCTTTACAACCTTTTAACACTCCTTAAGTATCTCATTTGTTAAAGAAGGTTTAATTGAAAGAAAACAAGAACATAATGGGGATATTAATCTGATTTATCAGATACTGGATTAGAGTGAAGATCTTTAGATACTAGTATATCAATCATACAAATTGGCGGTAAAGTTCAGGTGTGTGGGAACGAGGTCGATTACACTAAACCATTATGTAAATCGAGTATCTTCTTAAATATAATACAATAAATGTTATACTACGAGGAAATGTTGCTACAGGTCGTTGTACTGTTTGAAATCTGAAGAAGTATTAAGTGAACAATGAAAAGTTTGTAGTTAGGATTTATACAAATATCTCAAGATTGTCTTTTATATATACATGTATATATATCTTGGACTACTTACATAGAACTTAATTTAAGAACAAAAAATACCTGTAAAAATTTTTTGTGCCATATGTGCACATTTCGGAAAATTATATCTCATCAGTGACACTAGGGACCGAAAAGGTTGATAAAAAAAACCCATTTAAGCCAAACAGTTGGAAATTCGTGAATCGAAAGTTCCAGAATTACATGAATCCAAATTCAGCTAAGGAATGCTTTGCATGAGGGAACAAATCTTATTTTTATATAAATTTCAAAAATTAAGACGGCTGAAAATTTTCTCAATTGTACATTTTCTGACAGCACAAAGTACTGCCTACTGAGTTATGGATACCCTCGTGGAGTTATACTTCACCAGCAGCAGTACCCGCTCAGGGGTAGTACATTTATAACAAAAATTATTGTTAAATTTGTATGTGCCATATTTGCACATTTCGGAAAATCATTCCTCATCAGAGACACTAGGGGCCGAAAAGTTTGATAGATAAAAAAACATAAGCCAAACAGTTGAAAATTAATGAATCTAAAGTTCATAATTAATAAAGCTTTACTTAGCAATTCATAAAGCGTTACGATAGTTATGGTTTAAATCATAATAAAAGTTGCGTAACAGGACTCTGATCTATGTTAACTAACGAATATTATTGATTAAGATGCGATCAAAACCGAATATAAAAATAGCTTTGATAAAGTTTGAACTGAAACGTGTTTAACTGACAAGGCCTTAAGGTGTGTTTTAATGTTAATAGAACATTGCAATGGTAAGCAGGTTTTGTTTGCACGTCATAGAGTAGGTTTAACAGTAAACCAATCGTCTGTATTTTCTGTTGAAAAACGTTCAACACAAACAATAATATAGCCTTCCTTTAATCTTTGTCAGTTCATTAGAATAAATAAAACAACATTTAACATGACTTTTTTATATTTTACAAGATGGCACCATGTTGGTCATGTAAAGAAAACAGGAACAATATTTTGTGACGTTTCCACTAATTGAAGTTTGTCTTTTTTCGTCAGGAGCATTATTAGACCAATAACTAATGGAACTCGCCAGCGTACCACGTGATCAATACCTCTTAACGTTTGTGCAGAATGAAATGGATAACGTTTACGTCAAATATTCACGAAAAAACGTCGTTATTACGGGAAAACGTCTCTTTATGCGATTCAATTGCCAACAGAAATAAATGTCCCGCACAAACGCTATGAGATGTCACGTGGAGCTCTGGGGAATTTCATTATTAACTTTGGTAAAAACAATACCGCCTGCTGTTTGCAAGTTCTTTTTGACAAATTACGTGTATATTGCTTCACTTAAATGAATGGCTCCAAACAAACGTCACGTATTCTTTGCTGTAAGAAGGTACACTGAGTATATTTCTGCAGCATGTTATACGTATTGAGATACCGGGTCATGGATAAAATAAAATATATCATCCATCAAAGTATAGGAGCTATTTAATTCCGAACTATTTGACATTATATACAATGAGTTCTTCTAACTTGGTTTATTTATTGTGGCGTGTTTTACTTGCTCAGTTTTTTCTTGGCGTGTTTCACTTGGTTCCTTTTTTCGGAGTGTATTTTCCTCATTTCCGTATATTCATGGCGCGTTGTACTTGGTTTGTTTCGCATAGCGTGTTCCACTTGACTCGTTTTTCAGTGGTTTGTTTTACTTGGTTCATTGCGCATTACGTGTTTTCACTTGAATCGTTTTGCCATGGTGCGTTTACTTGGTTCGTTGTCATGGTGTGCTTCGATTGGTTCGTTTTACTTGGTTCCTTTTGTCATAGTGTATTTTACTTGGTTCGTTATTTTTTCATGATGCGATTTACCTTGTTCGTTTTGTCGTAGCCTAATTGACCTGTTTCGTTTTGCCGTAGCATATTTCGTTTTACATTTGATCTATTCACGTAATATCATTCTTAGTTGTAAATGTTTTTGAAATGTTTCATTTAATTGAAATGTTAAATGTACTTTAAAAATTGCGGAATCGGAAATGCCTGTTCTAATTGATGCACCAGTTGAACTTAGTTCAGACACGCTTTCTGGAGCACTGTTCTTTAAAAAGGAATGGTAAAGCATCTGGCGTGTTATTGTTTTATCAAGTTTAGTATTAACGAGGTAATGGCAAATTTTATGCCACATAAACAAATTAAGTGCATGTAAATACAGAGAAAAAGTTCGAAATAATTTTCATAATGTACCTGTAATGTTCGCGGATTAATAAGACAAAAACAAAACAGTTACAGCGGCGGTTCCGGAAATGTTGGTAGATATCGGTATCACGTGAAATTTTTGACTGGAGTTAACTTATACTGATAATATTCCCAGCGTGCACATTTAAGTTACATTTCTTTTTAGACGTGCATACAAAAATTTCAGTTGTGCCGGAAAAATTGGTTGTAGTTGCGCCTTTTAAAACTCAGTGGATCACACAAACACAAACGCTTGCTTGTGCGTATATGGAGAAAATCGAAGTACACGAAGAAATCAACTGACCTTTGAAAAACTGTAACAACAAGACATATTGAATGCGATTCAAAACTAGGCGATAAGCCATAAGCGCGTGGTCTGCAACGGTGACTAAAAAAGTACCAAGACAGAAGCACAGCATAGGGAAACGTGCTGCAACTCGACAACAGGTATAAACCTGACATCAATGCATGCTTTAATTCGATATTGGTCTGTAACCTCGTATGAGGACATTTTTCAACCCAAAGCAATAATTGTGTAACCTCGTATAAGGACATTCTCCAACACCACTCTGGTCCAGAACTTTGTAATAGGATATGCTACCACACAAGACAATGGTCCGGAATGTCGTATAAGGAATTCTCAAACCCAAGACAATGGTCCAGAACCTTGTCATAGGATATGCTAGAACACAAGAAAATGGTCCGGAATCTTATACAAGGACATGCGAAAACACAAAACAATGGTCCAGATATTTTGCATCTGGCGGTCTTGTCCAAAGACAGATCCTCAATTTCCATCCGGCAATTTAACACTGAAAAATAAAAAACAAAGCAATATTGGGACTAAAACCTTTTAATATCATTGAAAAATTTCATAAATTTAATCATTACAAGTAAGTATAAATAATATGTAAGAAAGGCAGTCTGTATTACAAATCTCAATTCACCAATAATAAAGGATAAATCTCAATTCACCAATAATAAAGGATAAATCTCAATTCACCAATAATAAAGCAGGTTTAGATTATATTCACTCGAAAAACTCTCAAGCAATGCTGCAATAGGATTTAACACCAAGGTTGAACCAATAAATAAATTCATAGGTCTATGAAGGCAGCTATAACTAAATTATTTTGTGAGTAGTTTTTTTTAAATGGTTCTTTTTTAATTCTTTTTTTTTTTTTATTTTTTAATTTGCCGAATCTGTAATAATACAAATGTATCAAGGAAAAAAAACGTTTTTTTTATATCTGAGGAAAAAAGTCTGCTTTGTAAGTGTGTATTTTCATAGTTTCATAAATAAATATATTTGATGACTTTAGAAAAAGAATTATTTTTTTTCTGCCTTGAACAAATATACAAAACAATAACCATTAACAGGTTTGGCACATAAAATCATGTTTTTTGTAACATTGCACCTTTTATATATAATATTCTAAGTTACAACTATCTACCATCTATAACCATCATGATTTACATATCTAACTTTTGTAGGAACATCCTATACACATCTATTGCTTAAATAACCTAAAACCAGTGTTATAAAACCCTTAAGAATTTATCAAATAACCCTGCCTGCAACTTTCATTCTGTCTAAAAAGTCATCAACCTCGTTTTGACAAGGCTTGTATGTTCTTTAAACACTGTTTAATCTCCAGGAATATCTAATTAGATGTAAGAGTAATGTTGTTCAATGCTAAAGGAAAGATAATCTCAACAATACAGAGAGGGTCAGTTCTAGTGTGATAGAGGGTATGGCAACACCTTTGACAAACTACCATTTTTGGCAGCTGGACAATCAAACTCTAACATTAGCTGTACGAGGCACTGTGGTCTTTAAACTGCCTTTTTTTAGTTACCACCTGTAATGATTTGGTGGGGTTAGGATGATATATATATATACTAGTAAGTATATATATATCTGTCACATACACATGATTGGCCAAAACAAATATAAATTCATGGTATGCAGTACATGTAAAAGCAAGCTACATGTATGTAAGTAAAAAAAAAGCTGCTTATATAAAACATCAAAACCTTTATTTGCATCTCACAGTCCATTATTATGAAAAACCAGTAGAAAATGCTTACATCCTGATGTAAAACAGTCAACTTTATATCATGGAATATGACCGAACAGCTATCTTAATGTCATGACATTATGATGTCAACATTGCTGACTTGAGGATGACAACATAATATTTCACAAGCTTTCACGAAAACTGATTGTTTTGACAGAATATAAATAGTGATATTGTGTAATGCCAAATGTATATGTAAAATAAAAAATGAAAATTCAATTATAGAAATTATCTCTATATTATCATCAACAATCCTTTATTGAACTTTAATAAAAATAATAAACTTTACAGTAAATGTGTTCTGCCAGAGAAACTGTTACTACAGATAGCTGACAGTAAGGGATTAGTTCGAAAATGAAGGAAGTGGCTACAGATCTCAAGTTTTTTAAACATACTTGCTTTAAATTCACTAGTGGAAAATATTCTGAAAAAAAAATTTAAGATTGAAATTTTTTTTTGTTTATGCTAATGAAGTAAACAAAAATTCTAGTTTGCATTAGTACAACAATCTTAATTAATCCAAATCCTCAAACCCCATAATTGCAATGTTAAAAAATATAGCAAAATAATTTCAAAAGGTTGGTAAACAATGTGCTGAATCACTTACTTGATTGTAAATAACAATTTTATTACAATCAAAATGGCTACTTAATGTGTATATATTAATTCTATGTAAATGTTTTATAAGTCAATACTACCAGTTTCTATCACAGATCTATTCTAAAAAGGTTAACAATTAACTCAAACAGCATAAAAACATTCCATTACAAACTCTATATTAATATTCACATTTTTTTTCAAAATATATTTCATACATGTATGAATTTACTGTCAAAAATTCATAAAATAAGTTTATATAGTACATAACAAAAGCTTAGTCTACTATTAACATTTTAAATAATTTTACAAATTTTTATTTTTAACTTTCCTAAAATTACACAACTAAAGTTACAAGCAGATAGCTTATATAAAAGCATTTCTATAATTTAGGGAGTGTATTCCCAAATCAATTTTCAAATACAAGATTATTTTGCATTCATGCAGTAAAGACAACCAAATGATTCCTTGTATCATAGTTTTTGCAAAACAATGAAAGCAATTAATGATTTTGTCAAATGAAGTTACTAGCATATTTTGAAATCAAAATTTTTGTTCAAATTTCCAATGTCAACAGAATTGTTTATTACAAATTATTAATGTCATTTTAAAAGACTTAAAAAGTTTCTTTTTAAATTGCAAAATTGCAAAGAAAATAAAGGGAAAAAAATTGCCTGATAATAAACATCAATTTTCAACATTATATAAAGAACTGGAAAAGATAACACAGGGTTTATCCTTGAAACAATTTGATATGAGACAAATGTAAAACAGTGCCATTAAAAAATGTAAATTTTTATAATTTTAATATAATGTATTACAAAAGCCCTAATTTTGCAAAATAATGACAAAATTCAATCAAGTGAAATATAAAGTTCACAAAGCATGATAAAACTGACATCCCTGCTGCTTCTACTAATAACATGATATGGGACATACATAAATCAGTACTGATCACAACAAAATGATATACTGTAACATACTTTACATACAAATGGCTACAAAAACACAAACTGTTATAAACAACAACACATGTAAAACAGTACATACACAGCACTAAAATTATTAAATAAGTTCTAGGTAAATACTAGTGCAAAAGCAATAAAAAATCTAAAGAAAAACAAATGATATGCATGATGTGAAAAAATTGGAAAAATCTTTAAAAAAGAAAGACAACTATTAAAAAATTAAAAGGATAAAAAGGCTTAACTACAATGCTGCAAATAATAAACAACTTCATTAAACAATTCTGTATAAGCATAATAAATAAACTATAACTATGGCAAATATTCATCTAAATAATTCTAAATTGTCCTATCCAGATTACCAAAATTCACAAACATGATTAACTTTGTTCTAGCCCCATTTCAGTCACTTTTTGTTATTTTCAAATGACCTGCTCTTTAATTGTGAAGGTAGATTTAATAACTTTGACAGATATACAATGGTCATGATAAAGAAACAAATGTGTTTTATTCTAGATTCAATAGCTCTTTTTTCTGTGAAGGTAGATTTATTTACTTCAGTGGATACACAGCTGTCCTGAATATAGGACAGATATAACATGTATATCTCATCATTACATGTATCAGTAGATAAGTACAGTATATTATTTCAGAGTTATCTACCCTTTCTCTTATTCTCCTGAATGAAGATTTATTAGTATTTGGTTATTGGGTACAATGTGACATATACACCCATTCTTTTCTTTATCAATTCTGGGAAGAACCAAGAGGACATAATTTATACTCTCTCTCTCCCTCCCTCTCTCTCTCTCTCTCTCTCTCTCTCTCTCTCTCTCTCATGTACATCTTCAAAATCAAAAAAATTCCATCATTGGAAAAATATGAATTGTGTGACTTGGGGAATTTTGTATTTCAAGTCAATATTTTTTCTAACAGGAGCCCTGGTTGGTCAAAGCAATGTTTGTTTGATAGTTACCAAATTGTAACTATTCAAAAAAAAAATTAAAATGTTAATAAACACATTATTTTATCGTTACAAAAAATTCTAAATTGTTTCTAATAAATATAAACTTAAACAAAATATTTGCCAACATAATTTTAAAACTATTGGCTAGTAAAAAGATAAATATTCCCATTCACCAACTAGTTAAACTAATGAAGTTTTAAATAACCAGGTCAAGTTGAATTAGTTAAATTACAAAAAATACAGGAATTCATCAACTTATATATTAAAATTTGCCCACTTATAATATCTATAAACAATTTAATTTTAATATCTATTGAAGCAGATTAATTTTTCTTACATTTCAAATATAAATTAACCATTATGGTTTTAACCAACTCATTTTAAATACATCAAGCACTATATAAAGCCACTGTGGTCTTGATTTAAACAATAGAACTATTAGAATTCATCATTAAAATATAATAACAGTAAAACCTAATTCACTGCCACCATTTTTGACATTATAAAATAGCCTGGTATTAAATCAAGCAAGAATTAGAAATTGAAACAAAAAATGAAATAGAATGAAAGACTTGAAAACTCTGCAGCTTCTGAGGGCTATTTTATCCGTGGGTGTAATTACATAGTGTTATTGTACTTTAGGGGACTTTTTGTTGGTTAACATTTTTAAAATTGAGTACATTTTATAAAGTTTCTGTAGGATAGATCTAGATATATGTAAGTGGTTAACAACAATGTAATTTACTTAAACATATATTATAAAGTGTCCTTGGAAATGTTGCTTTTTTACATTTCCCCAAAGTTTTTTTTTAAAATAAATTAATGATAATAATTATAAAAAAAGTTTTATACATTTTCCAGAGGTATATCCACATATTCCGAATCTCTTCTAAATGACTGAACAATAAGTAGAAGTTTAACTACACATGTATTTTGATAATGTTCATACATGAGAGATCATGTGTTGCTAAATAATGGTTTAATACCAGTTTAGTTAAAAGTAACATATTATAAAAATAACAAACAAAAAAATATCAGCCAAATATTAATTAAATAAGGACTTGTGCATTTATACTATCAATGGACGGTGTATTCATCAATAATAAAATCAAAAGTAAAAATTTATCCGTAATTATGCAAAACAAGAAAATTCTGTTTGACAATGAACAGACAGAAAAATGAATAAGATTTGTCGGACAACAGAAAAGCAGTCCTCTGTATGAAGGCCATTAAAACAGTGACCTCAAACAAGTTTGTTCAAATAAAAGTTAGCAAAAAAACCTTGAATATTAGGTGTCTATATATAAAAAAGCTGAAGATGAGAAGAAAATAAAATTATGACAATAACCAAAAAGATGGATATTTATAGATTATTGTGTAAGTTGTTACAAAACTGAAATTTTGAAAATAAGTGTGATTGGTTAATTACAAAAAGACATATAAATGAATAACTACAACTGTAGGATTATGAATATAGGTAATGCTTTACAAGGGAGATAACCTTTCTGCACAAAATTGAAATATACCTAATTTTCATTTACAATTATAATTAAAAGGCAGAAATGAACTTAAACATTGCAAATTATCAAACCAAAAACCCAACTTCATTTCAATAAAATATACTTTTATATCAATGAACCTCTCAAAATATAAACTAAAAAATAACAGTTTGAAATCATTTGTCGATAATATTAACTATTAAGTCAATTAAGCAAACTAAACTGAACCCTATTCCCATTAAAAAAACGAAAAAGCAAATAAAAATGGGCAAGAACAATATGGTTCACACAAATCTCTGCCTAATAGAGAATATTGCATATAAAATTGCACTTCATGTTTCAACAATAAAAAATATACTTTTCAAACAGCCAACTTGTAATGCAGAGTTCAGTATTATATGACAGACAGGTGCTTGTCTTACCAACTGTGTATCAACAAGTTAATGATAATTGTACAGTCACAGACAAAACCAAGATTATTATTGCACATATCTATGATTTAAAATATTGGAATGCAAGAAAAGTTCACTAATTAATCATTTTATTTGTATACAAAACCATAATTAAAATAACAAATATTTATGACTTAATGGTATCGAAAGCAAGATTATTCCAGTTAGATATTGTATTTGTATGCACTAATGAAGAAAAAACAATGAAAACAGATACACAGTAGTATGTTTGAGTTATAAACTATATTTGAAAAACTTTGCTTTCAGTTCCATTAATTTCAACATTTTTGGAATTCTATAGATTAAAGTAATTCATAATGTTGAATATTTTTTGATCATTGAATTATTTCTTTTCAAAGAATTTAAATACAAAATAAAAGCAAAAATTCTTTTACATATTTAAAGAAGATACTTGCAGGATCTTGTTAATATGGGGGATTTTGTAGGTTAATATTTCTGTAACAAATCTTTTACATATTTTAGAAAGATACTGGTAAGGATATTGTATATTTATTGGATATTTTGCAGTTAATAATTTATTTAGTATTTTTATTTCATTGTATATGTGGCAGTAAACAGGACACTAATATCTTGTTTAATCCTTTACCAAGAAATAACAATATCTTTATAATCTAACTTAGAAAAATAACAAATAAATAAAAAAAACAAACAAATCAATAAATAAATAAATGGCACAATGTGTGTATATAACAAAACAACAACTAATACCTGATAATGATAAAATAATTATTCACAAACATTGTTAATTATTTAAATTATTGTAACAGATGTATGACAAAAATACCTGTTCCAATATGATGTGCCATATGTGCACATTTTGAGAATCTGTTTAATTAAAATTTAAAAAGAGATTCATTGTAAAATTTTCTCTTTTTTTTACATTTGAACATTTCCAAATTTGATGGATTTCTAAATAATTATCTGATTTCCTTGCAACATTCTCACTGGTCATTTATATAATTATTAGATGAAAATGTACAACAATGTACAAAATAATCAAGATAAATTCATGCAATTATTGATTATCAAATATCCCCTCGCTTCAAATTAAAGCTCAATAAATGACAGATCAAAACCGAACTTTAACAAAATAGCAAAACCTTCATTTTATCAGCAGAAAAAAATAGTTATTTATTGGGTCTGGAAGTTTAGTCATGTGACCAGTCTGATCTAACCATTTCCTGGTACATGTACAAATAAAAACCATTTAAAATAACATAGATTCATCCTGAATTAACTTGTGACAAGGATTGTTGTTGACTTTCAGGAAAAAATGTTAATTTCCTAGTTAAGAATGAAAGATTTCATCTGAGATTTACAGATTTTCGTTACATTTAAGATAAATTATATCAAATAAATAACCCAATTTTAAATGATGAAAATGTGGTTAAAGGGACACAACTGATGATCATACAAACTTAATAAAAGGGACTTAACACGTAGCATTGCATAGATGATAAAATGATTAAAACTCTCCAAAAGCAACTATAACATGTCACGGTGATAATATTGTATCTGTGTTTGTGAAATATTTCTGTGTCATTTTAATTCAAAATGTTTATGGAACGATTGTAAATTTAATAAGATGGAGAAAAATGCAGGGTTGACCAGGGACTGAATGTGGGATCTCCCACAGGACAGGCAAGTCATCTACCAAATCAGCTACCTAGACTGCTTTACTTCTCCTTGTTTTTGGAATTTCCTACCATTCCAAGTACATAACATAACCAATTCTCTTGAAAAGATTTTTAAATGGAAACAGTTGCCTAGATCTATTACTTCCTAGGCTACATTGGCCACTAAACTGTTGAAGGACTGACTAAGAAGGAGGCATCACTATGTTTCCAATAATTTTTTAGATATATAATTTTGAACACATTAAATCTATTCAAGTCAACAGTTTACCATTAGTAATAGAAATTAAACCTAATGCATTGAAACAGAAAATTTCATATCATATATAGTGATTAAATATTACATTTGATGATAAGATTTTTTCACAAACACAATAAAACAATGTTTTCACAGAATCTTAATTAAAAGCATGATAGACTCATTTTAATTACAACAATATATTATGTATCTTTGCTGTAAGATAGGTCCACAGATGGTGTCAAACTGTCGTTTCTTTTTTAAAGTCTAATGAAGCAGAATTCACACAGTATCGGATGCCTGTTGGTTTTGGTCCATCGTCGAACACATGGCCTAAATGTGATCCACAATCCCCACACTTAGCTTCCACCCTAGGTACACCTATAAAACATAAATATTTACACCATCCAAAACATAAAACATCAATTCTTTTACAAAAAATCAAATAATAATAATAAAAAAAACATCATGAGTAGTTGTACATTTATTTGAGTTTTTTCGTGGTTGAATCAAAGGAAATAGTTTACCAACTTTTGCTGTCACAGAGAGTCAAGAAATTTTAATTAAGATTATTGATGGCAATAACCAGAAAAATTCTTTTAATAAACATATGTTAATTGACACTGGGCACCGGGTTCAAATTCCAACAACCAGAGACCTTACGGTACCATTGGAATAGTACAATTTGTAGAAAAATTTTAACGGGTATATCTTCTTATAGAAAACATCAAAATATTGTTTCAGACAAATCAGAGTATCAGCCTAATGAATCCACATTGAGTACACTTAATTTTGAAGAACCTAGTGTTCACACTGGACATGGAACATTAATTTTCAGAAGCTTGTGTGAGTGACTTTCCTTTTGTGCAGTGCTCTATAATTCAAAGCCATATGATAATCAAAGAAATATTTTTTCAAAACTTCCATTACACTGCCTGAACTCAAACCAGGTAAAATCTCCCTTGCCATACTGATATATCAAAAACTGAGCTCACAACAAGTTCATTGGAAAGGTGTCAATACTTCGAGTCTTTATATATATAAAGATACAATAAATAAAAAAAAACTTTTTATTTATCAAAGTATTTATTCTTTCATTTCACTATTACAAAGAATTGTAAAAATCTGACTTAAAGTTCTGGTGAATGAGTTGTCGATCTGATTAATTTTTCAAAGTTTAGAGATGCTGAATTTATGCAGTATCTCAATCCAGTTTGTTCAGGGCCATCTTTAAACACATGACCAAGGTGGGCCCCGCATCTGGCACATGTAACTTCAATTCGATTCATACCTAACATCAAAGAAAACAGGACTTTAAATTAAGCCTAATTAATTATGAATGAATATAATTTATTTAAAATGTATCAATGTCTTTTTCTTTTTCAACACAACTTTAGATGCCATTGCTACTATCATTGCTGAATTTACTTAATATTATAAGGGAGACAATTCATCGAGTTTTTAATGTCATCTAGTAATAAACCTCTTTCTTAAGCTGTTGTTATTTAAAATAAAATATTAGTATACTAGTCTAGTATTTCATACAGTAAAACTTTCCTTAAAGTTTCTCTTTAAAGTAGTCTTTAAATATAATAGAAATGTTTGGGACATTAACATGATCAATGTGGTGATTTTTATTTTCGATATTTCCTCATGTATACTTGATGATGAATTGTTAATCTTGTTTTATGTCACATCAGCAATGGTTTTAGCTATTTGCGATGAAGCTGTGTTTTACTTTAGCATTTTATCATGTATATGCACATGTTTATTGAGGACAGATTGTTGTTATTTTTTGTCACATCAACAATTTATCAACTTTTTTTTTTTTGCTATCAACATTGAGAGCAAGTTTATTAAATTTCTAAAGAATAATCTAAGATCAAATTAATGTATGTGTGTGATGTGCATCATGGTTTGCTTCTTACTAGTGCACACACTCGGCAATTTTTTTTAGGTGCTAGCTCACTGAGTCAGCAAGCCACAGACAAGCATACAACTACTCTATCACATTATCTTGGCATCAGGTAACCAGTTGAAACTCTGTACTCCTAATGCCAAATGCTCGGCAAGACAGCAGCATCTCAAATTTTTATATTGTTTGTATGACAAAGCAGGGGTCAAATCCCTGACCTCCCACTCTCTAGGCAGGTGCTCTACCACTGAGCAATCAAGACAGTTTGAGATTAAATCAATCATCACTCTGATAAGCCTTTCATTCAACCTGTGGACAGATCTTAACTGAACAATAAACATATACAAACCATGATCAGTGTCTGGTGTTAATCGTACTTTCTCTTTATCCATTACATCATAAAATGATGGCCAGCCTGATCCTGAATCAAACTTCGTCTCAGATTCAAACAACCTATTCCCACAAACAACACAGGTATAGACACCTTCATCCTTGGACTGGGTAAACTTTCCAGAGAATGGTCTATAAAAAAAACATAAGAGAAGATGAGCAAAGAAACATCGAGTTTCTATCCTTTTGGACTGCTTTCAAAAATAATGAAATTTATTTATTTTACAGTAAAAAAAATCAAAACAAGCCTAAAATCTTATAGCACTCTATCTCATTGATCAGGATATTCAGCATTAGTCTTAATGCAAGTAGGAAACCACAGAATGAAAAACAACAAGCTTGTTCAAGCAGATGACCTTATACCTTTTCAAATAGAATGCTTTCAATAGAGATTGTTGTATTGTTAACAGGAAATAGTGTTAACCACTTATACCACCATAAAATCTAGATTTATTTTAACATAAATTGCAAAGACTGTAATAATCATTTCCCCCCCCCCCCCCCCCATTTTTTAACATGCTTATATAAAGAAATTGTAGATTTTATGAGTTTTTTTTTTTTTTTTTGGAAAATTTCGACATTAATATGTATACTATATGTGCACATATAGCACATCAAAATTTAACAGGTATTTTTGTTATATACAATTTCGAAGTACATGTATTGAAACATGTCTCCTCCGAAGAATATACATGAAATAGAGAATTAAAATGTTAATTGATACTAACTTCTCTGTTCCCTTTTCTTGTGTCACATGATATTGTAATGGTGTTAGTTTTTCCTTTAATTCTTCTTTAGGTATGGACACTTTACATGTTCCGTCTGTCTTACATGATGCTTGTAGTTTTTGTAGTTTAGGGGAGGGTTCGCGTTTAGATGTTACAACGTGTAGGATATTCATCCAGACACTCAAAACTGCCAACACAATGTAAGCATTCATAAAATTAACTCAATGTACTGGTGATACGGTTCTCTGATCTAGTAATGCTGTGTTCTGAAAGTAGAAAACATAAAGATTCACTTGTTTTGCATATAGCATTTGAATGGAATGGATGGGTGTTCATGTTTCAAAGCTACAATATACATTATGTTAATCCAGATACTTAAAACTAAACATCACTGCTAATTTTCATCAAATTAACTTAAAGCTCAAGGACTGGTGTGTCTTGGTCTTGTTATGATATACCCTGAAAATAAAATGAACAAACCTTTTGATTTAAAATGGGAAGTCAATGGATCGGCAAAGCTGTTTTGTACACAGAACACTTGGTATACATTTAAGCATTACTTACTAGTACAAGTATTACTTTCAGTAACAAATTCAGCATGGAAATTTCTATGTACCAAACTTAATACAGTAGATTCCGCTTAATTGCATAGTCCGTTTTGTCAGAATTTTTTATGCAATTAAGTGGAATATGCAAATAACCGAAAATGCCCCTTGGGAAAATACGTCAGGTGAAGTTGCTTGTAGATAGTACTTGTGGAGACATCATATTCAGTGCACTGTAGAAACAACAGAAAATTAGCAATTTCTTTGAAATAATAAAAAATCAAAAAATTATATTAAAAAAAATTTAAAAAATAGTTTATTTAATTTGAATAAATCTTTAAAAATTCTAGCTAATTTATCTACTGGTTACGTCAGGTGAGGTTGTTTTTTTTTTAGTACTAAAGGAGACATCATAGTCAGTGCACTATAGAAACAACAGAAAATTAGAAATTTCTTTGTAATAAAAAAAATTAAAAATATTATATTAAAAAATCTTCAATTTTGCTAAAGACAATAATTATTAACTAACAAAACTGACCTATAATTTCACCAAGAACAGGGTGTCCCAAAGTATACAATAACATTATGTTATTCAATAACTTGACTTATCTTCAATCAATATTCTTCATTTATGTATCAAACTAAAGGTTATAAAACATGTTAAACTATTGTCAAATCTGATATATAATATATATAACTCCTGTATGTAGACATAGAATTATTGTGACCCAGTATACAGTCTATAATACAATCCAATTAATAATGTATGTGTAACATATCAGGCCTTTGTGAAGATCACAGACACCTTGTAAATATTTAATATTTGTTAGTATATAAGTGTGTGTGAATCTGGTTTGAATACTGACCACCACCATGATTCCTAATCCTAAAGGTGTTTTAAATCATTAATTCTCACCTCAACTCCTAACATTACAGCACAACTATATCATCACAGTGTAAAATAAGAATATCAGAATTAAAAGGACTCAAAGAATAACTGATTTACAACTTGTCATTCAGGACTTAAAAAATCATCAGGATCTCAGGATCAACCATCCTATAATCAGTCAATAACTAACTACATACATGTAGATCTATATCACTCGATTGTTATCACAGCTAGTGTTTGAAATCAGAATATCATAATTAGAAGGCAATCAAGAATAACAGATTTACAACAGTGAACTTGCCATTCAGGACTAAAATCCAGTTTCCAGGTCCAACCACCCATCAATCATGTCAAATAAATCAAAACTACATGGTCTATATCACTCATCTGTTATCACAGCTAGTGTGTGATATCATCATAATTAGAAGGCACCAAGAATAACAGATTTACAACTTGCCATTCAGGACCTAAACAAATCCACAAGTCCCATACCAAACTGCCAATCAATTATTATTATATACATGTATAGTGGTACAATAAATCACACTTTATGGGTTTATATTTCACTCACTTGTTATACCATTTGTATGTAAAAATAGAATATTACCATCCCAAAATACCATGAACAACTTGCTGTTCAGGACTAAAACAAATCCACAAGTCCAAGGTCTAACCACTGATCAATTTGGTCTAACAAATCAAAACTACAAGGATTAATATCACTAAATTGTTACCACAGCTAATATGCGAAATCAGAATATACATGTACTGGTAATCATTCGAAAACACCAAGGAAAAGTGATTTATAACTCGCCATTCAGGAATTAAATAAATCTACAGGTACTTGGTCCAACCACTGATCAACAGTCCAATAAATCAAAACTGCATTGGTTGATATCACTCACTTGTTATTACAGCTTCAATGTGTGAAATTGGAATATCATCATTCTAAAACACCAAGAAATACTAATGCAACTCCAAGTATATTGACAATACACTTTAAAGGACTGTATTCAATAAGATGCCTTTTCTGCCCTCAGTTTGAAAAACAAAAACAATCAAAAATATAAAAATCTCTATACAGTAAGTAAACATCGAACATTTACACAGGATATTTTGGCCACAAACACTTAAATCTGATTGAATTGAATTTCTACTTTTATTTTAATGTGACACATTATCTATACAACATTCCATAAAGTTCCACATTCATTATATATGTATACAAACCAAACTCGGGGCATGTTATCACACATGGAAATGTTATCACACATGGAAACCTGTAATTACTTCAGTCTAGTTTACTTGTTTCAGAGTCTAACTGTGATTGAGCATGTGCATTTAGTAATGAAAAAGAATTTAATAAAATATAATTTTCAGCAATATCCTTCATTTAGATATTTAATTTTACATGATATACATCTCTGACCTCTCCAACATCTCAGACAGCTCAAAACAGCAATGGCAATGTCAGACCATTTTTTGTACTAAAACGAAAAATGACGTTTTAAATCATAATAAATTATTTATTGTTATTTAAATCACTGTAGAGCTCTTGTAAATTATATAACAGTAGTAAAGTTTTTAATTTTTTAGGCTAGAATTTACCCATAATGAATCTAGTCCTTCCCAGACTACTGTCAGTCAAGATAGTGTTGATTTCTGCATGATTTCATATTATAATATATTACTTATGATATATACAGTCTCGGTGGCATAATGTATCTGATTGTTTGTCCAGGTTATTTTTAGTAACAAATCAACAGGTAGTTTGCAAATACAATTAAGCTAAAAACTGTTGATTTCATTTCAATGAGGCAAAAATTGGGGTACATAAATTTCTATCATGGTAATGCTGTGATTGATCTGTTGTGATGAGTTTATCTTTGTCTGTGAGATAAAAATGTAACATTATCAAACACGTCATTAATATCAGAATGAGCATCTGACAAATTACACAAGTTTTAACGAAAATGAACCAAAGGATTCACCGAAAGATAAAACAATATTGACAAAATTAAGACAAATTTCCACTTTTTTTTTAGACAACATAATTAAATGTTTAAGTCCAAAACGAGATTCCAAGTGCCTTAATTTTATATAAAAGTTCTATGGTTGAAAAACTTTATTACAATTACCGCCTAAATGTTGAAAATAATTATGCAAAATGTTTTAAGTTTCCTGATCAATAATTAGCCTGAGAGATGGTGTTATTTTGAAATTTTAAAACATTGGAAAAAAAAAATCCCACATGGAACCCCTCCATGTTTTGAAGAGCTTGCTGTTAAATCATATGGTAAAATCATTTTACAACCTAGTTTTGTAAGTATAGTAAAATTACTCCACTCAATAATGTTACAGAAACAGATAAGAAACAAAAATATAGATAAGAGAATGATGGGGAAAATGTATGGGGATATTTTGCACATAATTTAAAAAAAAAAACAAAAAAAAACTTGAATGTTACTATAAGATTAAACTCAGGTTTACATGCTTACCTATTACCTTGCTACAGAAAATGGGATGTGATCATAATATTGTAAATGGAATGTTCTTGTTAAAAGTAAAGTAGATTCTTTTCAATTTCATGAAGGAGTCAAGTTTTTTTTTTTTTTAATTTAGATAAAAAATAGACAATTTAATTCCTTCCTAACTAGTTCTGCGGGTATGTCAAATTAAGGGATTTTTTTAATTTTTAAAAAGCAAAATTGTAAATGCACATGTAATGAAGTTTTTGATTTATCTGCAAGTCACATCATTTCAAATAAGTACATGTATATAAAACATGATACATGTAATTGTAGTTCTAATATAAATTCATGCAAACACTAAGAAATTATAGAAAAGAAATGAAAATATGAAGAGCAACAAATCTGCTCTTCACATGTTTAAAAATGATCGAAACAAAAATTGAAAACAATTTTAAAACATATTATTTTGAAAAAAAAATTTTTAAAATTGTGACATTTGGACAAAGGTAACAAAAACTTAAAATTCAAGGTTTCTTCTGGTGGACTGCGAGAAAGGTTTCTCCTTGCTGTAGGCCTTTACTGGTTGGCTCTGTACCAGTATAATGAACTAAGTGGTCGGCAATGTTTACAGATCTATGACATTGGGTACAAGTGCTACTAGCATGCTATTTAAGATGTCATAAGTGTACACAAGTGCAATGCAGATCAAAAACACTTGCACACTCACACACAACATGAACCAATGTTATGATTAACGCTTAGGATAAACTGAAAGTTCATTGCCACACAGAGTTGAAAAATTACAGTGTGATATATACCAAAAAACATTTAACCAGCCAAACAAAAAGAGCTAGTTCATCCAGTGAATGGAATATATCCAAAATAAGGGATACATGTGTAAGGCAGTGATTTTGCTATGTTTTTTAAAAACTATCCTTCCACCTTTCAGATTGGGAAAATTTGGACCCTTTTTATGTCACATATTACGCTCAGAATTTTGAAATTCATTGCAAAGATTTTATATTGTGACAATATCTTACATTTTTTGTCTGTCAGAATAGTTTTGGACAACTGGATTTAACGTAAACTATTTGATTATGTGTCACTGTTGCCTTTTGGGGAATTTTAGTTGTCAAATTGGGAAATTTTAGTCTTATTTCTCAAGAGGAAAACTTACATTTATTCGGTAGTAATTTTAGGCAAACAAAACCACTGGTAAAGTGTTTTAAAATTGTGAACTAAGGAACCCAGATGACTTTTTTACTTTTTCAACAAACTTACAAAATCCAAAAATTTATAAACATGTCATAACACTAGATTCAAAAACAGACAAAAACAGTGAAATGCATTACCGGTATATCTTACAATCATATTCATGTGAATCAGATCTCCTTTTGAGAAATGAGAGTAACGGACAAGCCAAATACTGCTAAACTGCCTTGGTGACTACAAATTAGGTACAAGGGTTTGGACATAGGCTGGGTTATACATAAGGCTTAAAATTTTGAGATACTGCATCATCCTCCAGTTTTAGATATTATGAGGACAGAGTATTGACTGGTTGATCTGGTGTTTGGATAATGTGGCTGGGGGAGCAGTATGCTTGTCCCAGACATCCTGACTCTGTGAGATAGCACATTAAAGTAGTGCTGAGTGCACACTAGTACAAGACTATAGAACAAGATTACATATAAATGATAAATGTATGAACTTGTTCTTATATTAATTCTTAAAGAATAAAAAAAAAAACTCGCTCTACTCCTGAATATTATTCACTGAATAGCAGAAAAATGGCTAAACAACATACCAACCAACCAAAGGCAATGTTCTAAGCAGGGCATGGTAAATTTGGGCAAGGTTGGTTAAGTAGTTAATTTTTCATGTTACTAATAATTAAACTGCTTTATGAAATAACACTTTATGAAAAATTGCAATAAAACTTGCTATTTCAAATTTCTGTCAACTTGGAAGTTGACATAAAAATGACCTGCTAGGTATATCAAGACTACAACACACACAAGTGTAAAATAAATTTAGTCACAGACACATTAATTATCTTAACCTTTGGTAATCTCATCAATCCAACAAGAAATGAATTTAAATAACTGTCTTAGCAATAAATTGGGTTATAATAACGACTAATCATGTAATTTGATAATTTCCTCTTAGAAGACATGAGTATCATGTTTACCTGAACAACAGATCTATAGGGGGTGATGTGATTTACTGGTATGATACAGATCACTACACTGTATAATCTTATAGATAATTAACTCAACGAATAGACCAGCTAGTCTCACTGTTTGGATCTGAATCATTTAGACAAGAACTGGATAGTCAAAAGGGAATAAACAGACTTATAATACTAGCATAAATATAAGTCAGAATTTTATCTGGCCCCAAACACACATATGCCTGGTGGCTGTGTATAGGGTCAGAACAATTCTGTCTCAAAAATCCAGGATTTTCTGATATGAACTGGTGTCTGACTCTGAAGAGATACCACCTCACTTCACTCTGGACTGAAAATATTAGTTAAACAGTAGAAAAGTTATTAACCCTGAGTGATAGGTGAATGATTTGTTTTCTATATAAAAATTGTTTTTACCCTACACACCACCACCAGGTATAAGGGTGTTAGGGTCAGAGAAAATTCAGACTAATTACCAAGATATAATAAATATATTGAATTTGTATTTTCTTTTATAAGTCGTTGCAACCCTCAATCTTAAAAAAAATGTCACTTTTCACTTATAGTAAAGGTTCAACCATACATTTTGTCATGTTACTTTACTTTCACCAGAGACATATATTACATGTAATATATGTCTCTGCTTTCACAAAACTTATGAAGAGAGAGAGAGAGAGAGAGAGAGAGAGAGAGAGAGAGAGAGAGAGAGAGAGAGAGAGATCAAAATATTACACACTAGTAGGTAAGTACATTAGTAGATGTAGTGGCAAACAAATAAACAAAAAAACATATAGCTCACAGGGTAAAAATTATAGCCTATCTGCTGTACCAATCTGCAATTTGCAAATGGGGGGGGGCGCTACTTAGATAATTTACTTCAAACCCAACCAGAAGTGGTAAGACTTTCTTCATATCGCTTTTCTACACATTAATACAATTTCTTCTGTCAATTCAAATTAAATTTACCTACCTTATTTTCTAAATCTATTAAAGAAAATCGAAATTTTCCAGGCGAAGTGATCCCGTATGTTTATCTGTCATATTGTATCGTCTAATTTCTTATACGGAAACGGTCCCACACGGAAAATTCCGGAAATGGAAAAACATTATTTTACAATGTTGAAATTCTATTTTGTAAAAAAAAAAATTAATTAGTTAAAAATAAATAAATAAATAAAGGACAAATATTTCATTAAGAAAGATGTTTTTATGTAGTTTGGTTTTTAACTTTTTAATGTACATTACAATAGTGACATTTAAAATGTCTTAAATGTCGCTGAATACAACTTTTATACATCTTTCAAAGAATGATTGGAACTTCATACATGTGAATAATATTACTACCGGCACATTAGAACTCATTGAGACAGATTCTAGTGTGAGAAATTTTTGTCAGTTTTCTTGCCAAAGGTTGGTGATTTTTCCAAGGATCTCAGATTTTCTCCACCATCTCAGAATTGTCTGTCCCATTATAAGTGAAAGAATCTTGACCTGGGTGTAACTTGACTCATCTAATACCAAATAACCAATCATATAACATTCTATTCTTTGTCTTGGTTTCTGTACTTCAGTGATTTGATTTTTTTTTTTTTTTTTTTTTTTTTTTTTTTTTTTTATTGATAAGTACATTTTCTGTCCATAGGTTTCTTTATCCCATTTCATATCTAAAGAACAATCCATACACACTTGAATTTTTTTGATCTACATGACTGATAAATTTATTTTAAAAATACAATGTATATATACTTGTAGTTTTCAGCCTTGATGTCCATTTGTTTTGTTAAATGCTATATAAATACAAGCTTTTAAATGGTTATAGTTTGTTGTAATTTTTAATAAGGTAGCTAGCAACTATCAAATGAATCAATAAATCTTGTAGTGTAGTGGAGTAAAGTGCTGTGTAGTGCAGTGGAGTAGCATGCAGTGCACTACAGTGGAGTAGAGTAGAGTGTAGTACAGTGGAGTAGAGTGAAGTGCAGTGCAGTGGAGTTGAGTGCAGTGTAGTTACAGTGAAGTAGAGTGTAGTGCAGTGCAGTAGAGTTCAGTGCAGTACAGTGGAGCAGAATAGAGTGCATTACAGTGGAGTAGAGTGCAGTGTAGTACAGTGGAGTAGAGTTCATTGCAGTACAGTGGAGTTGAGTAGAGTGCAGTACAGTGGAGAAGAGTGCAATGTAGTGTAGCACAGCGGAGTAGAGTGCAATGCAGCACAGTGGAGTAGAATGCAGTGCAACACAGTAGAGCAGAGTGCAGGGCAGTGCAGTGGAGTAGAGGAAGTGGAATGGAGTGGGGTAGAGTGAAATGGAGTGCATAAATGTGTTTTATGACCCATTCTGGTTTCTTTCACTTATATCAATGTAATTAGTTCCAGGATAGCAGAGGAAACTGAAGTGCTAAAATTAAATCATTGACTTCAGAAAAATGAACCGATAAACTTTCTCACACTAGAATATCTCCAGAGCTGAAATTGAACCTAGGTGGTGAGTGCTGTTTACTGTCAGTGCATGCTTTATTGACCACTCAACACAGACCCTTTCAAAACTGCAAGAAATGCTAGTTATAGTCTGATGTTAACAAAAGATGGGGGCCAGTTCTTGATAATTGCTTTGAGTTCCCTTTTTTTTTCTAGTTAGTATAAAATCGGAGAGAAAATGTCAGTCTACACAAAGTTAATCAAGTCTAGAGAAGGTCCAAAAATGTCTTTTAAATATTTGAACCATAGAACTACAGGACTGACATTATTTTTTCATTGTTTCCAGCACCTGTCAAAAGAACTGGGAGCATTACAATTAGTAGTCTCAATGTTTGTTTACATGTCTTGTTTATTTGTTTAATGTAACACTTTAATATTTGTATTGGCTATTGTCAACTACAAGTAATTGTACATATTATTTGGAGTGTAGTGGAGTATTGGTGTTTTATGCTCCAGCAAAGATTTTCTCGCTTATACATTTCAAGGATGTCATTTCTGGAATGGTGGAGAAAGCCAGAGTGCCTGGTATAAGCCACCTACTTTTGGTAAGAAAACTGACAAATGGTCTCATAGTAGGATCTGCCTAAGTGGGATTCAAACCAAGGCAACAAGAAGCACTGTGATTCGTCACTTGTGATCCATAAATGTTCATTTAAGACCACTCTGCCACCAAGACCCCCTACATATTACTTGGCTATGTGTTTATATAAAAATCAAAGAATCCAAAAATTTATGAACTAAGCAATAAAGCTTACACTATTTTTAATAAATTCTGTCTCATCTTAAAACAAAACAAATTCTTTCTTTTGTACATGAATATATATTCAACTTTATTATGCATTTATGGTCTATACACATATTATACAAAAATTAAACTTTCAACAATGAACACCAATATATATATATATATATATATATATATATATATATATATATATATATATATATATATATATATATATATACACTTCATGTAAGTGTAAAACAAAATTTAGCATTTAATATTTGTTTTAATTTAAAAGTGTACTGTCTTATAACTCCATACTGGTAGCAGTTTGTAGTTCAAGGAGCACTTGACTATAGTGAGAGTGGTCCTGTCATGTGTTTACAATTCATACACTGATCTACATGTAACTCTAGCTTTCCCTACTATGTTACTATTCACATTTAGGGGTCAGTGTGGTCTTTTTCAAGACTGGCAATTATATCTATGTGGTCTATCAAAAAGAAACTGTGCTAGATTTCCCATATGCAGAATGTGGCAAACTTGAAACAATTTGGGAAGAGGAGCAATATAATAGTGTAGAGCATTCCTCTACAATATCAGAGGTTCCAGGTTAAACAGTTAAACTTAAGTTTGTCTATAAATCCTCTTATAGTATGAAGTATCATGAATTAAACAAATATTTAATTAAAAGTACAATGATTGGTCATAACAGTGAAGAAAAATACTGTATTTCAAGTCAGTTTGAACAGACTTTGTAAATGCATGTAACATTTTTAATAACATGACCAAGTAGCACACGAAGGGAAATTGCTTGAGAGCAAAGGCAACTTGGGAATGATTATTCAAAAATTATGCAAAAGATAGGGGGTCTACCTTAAATAAAATGAAATGAAGCAAGTAGTTCCACTCTAAAACAGATCATCTGATTAAAAAAAATAATATAACAAACACTTGGAACATGTAACAGGTGTACATAAAAACAAAAAAATATACAAAAACTACCTTGTACCATTAATATATAGACAGGTAAGGAAGTCTATACTAAAACAGGTATATAAAATATTAGATACATTGTTATACACCATCTTCAGTGTTTATACATTACAGAAGTTTTATTATGCAAAGCTAAAATTATATATAAACATTAACAAAATAATATGTGATAACAATCAGGTCAACAAGTTTTATCTTAAATCTCAGATTCTGTAGCCAGAACTGACAATATTCACCGCAATTTAACATTAGTGACAACATTTGACATTATCAGTTACTTTACTTGACATCATTAGCGACATCATTAGTGATTTTATGACATCAATAGTAAAATCTTTCAACATCATTAGTGACTTCATTTGATATCATAAGTGACATCAATAATTTCATTAGTGACATCATTAGTGACATCAATTAAAAATCATTAAAGACATATTTTGACATCACAAATGACTTACTATCATTAGTGACATCATTTGATGCCACTTTGTTAACACCTGTTGACATGAAAAGGCAAATCATACAATAAGACTCACAGAATAAAACTAAAGACCCTGTATACTACTAGTATATTGTATTTCAGATTTTAACCTTGTTTTAATTAATACTGACTGCAAAATTAACACAATTTTAGATCACATTTTGCTTCCGAAAACATAACAAATTACAAAACACATTAAAGACTTAACAATAATCACAAAAGGGGAAAAAACATGAAGTCTTAACATCCAATAATTGTATTATAAAATTATATGTTTTCTTCATGATGTTAAAATATTTCATATTCTAATACAAATGTATATAAATCAAATTTAATATCTACCCGGGCCACAATTAAAATAATCTTTGTTTCCCTTTCCCCTACCTTTTTTTTTTTTTTTTCTGGTTAGGAAACATTCTTCACATGTCACCTTGTGTGTTTACTAGTACACCTTCATCACTACTGCGATTGTAAAAGAAACAAACTGCAATCTATTAGCACAGAATAGCGAAAAAAAAATTTCACATAGCATTTTTCAATATAATTTTTTCAGTCTGCAGGATTTTTTATGGTCAGTCACGCAAGGGGAAACAAACTGTATTTTTATTTTGGCCCTGTATATTCAATTCAGGAAATTTTTTATCATAATTCGAAGAAAGTTTGATTTCAGACAGAGAAGTTTTGAATGTTCCTAACTGGTTTAAGTACCAGAACATATGTGTAAGGAGGGGTCAAAATATAGGATTTCTAAACTTTTGGAAAATGATAACAGGATTCCATGTGTCACAGAATATTTTAACTGTTTGTTGAAAAAGACTTCAAAAACAGGTTAATGTTGAGATTCAATGAAAAAATAAAATTAAATAAAATCCAAAGAATGTGATATGCTTCTGATATACATGTATAATAAAGTTACATGTAATTGTGATTTCCAGTATAAGTTATATGACAAAGTAAACATGTAAGTTTTCTGACACAATGACAAAGAAATGACAAATTAGTTTTGACTTCAGTTTTCCTTCTGAGAAAAAAAGCCAAAAATTAAAAATGCTGAATTACCTCCCCTACAGTTATAAAGTATGTGGTCAATATTGTTACATGGATGGTGAACCCAGAGTCCCAACTCTGGCATCATTCACCCTTTAACTTTACCTGGGACAATCAAAATATTTCAAATTAAAAAAAGTTTTCCGACACATATGGAATGTGAACAAATAGGTATTTTGTCAAACTGGAATGTGTATTTGGTTTATATCTAATGCATATATAAGGAAATTTATTTTTACTGTTACAGAAGGAATGTGTATTAGATAAAAAAAATACTAGTATGTGTATATGAAATCTATCTATGAGAAAATTTATTTTTACTGTTACCAACACAGCAGGAATGTGTACTGGGTAAAAAATACTAGTATATGTATATGAAATCTATGGAATGATATTACCATTTCCTATTTCACAGTTTAATATACCTATAATAATAATAATAATGTGTGAAATAAACAAAAAATATACGATAATTTAAACAATAAAATGCATTATTGTAAATCTATCAAGAAATGCTTTCATCAATAAAAATATATCTCAAAAATAAAAGAACTTCAGGGTTGCAGAAGCAACATAATAAAAAGAAAAAAGTTTTTTCATTCCTTTTCATGTTTACTTACAAGGGAGAAAAAAAAAAACGGATAAGAAAGAAAAATGGAAGTTTAAAAAATAAACAAAGAAATAAAACTGAAAAATTAGTTATCTTTTTTTATCAAAAAAGTTTCAAAATTGATTCATAAAGAGCTGCAACAGGATTCAGAGAGCATTTACAGGAACAGTTTGTATAATACATACAACAGAAGTATCACAAAATAACACAACCAATGAAATACTATCTCTAAATATGTCTGAGAAATTATTTTTAAAGCTACACAGTGTATGTCTAAAATTACATAAAAAATTCATTTAATTAGATATAAACTTTTATGCAGAATAAATATAAATTCGCATATATACATGTATATTAAAAAAAATAAATAAATGGAAGCTATATACTGGTCATTCTGTAACAGACTTAAAGCTGTATTAAGTTTTTCAAAGAAAAAAAATAAAACGGTGCTAATCTAATAAATGATGTTCCTAATGAACAATGTTACATTTGGTTCAACGATAAAAGCTCGAATAAATACAGAAATTACAGTATTTACCCAGCGAGATGCAGCATTTGGGATCTAATATTAGAACATGGTTACGTCATCAAAACCCGGGTCATTTAAACACAACTTTCAAAATGTTGAAATACGATAAATTAAACACAGAACTTCTTGAATTTGTCATTTGTGACTAAGTAAGGGAAAAATAACACCATTTCAAAAACATCTGGATATTAATGAAGGACGATTAATGCAATCTGTCATGATTCACTTTCGATTCTAGGCTTTTCCGTACATCCGTGCGCATGCTCCAAGCTCATAATTACAATCGTAGAACACTGACCAACCGGTCAGAGGATTCCGTTTGTTTACAGCTAAAAGAAATGAAATTTTAGAAAATGAATGTCACGGATCGTGGTTAGAAGATATCTACTTTTAAAAAAATATATTTTTAGAAAATCAAAAAAAATTCAGAAATTTGGTAAACTTAATGCAGCTTTAAATGCATATATACATAAAAAGGGCAAGCCAACATCTTTAATTAAAAAATTAATAAAAATTATAGTGTAATAAGAAATTAATATTCTAATATTTCATTATGGTTTGCTGAATATGGAATGTCAGAGAATTTGTTGGATGTAAAACAAAATTACAAAAAGCATGTTAAACCTACACTCAAATTAATGATTCATGTAACTAGTTGTAAGCTATATACCAGCTCAAAAATACATAATTATAAGCAATGCCCATATCTTAACTCTTTTTAGCAACCAAATTGAGGGGTATAATTATAATTCCATATTTCATACAAATATGTATTCTTATTTGAGAACAAAATTGTGGAACGTGGAATGCATACAAGACAAAGATAAATTTCCTAAAATAAAACATGTACATGTATATATTACCTACTCTGAGCTCATTTTAAAAAGTCAAGATTGACTAGAAATATGAGCATCAGCAAAAAAAAAAAAAAAAAAAAAAAAAAAAAACTTGGATGTGCCTCTATAATAATATATGCTATATACTGATGGTAAGGGGAGATAAAAGATAGATTTAAAATGTTGACATAGTTGACACTGACTCCATTTTACTCAATTGTCATGACAAAAAAAAAATAGATAAATAAATAAAAACCTAACAGTCTTAAAGTCAATGATATAATTTGGAAGGCCATAGGATTTGTATTAAATTTAGCAAAAAAGGGGTCCTTCTCATTATTCAAAAAATATATATATAGTATATATATAAATCAAACTGTAGCAACAAAAAAAAAAAAAAAAAAACAAAAAGAAAAAGAGATGATATAAAAATTGAGAAAAAAAAAACAAACAAACAAACAATATTTAAAGCTGCATTAAGTTTTTAAATTTTCTGAATTTTTTTTGATTTTCTAAAAATATATTTTTTTTAAAAATAGATATCTTCTAACCACAATCCGTGACATTCATTTTCTAAAATTTCATTTCTTTTAGCTGTAAATAAACGAAATCCTCTGACCGGTTGGTCAGTGTTCGAAGATGGTAATTATGAGCTTGGAGCATGCGCACGGATGTACGGAAAAGCTTAGAATCGAAAGTAAAACATGACAGATTGCATTAATTGTCCTTCATTAATATCCAGATGTATTTGAAATGGTGTTATTTTTCCCTTACTAAGTCGCAAATGACAAATTCAAGTTTAATTTATCAGTATTTCACCATTTTGAAAGTTGTGTTTAAATGACCAGGGTTTTGATGATGTAACCATGTTCTAATATTAGATCCCAAATGCTGCATCTCGCTGGGTAAATACTGTAATTTCTGTATTTATTCGAGCTTTTATCGTTGAACCAAATGTAACATTGTTCATTAGGAACATCATGAATTAGATTAGCACCATTGAAATTTTCTTTGGAAAAACTTAATGCAGCTTTAAAATAAGAATTCTGTAATAATAACAGAAAAAAAACTTAATTAACTAATGCTTAATTAAAATGGAAGTAAAAAAAAGTCTAATTTTGAATAGATTACGTAAATTTTTCCACAATCTTGTTAAGAACATAATAATGTATTTATTTTATCTATGTTACTTTCCCGATCTTTCTATATAACATCTGTAGATTGTCTATTGTACTCTGTGACTTTGGATCAAGTTGTAGAGCAGCTTATAGGCTTTCTCCGCAGCTTCATGTTTACCCCATCTGTGATAAAGGACACCTACAACAGAAATTAATAGTAAACATCATATCAGAGTGCTAAATAGAAGTTATAATGAATAACAAATATCCATGCAATATCAAATCAACCTGTCTCTTTTTATTTATTATTTATTTATGTATTTATTTATTTATTGTATTTATTTATTTATTTATTTTTATTTTATTATCTATTTTTTATTATATTTTTTTCCTATTATTTTTTTGTTTTGTTTTGTTTTTTTTGTTTGTTTTTTTTTGTTTAGCGAGGGACTGCAGTGATATAAAATGCTTCTAATTCCCAATTATTACAATTGTAAGAAATATTCACTTTCACAACAATGTCATTTTAAGATATATTAACAAGCTTATCATATTATTTCCTCTCAAAGACAGTTTGTAATTATTTCAATATTTTTTAAAATCAAACATCAAATGTTTGTCAAACGATAGTGGATGATTTATTGTAATTTCTTTGATATGGCACAGCATAATTCGTGGTTATTTAGTGATGAATAATTTTTCATTGAGCACTTATCAAAACAATTTACCACAAGCATGGAATGGTGGACATGATGAATGGTACTGAAGTAAATCACAGAATAACAAATATTTCCCTATTTAGTACTTGCAAGTAATATATTTGTATCAGACTGGATAAAACAGTATAATGCCTTTCTGTGTATTAGTCCTACCAATTACTTTGTCCTTTCATTTCAGCTTTATATGTGGGAGGTCAGGGTTTGAACCCCGTCAGTGTCTGACCAAGGCTTAAAAATAGGCAGTGACTGTTCTTCTACCAAGCACTTGGCATTTAGAAATGACTCATGGGGTCCTTCGGAGGAGACCTTAAAAACTGATGCCACACGTCACAGCAGGCGTGGCACTAAAGAACCCTGAATATTGTCCTATACATACTGCAAAGGTCAAAATTTCTGCCACTTCACCTATAGCTGGTGACATCTTGATATAAGTGAAATAATCTTGAATGGAGGGTAAAACTCCATAAATCAATCAATCTTTTCATTTCAAGCACCTGTGTACAGGAAAGCAAGAAAAATGTTTTTTTAAATAAATTTATTTATATTATGCTCCTCATGTTGAAACTAAATAAGTTAGTGAGTGAAATTGGGATATTTCTGGCATGGTAGAGAAAAACTGAGTACATAGAGTAAATCAATAACCTTTGGCAAGTAAAATGAGTATTGGTTATACGTCAAGAACAACGCCAACATTATGTGATAAAATAAAATCTATAATCATCTACATATATTTTTTCATTATTTTAGACTTCCATACATTCCTTTACATTTGAATTTTTAACTAGCATTAAACAAGATTACAAATTTGAAATATCATGAATACAAATGATTTCAAGGTAAATTAAATGTTCATGAAGGAGTGTGTATGGATAAATATATAAGTACCTAAATTGGCAAATATTTTTGGATCTTTCTTGTTAAGCTGTACAGCTTTTAAGAAATACTGTTCACTTTCCTGGTATCTGTCCATTTTACCCACTAAGTTCCCAAGATTAAAGTAGATCTGTGGTTGATTGGGAAGATATTTCAAAGCTTCCCTAGCAGCAGCTTCGGCATCCTTATGTCGATCTGAAAGAACAAAATACCAGTACATAAATGTACAGTTAAACTTGTGTTTAGTGTTGCAAGTTAAACTTTGAGTTTTGAAACCATGAATTTTTCCTCTTGTCTATTATATTACACATGTACCAATAAAAAAGGTCAAAATTTTATTTCATCAAGCTAAACATCTGGCAAATAAAAAAGGAATATTTTGATCAAATTCTTAAATATTAAATGTAATGCCATGGTGACCAAGTAGATTATAGCACCCATTTACAGTGCTTTTCATTGCTTAAATACCACTCAAGCAGAACGAAGTATGAAAATGTTTTTCATAATAAGAGCTATTCATTATAAGAGTTGCTTGCAAAAGATTGGTAGATTTCTTCTGGCCCCAGTTTCACAATCACTCACTTGAGTTTCAACACTCCACTAAAAATTAGGAAATATTTCAATGTCAATTTTTAAGATACATGTATTATACATTTAAAATTGAATATCTAAATGTTTTATTTAAATTGTTTAGTGTAGGTTTGTTTCATAAAACTTAATTTTTTTTTAAAATACTGATGAGAGAAAAATGGGAATACATGTACATTTATTTCAGTTGAGTATACACTTAATTGAGTGAAAGATTGTGAATCTGGGGCCTGGTTATTCAATTCTCCACAATCATACTAATAATAATTACTTTGATATTATGAGATTTCTTGACTGAGAAGTAAAACATCATCAGCTTTCTCCATGTGATTGATGTCTGCGTTTTATTCAATAACATACATTAAATTACTAAACCCCATTATCATGTTTACATTTATTTTATCACAACTGTTGTTATGGTTACTGTCAGGAATTTGAAAACTAGAACTCTAGGCCTGGCCAGGGTGGATAATACTCAGTTTTGATGTTAAATTCACTTTTTAGTTAATGATGTTTCAATGTATATGAAAATTAAGTTTATTCAAATGTTGATAAAACATCTAACAATTATAATACATCTTATGTATGTACATACATAAGAAAATAAGAGACAATTATTTTTCATTTTAGGAATATCAAATTTTGAAGAAAAAAAATCAGACAACAGATGGAACTAAAAAGTGAATTATTTATGTATCCATGGTTTTCAAGAAATCAGTGTTAAATATTGGTTAGTCTCACAAGAATTTTTGGCCTTTATATACAGTCAAACCTGTCTTAAAGGTCACCTCTCTATAAGGGCCACCTGCTTATAAAGGCCAATAAAATTCTTTCCCAAGTTGCTCTTTGACTATATTATTTGAACTTGTACATAAAGGCCACCTGTCCATAAAGGTCACTTTTATTGATTTCAATGAGTGGCCTTTATAGCCAGGTTTGACTGTTATATATATATATTATATCAATACATATATATATTATATCAATACATATATATATTATATCAATACATATAGTGTGTGTGTGTGTGTGTGTGTGTGTGTGTGTGTGTGTGTGTTGTAGAATTATTATTATTATTATTTGTTTTCATTATGCAGGAACAATTTTGAAATTCCTACAAAAAACAACACAGATGACAGATACTGTCTTTACTCACTCAGATTATCCAGTAATATTATTATGTTACTCCAGGCATTCAAATGGTTTGGTTTTTGTATTGTTGCATTTTTCCAGGCTTTAAGAGCTGGTTCATGTAGACCTGCATCTAAATACTACAACAGAAAAATTTTACAGTGTATTATATCTAGTCAAATCCAGTTAATTACAAAGCCTCTTTGATTCAAAATTCTATGCTATTAACCAATATATGCTATTAACCAATATATGCTTTTAACCAATAAGCAGGTTTTACCAATGACAGCATTATGACAGAAATATTTTACATTATTATATGACTATAAATTCTCTTTTTTCTGATTGGTTGAGGTTGTCTTTACTTTGCTATGATAGAAATATAGATTATATGAAATCACTCTACACAAGTATCACTGTGTGTAAAGTTGAGAGAGGGTAATAAGACATTCCAATATGGTGTATGTGGAACTAAAATTAGATATAGGAGATTTCCAATGACTCTATCTGAAACTTCAATTTTCACTGGATGGTACATGTATTTTAAAAATGACCAATCAGTGTAATAAATTCATAAATAAAATCAACTTTCACGTAACATTTTGTAAACAGAAACTTCTTGATGTAATGGCAGCTACAGACAACTTTAATCATAATTTCAACATTGTCAAGTAAAAAAAAATATGTGCAATGATATATTTATTACTCAATTGATCATAGCTAACAACAGAACACTTGCATTTTCTTGATGACATTTAAATAATTTTATGCAAGTGAGTAGGATGACTATATCATAATGATTTAAGTTTGAGTTATTTAAAAACATAACCTGAAAAGTTTTTTCACCAATCAAAACCAAAAAGTCATATAAAATTGTTTTTCTAATTAATAACATATTAACCAAACATACCATGTTTCCTAGGTTATACAAACAGTCAGGATAATTTCTTCTGTGTTTTAATGCATTAAAATAACTTTTTTCTGCTGCTTGGTTCTTCTTCAGAGAAGCCTGCACAATACCTAAATTCATCCAGGCTGCAGCGAACTCTTCTCTATAAAGATAAATCAAATAATTGCAGAAAAAAAACCTTGACAAAACTGAATGAAATCTTTGTATAAAGTCCACTGTGTATACCGAGTCAAATTGTCATAGTAACAAATAGATTTTGTTTAAATACAGGGATTATTAATACTTTGCTGATTTTTATGAATGCCTCTACATTTGAAAAGTAACTTCTAAATCACTCACAATGATTTGATCCACTTACTGTGAAATCATTTATTTATTGGTACGTACGTGACAGGTTACATGACTACACTAAAATATCCCCAAATTAACTACCTCGAAGTGGAATGACCTTGACCTTAGGCACAAAACATCGTAACTTTACTCCACCATTTTGTCCACTAACTTGCTTGACAAGGTATAACATCATAACTCTCCACTAAACTTTGTAACAAAAATGTAAAAATGATAATTTATATAGTGTAATATGTGAAAACCTCTCTATACAGGACTAATGTTTCAGGACACACTTTGAATACAGTGAATAAAACATTGAATATTTTCTCCTGATTAAAGTTCTACAAGTCCATGTTTCTGAAGCTCTGGTACAAAAAAAATGACTTACATTATATAGTTGTACAGTAAACCTCATATCAATGCTCCTCAATAACTTAGCAAATTTGCTTATTTCCATATACATGTAATTTGATTGTACAAATGTTAGCTTTGGTTTTACTGAACTTGTCTAAGAAAGCATAAAGCTCGACTACATTTATCCTTTCTGTATCAAACACCTGTTCTGACTTACCTTAAAATGACAGCCTTGACTCTGTGTCTGTAAGGTCCCCTGAATCTTACTTAAAGCTAACAGCCTTGAGTAGTAGTGACTCGGCCTCTGTAATGTCCCCTGTATCTTACCTTAAGCTAACTGCCTTGAGTAGTAGTGACTCGGCCTCTGTAAGGTCCCCTGTATCTTACCTTAAGCTAACTGCCTTGAGTAGTAGTGACTCTGCCTCTGTAAGGTCCCCTGTATCTTACCTTAAGCTAACTGCCTTGAGTAGTAGTGACTCTGCCTCTGTAATGTCCCCTGCATCTTACCTTAAGCTAACTGCCTTGAGTAGTAGTGACTCGGCCTCTGTAAGGTTACCTGTATCTTACCTTAAGCTAACAGCCTTGAGTAGTAGTGACTCGGCCTCTGTAAGGTCCCCTGTATCTTACCTTAAGCTAACAGCCTTGAGTAGTAGTGACTCGGCCTATGTAAGGTTACCTGTATCTTACCTTAAGCTAACAGCCTTGAGTAGTAGTGACTCGGCCTCTGTAAGGTTACCTGTATCTTACCTTAAGCTAACAGCCTTGAGTAGTAGTGACTTGGCCTCTGTAAGGTTACCTGTATCTTACCTTAAGCTAACTGCCTTGAGTAGTAGTGACTCGGCCTCTGTAAGGTTACCTGTATCTTACCTTAAGCTAACAGCCTTGAGTAGTAGTGACTTGGCCTCTGTAAGGTCCCCTGTATCTTACCTTAAGCTAACTGCCTTGAGTAGTAGTGACTCGGCCTCTGTAAGGTTACCTGTATCTTACCTTAAGCTAACAGCCTTGAGTAGTAGTGACTCTGCCTCTATAAGGTCCCCTGTATCTTACCTTAAGCTAACAGCCTTGAGTAGTAGTGACTCTGCCTCTGTAATGTCCCCTGTATCTTACCTTAAGCTTACTGCCTTGAGTAGTAGTGACTCTGCCTCTGTAATGTCCCCTGTATCTTACCTTAAGCTAACAGCCTTGAGTAGTAGTGACTCTGCCTCTGTAAGGTCCCCTGTATCTTACCTTAAGCTAACAGCCTTGAGTAGTGGTGACTCTGCCTCTGTAAGGTTACCTGTATCTTACCTTAAGCTAACAGCCTTGAGTAGTAGTGACTCTGCCTCTGTAAGGTTACCTGTATCTTACCTTAAGCTAACAGCCTTGAGTAGTAGTGACTCTGCCTCTGTAAGGTTACCTGTATCTTACCTTAAGCTAACAGCCTTGAGTAGTAGTGACTCTGCCTCTGTAAGGTTACCTGTATCTTACCTTAAGCTAACAGCCTTGAGTAGTAGTGACTCGGCCTCTGTAAGGTCTCCTGTATCTTACCTTAAGCTAACAGCCTTGAGTAGTAGAGACTCTGCCTCTATAAGGTTACCTGTATCTTACCTTAAGCTAACAGCCTTGAGTAGTAGTGACTCTGCCTCTGTAAGGTTACCTGTATCTTACCTTAAGCTAACAGCCTTGAGTAGTAGTGACTCTGCCTCTGTAAGGTTACCTGTATCTTACCTTAAGCCAACAGCCTTGAATAGTAGTGACTCGGCCTCTGTAAAGTCCCCTGTATCTTACCTTCAGCTAACTGCCTTGAGTAGTAGTGACTCGGCCTCTGTAAGGTCCCCTGTATCTACCCTTTAGCTAACAGCCTTGAGTAGTAGTAACTCTGCCTCTATAAGGTCCCCTGTATCTTACCTTAAGCTAACAGCCTTGAGTAGTAGTGACTTTGCCTCTGTAAGGTCCCCTGTATCTACCCTTTAGCTAACAGCCTTGAGTAGTAGTGACTCTGCCTCTATAAGGTCCCCTGTATCTTACCTTAAGCTAACAGCCTTGAGTAGTAGTGACTTTGCCTCTGTAAGGTCCCCTGAATCTTATCTTAAGCCAACAGCCTTGAGTAGTAGTGACTCTGCCTCTGTAAGGTCCCCTGTATCTACCCTTTAGCTAACAGCCTTGAGTAGTAGTGACTCTGCCTCTGTAAGGTCCCCTGTATCTTACCTTAAGCTAACAGCCTTGAGTAGTAGTGACTCTGCCTCTGTAAGGTCCCCTGTATCTACCCTTTAGCTAACAGCCTTGAGTAGTAGTGACTCTGCGTCTATAAGGTCCCCTGTATCTTACCTTAAGCTAACTGCCTTGAGTAGTAGTGACTTGGCCTTTGTAAGGTCCCCTGTATCTACCCTTTAGCTAACAGCCTTGAGTAGTAGTGACTCTGCCTCTATAAGGTCCCCTGTATCTTACCTTAAGCTAACAGCCTTGAGTAGTAGTGACTCGGCCTCTGTAATGTCCCCTGTATCTTACCTTAAGCTAACAGCCTTGAGTAGTAGTGACTTTGCCTCTGTAATGTCCCCTGTATCTTACCTTAAGCTTACTGCCTTGAGTAGTAGTGACTCTGCCTCTGTAATGTCCCCTGTATCTTACCTTAAGCTAACAGCCTTGAGTAGTAGTGACTCGGCCTCTGTAATGTCCCCTGTATCTTACCTTAAGCTAACAGCCTTGAGTAGTAGTGACTCTGCCTCTGTAATGTCCCATGTATCTTACCTTAAGCTAACAGCCTTGAGTAGTAGTGACTCTGCCTCTGTAAGGTCCCCTGTATCTTACCTTAAGCTGACAGCCTTGAGTAGTAGTGACTCTGCCTCTATAAGGTCCCTTGTATCTTACCTTAAGCTAACAGCCTTGAGTAGTAGTGACTCTGCCTCTGTAAGGTCCCCTGTATCTACCCTTTAGCTAACAGCCTTGAGTAGTAGTAACTCTGCCTCTATAAGGTCCCCTGTATCTTACCTTAAGCTAACAGCCTTGAGTAGTAGTGACTTTGCCTCTGTAAGGTCCCCTGTATCTACCCTTTAGCTAACAGCCTTGAGTAGTAGTGACTCTGCCTCTATAAGGTCCCCTGTATCTTACCTAAAGCTAACAGCCTTGAGTAGTAGTGACTTTGCCTCTGTAAGGTCCCCTGAATCTTATCTTAAGCCAACAGCCTTGAGTAGTAGTGACTCTGCCTCTGTAAGGTCCCCTGTATCTACCCTTTAGCTAACAGCCTTGAGTAGTAGTGACTCTGCCTCTGTAAGGTCCCCTGTATCTTACCTTAAGCTAACAGCCTTGAGTAGTAGTGACTCTGCCTCTGTAAGGTCCCCTGTATCTACCCTTTAGCTAACAGCCTTGAGTAGTAGTGACTCTGCCTCTATAAGGTCCCCTGTATCTTACCTTAAGCTAACTGCCTTGAGTAGTAGTGACTCTGCCTCTGTAATGTCCCATGTATCTTACCTTAAGCTAACAGCCTTGAGTAGTAGTGACTCTGCCTCTGTAAGGTCCCCTGTATCTTACCTTAAGCTGACAGCCTTGAGTAGTAGTGACTCTGCCTCTATAAGGTCCCTTGTATCTTACCTTAAGCTAACAGCCTTGAGTAGTAGTGACTCGGCCTCTGTAAGGTCCCCTGTATCTTACCTTAAGCTAACAGCCTTGAGTAGTAGTGACTCGGCCTCTGTAAGGTCCCCTGTATCTTACCTTAAGCTTACAGCCTTGAGCAGTAGTGACTCTGCCTCTGTAAGATCCCCTGTATCTTACCTTAAGCTAACAGCCTTGAGTAGTAGTGACTTGGCCTCTGTAAGGTCCCCTGTATCTTACCTTAAGCTAACAGCCTTGAGTAGTAGTGACTCGGCCTCTGTAATGTCCCCTGTATCTTACCTTAAGCTAACAGCCTTGAGTAGTAGTGACTCTGCCTCTATAAGGTCCCCTGTATCTTACCTTAAGCTTACAGCCTTGAGCAGTAGTGACTCTGCCTCTGTAAGGTCCCCTGTATCTTACGTTAAGCTAACAGCCTTGAGTAGTAGTGACTTGGCCTCTGTAATGTCCCCTGTATCTTACCTTAAGCTAACAGCCTTGAGTAGTAGTGACTCTGCCTCTGTAATGTCCCCTGTATCTTACCTTAAGCTAACAGCCTTGAGTAGTAGTGACTCGGCCTCTGTAATGTCCCCTGTATCTTACCTTAAGCTAACAGCCTTGAGTAGTAGTGACTCTGCCTCTGTAATGTCCCCTGTATCTTACCTTAAGCTAACAGCCTTGAGTAGTAGTGACTCTGCCTCTGTAAGGTCCCCTGTATCTTACCTTAAGCTAACAGCCTTGAGTAGTAGTGACTCTGCCTCTGTATGTCCCCTGTATCTTACCTTAAGCTAACAGCCTTGAGTAGTAGTGACTCTGCCTCTGTAAGGTCCCCTGTATCTTACCTTAAGCTAACAGCCTTGAGTAGTAGTGACTCTGCCTCTGTAAGGTCTCCTGTATCTTACCTTAAGCTAACAGCCTTGAGTAGTAGTGACTCTGCCTCTGTAATGTCCCCTGTATCTTACCTTAAGCTACAGCCTTGAGTAGTAGTGACTCTGCCTCTGTAAGGTCCCCTGTATCTTACTTAAGCTAACAGCCTTGAGTAGTAGTGACTCTGCCTCTGTAAGGTCCCCTGTATCTTACCTTAAGACTAACAGCCTTGAGTAGTAGTGACTCTGCCTCTGTAAGGTCTCCTGTATCTTACCTTACACAACAGCCTTGAGTAGTAGTGACTCTGCCTCTATAAGGTCCCCTGTATCTTACCTTAAGCTAACAGCCTTGAGTAGTAGTGACTCGGCCTCTGTAAGGTCTCCTGTATCTTACCTTAAGCTAACAGCCTTGAGTAGTAGTGACTCTGCCTCTAGTAAGGTCCCCTGTATCTTACCTTAAGCTAACAGCCTTGAGTAGTAGTGACTCTGCCTCTGTAAGGTCCCCTGTATCTTACCTTAAGCTAACAGCCTTGAGTAGTAGTGACTCTGGCCTCTGTAAGGTCCCCTGTATCTTACCTTAAGCTAACAGCCTTGAGTAGTAGTGACTCTGCCTCTGTAAGGTCCCCTGTATCTTACCTTAAGCTAACAGCCTTGAGTAGTAGTGACTCTGCCTCTGTAATGTCCCCTGTATCTTACCTTAAGCTAACGCCTTGAGTAGTAGTGACTCTGCCTCTGTAAGGTCCCCTGTATCTTACCTTAAGCTAACAGCCTTGAGTAGTAGTGACTTTGCCTCTGTAAGGTCCCCTGTATCTTACCTTAAGCTAACAGCCTTGAGTAGTAGTGACTCTGCCTCTGTAAGGTTCCCCTGTATCTTAACCTTAAGCTAACTAGCCTTGAGTAGTAGTGACTTTGCCTCTGTAAGGTCCCCTGTATCTTACCTTAAGCTAACAGCCTTGAGTAGTAGTGACTCGGCCTCTGTAAGGTCCCCTGTATCTTACCTTAAGCTAACAGCCTTGAGTAGTAGTGACTCTGCCTCTATAAGGTCCCCTGTATCTTACCTTAAGCTAACAGCCTTGAGTAGTAGTGACTCTGCCTCTGTAAGGTCCCCTGTATCTTACCTTAAGCTAACAGCCTTGAGTAGTAGTGACTCTGCCTCTGTAAGGTCCCCTGTATCTTACCTTAAGCTAACAGCCTTGAGTAGTAGTGACTCTGCCTCTGTAATGTCCCCTGTATCTTACCTTAAGCTAACAGCCTTGAGTAGTAGTGACTCGGCCTCTGTAATGTCCCCTGTATCTTACCTTAAGCTAACAGCCTTGAGTAGTAGTGACTCTGCCTCTGTAAGGTCCCCTGTATCTTACCTTAAGCTAACAGCCTTGAGTAGTAGTGACTCTGCCTCTGTAAGGTCCCCTGTATCTTACCTTAAGCTAACAGCCTTGAGTAGTAGTGACTCGGCCTCTGTAAGGTCCCCTGTATCTTACCTTAAGCTAACTAGCCTTGAGTAGTAGTGACTCTGCCTCTGTAAGGTCCCCTGTATCTTACCTTAAGCTAACAGCCTTGAGTAGTAGTGACTCGGCCTCTGTAAGGTCCCCTGTATCTACCCTTAGCTAACAGCCTTGAGTAGTAGTGACTCTGCCTCTGTAAGGTCCCCTGTATCTACCCTTAGCTAACAGCCTTGAGTAGTAGTGACTCTGCCTCTAGTAAGGTCCCCTGTATCTTACCTTAAGCTGACAGCCTTGAGTAGTAGTGACTCTGCCTCTATAAGGTCCCCTGTATCTTACCTTAAGCTGACAGCCTTGAGTAGTAGTGACTCTGCCTCTGTAAGGTCCCCTGTATCTTACCTTAAGCTGACAGCCTTGAGTAGTAGTGACTCTGCCTCTGTAAGGTCCCCTGTATCTTACCTTAAGCTGAACAGCCTTGAGTAGTAGTGACTCGGCCTCTATAAGGTCCCCTGTATCTTACCTTAAGCAACAGCCTTTAGTAGTAGTGACTCTGCCTCTGTAAGGTCCCCTGTATCTTACCTTAAGCTGACAGCCTTGAGTAGTAGTGACTCTGCCTCTGTAAGGTCCCCTGTATCTTACCTTAAGCTGACAGCCTTGAGTAGTAGTGACTCTGCCTCTGTAAGGTCCCCTGTATCTACCTTAAGCTGACAGCCTTGAGTAGTAGTGACTCTGCCTCTATAAGGTCCCCTGTATCTTACCTTAAGCTAACAGCCTTGAGTAGTAGTGACTCGGCCTCTGTAAGGTTATCCTGTATCTTACCTTAAGCTAACAGCCTTGAGTAGTAGTGACTCTGCCTCTGTAAGGTCCCCTGTATCTTACCTTAAGCTTACAGCCTTGAGTAGTAGTGACTCGGCCTCTGTAATGTCCCCTGTATCTTACCTTAAGCTTACTGCCTTGAGTAGTAGTGACTCTGCCTCTGTAATGTCCCCTGTATCTTACCTTAAGCTAACAGCCTTGAGTAGTAGTGACTCGGCCTCTGTAATGTCCCCTGTATCTTACCTTAAGCTAACAGCCTTGAGTAGTAGTGACTCGGCCTCTGTAAGGTCCCCTGTATCTTACCTTAAGCTGACAGCCTTGAGTAGTAGTGACTCTGCCTCTGTAAGGTCCCCTGTATCTTACCTTAAGCTAACAGCCTTGAGTAGTAGTGACTCTGCCTCTGTAAGGTCCCCTGTATCTTACCTTAAGCTAACAGCCTTGAGTAGTAGTGACTCGGCCTCTGTAAGGTCCCCTGTATCTTACCTTAAGCTAACAGCCTTGAGTAGTAGTGACTCGGCCTCTGTAATGTCCCCTGTATCTTACCTTAAGCTTACTGCCTTAAGTAGTAGTGACTCTGCCTCTGTAATGTCCCCTGTATCTTACCTTAAGCTTACTGCCTTAAGTAGTAGTGACTCTGCCTCTGTAAGGTCCCCTGTATCTTACCTTAAGCTAACAGCCTTGAGTAGTAGTGACTCGGCCTCTGTAATGTCCCCTGTATCTTACCTTAAGACAACAGCCTTGAGTAGTAGTGACTCTGCCTCTAGTAAGGTCCCTTGTATCTTACCTTAAGCTAACAGCCTTGAGTAGTAGTGACTCGGCCTCTGTAAGGTCCCCTGTATCTTACCTTAAGCTAACAGCCTTGAGTAGTAGTGACTCGGCCTCTGTAAGGTTACCCTGTATCTTACCTTAGGCTAACAGCCTTGAGTAGTAGTGACTCTGCCTCTGTAAGGTCCCCTGTATCTTACCTTAAGCTAACAGCCTTGAGTAGTAGTGACTCGGCCTCTGTAAGGTCCCTGTATCTTACCTTAAGCTAACAGCCTTGAGTAGTAGTGACTCTGCCTCTGTAAGGTCCCTGTATCTTACCTTAAGCTAACAGCCTTGAGTAGTAGTGACTCTGCCTCTGTAAGGTCCCCTGTATCTTACCTTAAGCTAACAGCCTTGAGTAGTAGTGACTCTGCCTCTGTAAGGTCCCCTGTATCTTACCTTAAGCTAACAGCCTTGAGTAGTAGTGACTCTGCCTCTGTAAGGTCCCTGTATCTTACCTTAAGCTAACAGCCTTGAGTAGTAGTGACTCTGCCTCTGTAAGGTCCCCTGTATCTTACCTTAAGCTAACAGCCTTGAGTAGTAGTGACTCTGCCTCTGTAAGGTCCCCTGTATCTTACCTTAAGCTAACAGCCTTGAGTAGTAGTGACTCTGCCTCTGTAAGGTTACCCTGTATCTTACCTTAAGCTAACAGCCTTGAGTAGTAGTGACTCTGCCTCTGTAAGGTCCCTGTATCTTACCTTAAGCTAACAGCCTTGAGTAGTAGTGACTCTGCCTCTGTAAGGTCCCCTGTATCTTACCTTAAGCTAACAGCCTTGAGTAGTAGTGACTCTGCCTCTGTAATGTCCCCTGTATCTTACCTTAAGCTAACAGCCTTGAGTAGTAGTGACTCGGCCTCTGTAAGGTCCCCTGTATCTTACCTTAAGCTACAGCCTTGAGTAGTAGTGACTCTGCCTCTGTAAGGTCCCCTGTATCTTACCTTAAGCTAACAGCCTTGAGTAGTAGTGACTCTGCCTCTGTAAGGTCCCCTGTATCTTACCTTAAGCTAACAGCCTTGAGTAGTAGTGACTCGGCCTCTGTAAGGTCCCCTGTATCTTACCTTAAACTAACAGCCTTGAGTAGTAGTGACTCGGCCTCTGTAATGTCCCCTGTATCTTACCTTAAGCTTACTGCCTTAAGTAGTAGTGACTCTGCCTCTGTAATGTCCCCTGTATCTTACCTTAAGCTTACTGCCTTAAGTAGTAGTGACTCTGCCTCTGTAAGGTCCCCTGTATCTTACCTTAAGCTACAGCCTTGAGTAGTAGTGACTCGGCCTCTGTAATGTCCCCCTGTATCTTACCTTAAGACAACAGCCTTGAGTAGTAGTGACTCTGCCTCTATAAGGTCCCTTGTATCTTACCTTAAGCTAACAGCCTTGAGTAGTAGTGACTCGGCCTCTGTAAGGTCCCTGTATCTTACCTTAAGCTAACAGCCTTGAGTAGTAGTGACTCGGCCTCTGTAAGGTTACCTGTATCTTACCTTAGGCTAACAGCCTTGAGTAGTAGTGACTCTGCTCTGTACGTCCCCTGTATCTACCTTAAGCTAACAGCCTTGAGTAGTAGTGACTCTGCCTTGTAAGGTCCCCTGTATCTTACCTTAAGCTAACAGCCTTGAGTAGTAGTGACTCTGCCTCTGTAAGGTTACCTGTATCTTACCTTAAGCTAACAGCTTTGAGTAGTAGTGACTCTGCCTCTGTAAGGTCCCCTGTATCTTACCTTAAGCTAACAGCCTTGAGTAGTAGTGACTCTGCCTCTGTAAGGTCCCCTGTATCTTACCTTAAGCTAACAGCCTTGAGTAGTAGTGACTCTGCCTCTGTAAGGTCCCATGTATCTTACCTTAAGCTAACAGCCTTGAGTAGTAGTGACTCTGCCTCTGTAAGGTCCGCTGTATCTTACCTTAAGCTAACAGCTTTGAGTAGTAGTGACTCTGCCTCTGTAATGTCCCCTGTATCTTACCTTAAGCTAACAGCCTTGAGTAGTAGTGACTCTGCCTCTGTAAGGTTACCTGTATCTTACCTTAAACTAACAGCCTTGAGTAGTAGTGACTCTGTCTCTGTAAGGTTACCTGTATCTTACCTTAAGCTAACAGCCTTGAGTAGTAGTGACTCTGCCTCTGTAAGGTCCCCTGTATCTTACCTTAAGCTAACAGCCTTGAGTAGTAGTGACTCTGCCTCTGTAAGGTCTCCTGTATCTTACCTTAAGCTAACAGCCTTGAGTAGTAGTGACTCTGCCTCTGTAAGGTCCCATGTATCTTACCTTAAGCTAACAACCTTGAGTAGTAGTGACTCTGCCTCTGTAAGGTCCCCTGTATCTTACCTTAAGCTTACAGCCTTGAGTAGTAGTGACTCTGCCTCTGTAAGGTTACCTGTATCTTACCTTAAGCTTACAGCCTTGAGTAGTAGTGACTCGGCCTCTGTAAGGTCTCCTGTATCTTACCTTAAGCTAACAGCCTTGAGTAGTAGTGACTCGGCCTCTGTAAGGTCCCCTGTATCTTTAAGAATATTGGCTAAATTATTCATTGCTTGATCATATTCTGGATTTAACCTAATCAAAAAGTAAAAGATATTGTCAGATGGTCAAAATATTACACATAAAAACATGCTGGAATATTTAATGAACTACTACTTGTTGTGTTTCTTCAGAGAGGTGATTTGAAAAATCACATTTTATACCAGTCACGATTCTTTAACTTACATGTATATGAATGTGGTTTGTGATGAAAAATCTCAACCTGCTTTCTACATGTTCTAATATTTGGTCCAGAATAAATTTTAACTAAACTTCAAATGTAACAACTTTCAAATTGGATTTCATTGTTTTCATTGATGAATGTAACTTTGCTTGAAAGACGATAAAATAGAAACTTTCTGGTATGCATGTAGGTGATGTTTAGGACAAGGGCATATATCACTAATTTATAACTACATTTTTATTTCAAATTTGAATCAGCAATTCTACAAATTTCACTTTGTTCCTGTGTCACATTTCAATTACTTTTTTCTGGAAAATATAAAACATTTGAATTGTGAAAGATTTAAGGCAACATTAGCTGAGAAGTAAGAAATCAATATCATTAATGTTACCAAATAGCATGTCTGTATTCTTCTATTGCTACATCTGTATTTCCCTGATCTCCATTTAACTTGGCAATGTTATAATGTACCTAAATAAATACAAGTAAATACATGAATGAATGAATGAATGAATAATTGAATGAATGAATGAATGAATAGATAAATAGATAGATAAATAAATAAACAAGTAATGTAATGTCATGTAATTAATTAAAATAATGTGTAATTATTAGTTTGTCCAAATCAACATTGTGCTGGTGACTGTTCGAACATATGAACTTTGGATTTAAATTTAACTCAAATTTAGATTGATTTAGTGACCAGATTATATAAAATAAATAAAATAAAAGTGTGTGTGTGTGTGTGTGTGTGTGTGTGTGTGTGTGCAACAGGGGTCCAGTAATTTCAGTCCTGATATCTTAAGCCAGGACAAAATCAAGTTTTCAAACAAAAGTGTGCCAGCATCTGTATTCTAAATGAGTGTTGAGCCAAAAATTTGTATTCTAAATGAGTGTTGAGCCAAAAATCATACAATCTCTTCTCATCTATACTTTACCTACCTTGGCATTTAGAGGACAAACTTTAGCACCTGCTTTAAACAATGCCATTTCTTCTGTCCATTCAGCACTCCTCTGTACACTTCTTGTTATAAATAAGACTACTAATGCTACTAAAGCATACTTTATACCCTGAAAATGAACATGTTATAAATCATGATAAACGGCATGAAAATTAACAGATTATAAATCATGATAAATGGCATGAAAATTAACAGATTTGAATGGTCAGATAAATGGAATGACCTAAGTTAGGACTATTCTGTTTCTATCAAGGTAGGCATTTCTTGTTTGAAAGGACCCCAAGTACTCAGAAAAGCTACCGTTCTTCAGTAACTTTAATGAAATATTTAGTAATTTGGACCATTTTATTTAAATCTTTTAACTTCTTACTAAGAATTCATATAAGCAAAGCTGAGTAAAAACTTTTACCCCTAGATAAAATGCAGAGCAATATCCACAATTTAACATTTCATTCCTTTAATTTGTTGCTAGGTGTATGCAATTGTCTTATTGAAGTACATATTTTTTTTATGAGTGGAGTGGAATGGAGTAATGGTGTTTTACGCCCCAGTAAAGAATCTTTCACTTATTACAACGCTGTCAGTTCTGGGATGGTGGAGGAAACTGGAGTGCCCACAGAAAACCACCGACCTTCGGCAGGTGAACTGACAAACTTTCTCACACTAGGATCTGTCCCGAGTGAGATTCGAACCCAGGCGGTGAGAGGCACTGTGATTCGTAAGCGCGTGCTTTAGATCACCTAACCACCGAGGCCCCTCTATATTTTTAGATGAGATAAGTTGGTGTTCTTGTGGTTTCAGAAACTGGAAGTTATAAGGTTTGTACCTTTTCTATTTTAGTAAGTAGAGCTCATTTGTAACTTCCAGATCTTAGCCTCTGTTGTTAACATCAAGCGAGCAGATGTGATTTCTTTCTTGCCAATCTAGGGACCAAGTTTGTGGATTACACACTACCCGGTGTGTAATAATAAATTATATTTTACAATAATATCACCAAGAGAAAGTGAGAGATAGTAATGTAGAGTAATTCTTCAAACTATGAAATTGTATTATTGTCTAACATTTTATGGATTTCAATTTAGGTAAAATACATACTCATATGGAGAGGGACATCTTCAGAGAAAACAGGTGCTCCAGTAATATCAATGTGTTACTTCAGTGGATCAAAGAAATACTTACCTGAACATATGTATGTTATTTTAGTAAACATGATCAAAGAAATACCTACCTGAACATATTTTGGATTACATGATAATCTGTGACAACCAAGTACAACAATAATACAGAAACCAGCTGTAGACAAATACAATACTCTCTCTGCTATCACAAAACCAACACGAAACAAAACATTGGTAGCTGGTAGGAAAGGCACTATCAGCAAGGCAAGACCCATAGTTAATGATCTGTAAAATAAATAAAACAATGAGAGAGAGAGAGAGAGAGAGAGAGAGAGAGAGAGAGAGAGAGGAAATGAACTGAGTTTGTAAGTGTGGGAGTGTCAATGAGTAACTAAAGAAAACCATCGACCTTTGGCAAGTGAAATGACAACCTTTGGCAAGTGAAATGACATAATTTCTCATACTATGATCTGCCAGAGTGGGATTTGGACCGTCTAGTGATAAAAAGGCTTTGACAGTAAGCCCACATTTTAGACCAATTAGCCAGCATGGGCCTATTAAAACAGTGAATGAATTATAGTTCAAAGCTAATATTGCATTACTGCAAGTAATTACAGCTTGAAAACATAGAAAATCATTTAGATGAAACATCAATGTAAAATTCCACAGTAGAATGCAAGGTTGTAAAAACGTAAAACATTGGTAAATACACTAATGTATGATGAAATATGTGGTAAAAAAATTTAAATTATTTGAACAAGCCCCCCCCCCCCCCCCCCCCCTCCAAAAAAAAAAATAAAAGTTTAAACTTATATGTCTCCAGATAATATTAAAAAGACATTGTAGCCATGATGCTGAGTAAAAAGTATACCTTGTAGGTGCATAGTCAACAAAATCAAGCAAAATATGTTGAACTATTGTAAACAAGATGTGATAAGATTATTATTTATTCATTTTTATTAATATTTATTATTATTATAATTTTCATTTTTGACATCCTTATCCGGCCAAACATGAAACTTGTCTTACCTGTGATAATTAGTAATTTCACCTTTAACAGCAACATATAACAATAATAACAACACTACCCAGAATGCACCAGCAGCTAGAATTCTGGGATCAGATAGAGTATCTATAACAGGGATACATCCCATTGACCAATCAAAACACAGCCACCAGGGGTTTACTAGCAACCATCCATTGATCGCATACAGGTAATTATAATTTAAAACCTGTAAATAAAAATAAAAAGTTGCAAAAAGATACATAGGTAGTGGTAGCATTTGTATACTATACCAATGAAATTCACTTATTTATGACATGTGATGAAATAGTTCTATATAAAAATAGTTCAGTCATATGGAGAAACCTGAAATCTTACTTCAATTATGTTACACCTTCTTTTAACTAAAGAAAATTTGAAAAGATTAAAATTCATTAAAATAACCTCATTTACATATGATAAATACATGTACCACTACAGTTGTTCAGTTAGTAGAGTGTTTGCTTCGTATGTGGTAGGTCATGGTTTGAACCCTGGCTAGGTCTAATCAAGAATTGATAAACACAGTTATTGTTCTTTTGTCAAGCACTCATTTTTTAGCAACAAAAAGTAAATGGTTTTACAAAAGAGTGCTTAAAACTAATGTTCTACATCATGATAAGCCCAACCTGCTAAAGAACCCTTGTTTTACAGTAGTGTACTGCAAAAGTAAAAATTTCTGCCACTTCACCTATAGATGGTGATGTTGGATGTGAGTGAAATATTTTTGACTAGAAATTCTTATGTGAAATTTTTGGCAAAAAGTTAATTTATGATTAAATAACAATCAAGATATACCAACTGCAGGACAATTATTTTTAAGCATTTTTTCATATTATTTGTGAAAAAATAAAATTACAGTAAATTACAAAAATAATAAATTTTATACTTACTCTAAAAATAGTTCCATTTACAAAGGAATGTGGATTATCAAAAATTTGGAATGTTGGAGTTGTGGATCCCATAATTCGCAGCCTGGTGGCTAATATCAATACACCAGCTAACACCAACAGTATGTGTCTAAATACAAGAGATTTTACCCATGACTGAGGCACCACCTACAAATACAAAAAATACATTTAAAATATGTTAAAGTATTTTTGATAAAAAGCAACTGAAATTACAAACTTGACATGTTTCTTATTGGTTGTATCAGTATTAAAAATATCATAAAAATAAAATGAAAATATTTAAAGTGATTTACATATAGATGTATGGATTCCATGGAAACATAACAACTCTAACTGATTACAAAACCTACTTTTCCTTATATGGTAAAAAAAGGTTTTACAAAGAGTACATGTTATGACATGTACATACATGTTATCTCTTACTTCTTACACACACAATGTATATATACCGGTAGATGACATAGTTTTTGCTTGGAAGTATACAAGTGTTTTTGTACAAAAATAAAACGGTCATTTTCTATTATCAAACAGTCAACTAATACACAAAAATAAAAGCAGTATAAGTTACCATGGTTACTAAATATATTAATTTACCTGGTTATTTTTGTCACTGTTTACAACAGAACCATTTTCTTCATGTTTCTCTGATTTTTTTAAGTGCAATAATTCTAGTATATTTATTCTACAGATAATAATAATATCAAAAGCACTACATATACCCTGTAAATAAATAAATAAATAAATAAATAAATAAATAAATGCCATATTAAAAAGAAAAAAAATAAAAATTAAAAAATTAAAAAAATTAAAAATTCAATCTTTTGTGAGTGGATTATACTAAGGTGGTCTGTTCTTGGATAGTGGAGGAAACCTAAGTACAAGAAGAAAAGAGAGGAAATCAACAAGAAAACTGACAAACTCTCTTAAGGTTCCAACCTTCATGATAAGAGGCACTGATTCATAAGTCTTCACTTTTGACCACTTGCCACAATCATTAAAGAAGCTTATGTTATTTGACTTATAACAAGTGTAACATGGATACAAACCGAAGACCTTCTCAATATCAGAGGACACTTTACAGACTGAGCTACCTGGCCACCTATCAAACACTGTCTGCTACACAAGGTCACTTCAGTATGTGTGTACATTTTGGCAAAATATATTTTGCAAAAAAACTTACTGAAACCAAGTTAGTCTGAAGCTTTGAAAACCAGGGGTTTTTTTTGTTTTTTTTTTTTTTTGATTCAGGGTTTTGTTTATTTTAAAATTTTTTATAAGATCATTAGCAACTTGTTTTAAACCATTATACATTCTGTCATCTTGTCATGTGACCAGCTAAATTTGAAATTCTGGGGTGCAGGAAAAATAAAAGTTATTGGAAACCTTGTAAAAATGAAATTAGCAATACATTTTTTGACATAAAAAATATGACACAGTTTTTACTCTGTTGCCACATAAGTGGGTACAAATTACAGTTAAGATTTCAAACAGGGAATGGAGTGGAGTGGAGTAATCCTGGTGTTTAACATCCAAGTCAAGATTCTCTGACTTATATTGAGACTGTCAGTGCTAGGATGGTGGAGAAAACTGGAATACCTAGAAATAAATGCCGACTTTCAGCAAGCCAACTTCTAAACTTTCTTCAAGAAGGATCTGCCTAATCATGTGGAATTTAAACCAAAGTGGTGAAAAGGGGCTATGATCTGATACCATACACTTAGACCACTGAGCCACCAAGGTCCCTTTCTATAAACAAAACATACAGGTTCTATTAATTATCAACTTACGATAACTGTTATTCCTTGTTCTTTACATAAAACGGACAAGCCACACAATAACATGCTAATAATGATGAGTGGTACAGAAAATGAGGATGGACGGTAAATACAATCTTCTGATGAGGAAGAGTTATCCAGATCTACAATATACAAAATAAACCCGAATTACTCCTAGTCACAAGTTTCATCATACAATAATTGGAAGTTTCCTCCTTATACATGTATTTCCATGTCTGCTTAAATCACTTCTTAGTTATAAGCATCCTCTTTGAGCCATCAGTAATCTACTCTTTTTTAACTTTAAAGACGCACTGTAGTTGGAATAGCCTATATTAAGACATAGATTTTTTATTACAAGTCTGGACCAAAAGACTTTTTGACTGCTGGTTTTTTTTTTTACAACTTAAGTGTAAGAAGAAGATGAAACTAATTTCAGAAATATCCCAAGCCTGAGTGAATTTTTTTAATCTACAATCCTATAAACAACTTAATAGCAACTTGAGAATGCCTATCATCTGAAAAATGTATCAAAGAAAGTAAAACATTTTGACAGAATAGGGAGTTACCAATATCTTTATATAAAGATTCTAATAAAACATTCAAGAGACCCTGACTAATTTTTACTTCTTCTTGATGAAGTGATTGAATCATATATTTGATTTCCTTATATCTATTTATTTCTCTAAAAGTCTCACAGTTGTCTTTTATGGTGTAGTTTGTTGGTATAATGTTGTTTAACTTCACATCAGCAATTTTTCAGCTATTCCTGATGAGAGAAAGTTTTTAAATTTCTTAAAGATTAATCTAAGAGCAAGAGAGTATATCGTCAGCACCGTTCAAAAATCCCGTATCTGCAATTTTGCTCTCTGGGTGTTTTTAAGTATATTGCAATATTTAAAGTTCCTGCTCCTTTTGTGAAAATACTAGACCCAAAGACCAATCAGAAAGTTGAAAAAAATCATGTATCAAAATTCCCGTACCTCTATTAGATATAATTGTTGTCATCAAAAATCCCGAATCTACATGTAGATAAGGGATTTGTCCTTACGTGTAAACTGTCAAATTCCCGAAACTACGACGACATGTATATTTGGATTTTTGTAAGAAAAATTTTTTACTCGATGCAGATACAGATTTTCTACCTAGGAAGCATAATTGCGAGTTTTGCTGCTGTTTTTCAGTTTTGATGTAAATGTCTTTAGTTAACATACATAGATATTTACACATATTGTTTGAATTAAATGGTATGTTATGGAATATAACATCACTTTAAACTTACAGTCAACTCTCGTTAATTCGAAATCGGTTGAATCGAAATTTTGCTTTTAAAAATGGAAATGATATAAAAGATCCTATCAGATCGCTATGTATTTCTCTGCAAATTTGTTTGATAAATCAAAATACCGTACAGTAGAACTACAATAGCTCAAACCTCGATATCTCGAATACAACGGATAACTCGAAGTCATTATTTGGTCCCGACCAGTTTTATATATAAATTATATTAGGACAACTTCTATAACTCAAACTTCTAAAATTTGAATACCCCCAATAACTGGAAGTAAAATTTGGTCTGTAGTTTAAAAAATTGTAAAAAATTAACTTCAAAATTTTTTTTTAACAATGTGTGATCAATGGCAGTTAATTAAAACAATCAGATATCGATAATTATTAGAGAAGTGAAACGAGTATTTCTAGTTATCTATCTTATTAATTAGTATCAATTAATGAATAAATATTCAGTATCGTCATGGACAATTAATTTTGATAGGTACGCTAATCCCTTCTAATCTCTACTTAAAGAAGCCGAGTACAATGCTGCCATTGATAACAGTTAAAATTCGACTTATGTTACTCCAAGCTCAATTTAAAATTTTAAAGACATATTTGATTTCTGATTCCATTATTCGTATACATCGTAATTTTTTAAATAAAAAACATGTTTCGTACATGCTTGCGGTCGTTATCAATCCTTTAATACATTATTATTATTATTATTATTGTTGTTGTTGTTGTTGTTGTTGTTGTTGTTATGTTTCGAAAGTTTCTATCAGTATTTATTGTTTTATAGTTCCGGTAACTGTTTCAACATCAAAGAATTCTGTAGTGGAAAACATAATTATGTGTGAGATGTACGACGGTGTATTATGGGTTGCCTTGTACATCTGCACTATCAAACTCAGTGGGACTTTTTGTTAAAGTGCTAGACCACATATTCCTCCATCATTTACAGTATCCTGGCACAATGTTAACCACTCAATATTCTGTCTTCTAAATGCAAGGTACCAAGCAAGGACACAATATCTCAAATTTAAAAGCATTATGTATTATCCAACTGGGGTTCAAACCCAAGACCTTCTGCTCTAAAGACAAACCATCCACCACTGCAGTTACCAAGGCAGTGTCTAATACTTGGAACCAGGTAACAAATCCTTAACTTTCCTTCAGTACCACTATCAACTGTTTTTAAATTCCAGTGAATAAACAAATAGTTTGAATTTTCATTGACTTGATAAAGTTTAAAATTAATGAATTCTGTATCTTTTTACCTTTAGAACAAGCTTTTACATATGTTACAAATGACAGGATAAATAACAAGGCACACAACAGATCAGCTCTTCCTACAATACCAGCTACCTGTAATATATAATAAACAAAATCATAACATTGTTTACTCATGTCAAATTGTTCACTACAGGTAGCATATAAAGTCTTTTACTATAGTAACAGGTAAGTTTCCAAACAATGGAATAAATAACTGAGGACATTGCATAAATCAGAGGCCTGTTAATTAGACCAGCTGCTTTCCACTGCACTCAATCATCCAATTTTTATGTCTATTGAACAGACACAAGCGATCACATTGAGTCAAAGTCAACATGATTATCCAGATGTTTTGAAAATAATCTCCCTTAGATTTGGACACAGACACTTGACTGAAGGAAAAATGTCACAATACATGTATACATTAAATCAGGCATCTGTACACAAGTTTTATTTACCTATCATTCAAATCCCTTCTAGAAAGATACCATACACTTACACTGAAATATCAATTTAAATTTGTTGGTTTCATAATTTATTAATACATTTCTTGTAAATTTTGTCTAAGGTATGCTATCTTAAATCTTAGGTGATAATAAGATGGTTAAAGGTTTATTTCTTCAAGTCCTTCAGACTTTCAATATGGGCAAGGTTACCCATCTTCACAAAAATGGTAGAGCTTTATGTGCATATGCATTTAGCTTCAAGCTTCTATATATCAATAGTCATTTCGGTTTTGCCAAAAACAAATTTCTAAAAAGAATTGTCTGCATTGGATGGATCACTGTGAAATTGATTGTGGGTTTAGGTCAACTTTCCTAAACTAGATATAATTTATCAACAGCTTTATGTCCTGATGCTATGAATGAAGTTTTAAGTTTTTAGGCCTTTAAATTCATGTTTAATATTTTACTACTTCAGGACAATGAAACCTTGAATGTAGGTCAAGGTCAACATGCTTTGTGTACTTGGTCATTCTTATCCCCTGATGCTTTATATGAAAACTCATATTCCTAAGCCTTCCTGTTTATGACAAGAAGATGTTCAAGAGTTTTTCAGTGATCTGGATGTGCACTTTTAAGGCCAAGGTCAGCTGGCTTCCTAAACTTGGTAAATCTTCTTGATACAATGGTACATACAATTTAACTTATTGAACTGGCTGAACTAGAATTCCATTATAATCATAAAGTATTAAATTATCATATATTCTAACCTTTAAAATAACTCAAACATATGATAAAAATAATTAATAACTGTATGATTTATCAAAAATAATGGTTGTGTTTGTACTAATGTTTAGTCAGCAATAGTCTATGAACATAGTATATTGTACAATTTGAGAAAAAAATTTAACATCATTTAAAGTAAGATCTTACATTACTTTTATTTGATATGTGTTTAATTTTTTATTACCCTCTATCAACATTTAGACAAAATGTCAATATTTCACCCTCAAACATATCTGCTATATCAGAATTAGATTACTGATATATCCACTCATCAATCTGTCGAGTGTTTTATTTTTGATAACTAGTGTAATGATTATGTAATTTATACAGCTTAATATCACCATAACTGCCAAAAATATTTTTTGCACCTTTGATAAGATAACCTATTTAAATACTAGTAATATAGGTAGATTTCATTGTCTAGGACCCGTACTAACATATAGGGTTCTCTGCCATTCACCAGTAGCAAGTTTTCATTGTCTGGGACCCCTACTAACATAGGGGTTCTCTGCCATTCACCAGTAGCAAGTTTGCATTGCCTGGGACCCCTACTAACACAGGGGTTCTCTGCCATTCACCAGTAGCAAGTTTTCATTGTCTGGGACCCCTACTAACATAGGGGTTCTATGCCATTCACCAGTAGCAAGTATTCATTGTCTGGGACCCCTACTAACACATGGGTTTTAATGCCATTCACCAGTAGCAAGTTTTCATTGTCTGGGACCCGTACTTACACAAGGGTTCTCTGCCATTCACCAGTAGTAAGTTTTCATTGTCTGGGACCCCTACTAACATAGGGGTTCTCTGCCATTCACCAGTAGTAAGTTTTCATTGTCTGGGACCCCTACTAACACATGGGTTTTATGCCATTCACCAGTAGCAAGTTTTCATTGTCTGGGACCCGTACTTACACAAGGGTTCTCTGCCATTCACCAGTAGTAAGTTTTCATTGTCTGGGACCCCTACTAACACAGGGGTTCTATGCCATTCACCAGTAGCAAGTTTTCATTGTCTGGGACCCCTACTAACACAGGGGTTCTCTGCCATTCACCAGTAGTAAGTTTTCATTGTCTGGGACCCCTACTAACACATGGGTTCTCTGCCATTCACCAGTAGCAAGTTTTCATTGTCTGGGACAGCTACTAACACAGGGGATCTCTGCCATTCACCAGTAGTAAGTTTTCATTGTCTGGGACCCCTACTAACACATGGGTTCTCTGCCATTCACCAGTAGCAAGTTTTTATTGTCTGGGACCCCTACTAACACAGGGGTTCTCTGCCATTCACCAGTAGTAAGATTTCATTGTCTGGGACCCCTACAACAAAGGGGATCTCTTCCATTCGCCAGTCAGTAGATTTCATTGTCTGGAACCCCTACTTACATAGGGGATCTCTGTCATTCACCAGTAGTAAGTTTTCAATATCTGGGACCCCTACTAACACATGGGTTTTATGCCATTCACTAGTAGTAAGTTTTTATTGTCTGGGACCCCTACTAACACATGGGTTCTATGCCATTCATCAGTAGCAAGTTTTCATTGTCTGGGACCCCTACTAACACATGGGTTCTTTGCCATTCACCAGTCAGTAGATTTCATTGTCTGGAACCCCTACTTACAAAGGGGTTCTCTGCCAATCACCAGTAGTAAGTTTTCATTGTCTGGGACCCCTACTAACACATGGGTTCTATGCCATTCACTAGTAGTAAGTTTTCATTGTCTGGGACCCCTACTAACATATGGGTTCTATGCCATTCACTAGTAGTAAGTTTTCATTATCTGGGACCCCTACTAACAAAGGGGATCTCTTCCATTCGCCATGCAGTCAGTAAATTTTTATTGTCTGGAACCCCTACTTACATAAGGGTTCTCTGCCATTCACCAGTAGCAAGTTTTCATTGTCTGGGACCCCTACTAACAAAGGGGTTCTCTGCAATTCACCAGTAGAAAGTTTTCATTGTCTGGGCCCCTACTAACAGGGGGTTCTATGCCATTCACCAGTAGTAAGTTTTCATTGTCTGGGACCCCTACTAACACAGGGGTTCTCTGCCATTCACCAGTAGTAAGTTTTCATTGTCTGGGACCCCTACTAACACATGGGTTCTCTGCCATTCACCAGTAGCAAGTTTTCATTGTCTGGGACAGCTACTAACACAGGGGATCTCTGCCATTCACCAGTAGTAAGTTTTCATTGTCTGGGACCCCTACTAACACATGGGTTCTCTGCCATTCACCAGTAGCAAGTTTTTATTGTCTGGGACCCCTACTAACACAGGGGTTCTCTGCCATTCACCAGTAGTAAGATTTCATTGTCTGGGACCCCTACAACAAAGGGGATCTCTTCCATTCGCCAGTCAGTAGATTTCATTGTCTGGAACCCCTACTTACATAGGGGATCTCTGTCATTCACCAGTAGCAAGTTTTCAATATCTGGGACCCCTACTAACACATGGGTTCTATGCCATTCACCAGTAGCAAGTTTTCATTGTCTGGGACCCCTACTAACACATGGGTTTTAATGCCATTCACCAGTAGCAAGTTTTCATTGTCTGGGACCCGTACTTACACAAGGGTTCTCTGCCATTCACCAGTAGTAAGTTTTCATTGTCTGGGACCCCTACTAACATAGGGGTTCTCTGCCATTCACCAGTAGTAAGTTTTCATTGTCTGGGACCCCTACTAACACATGGGTTTTATGCCATTCACCAGTAGCAAGTTTTCATTGTCTGGGACCCGTACTTACACAAGGGTTCTCTGCCATTCACCAGTAGTAAGTTTTCATTGTCTGGGACCCCTACTAACACAGGGGTTCTATGCCATTCACCAGTAGCAAGTTTTCATTGTCTGGGACCCCTACTAACACAGGGGTTCTCTGCCATTCACCAGTAGTAAGTTTTCATTGTCTGGGACCCCTACTAACACATGGGTTCTCTGCCATTCACCAGTAGCAAGTTTTCATTGTCTGGGACAGCTACTAACACAGGGGATCTCTGCCATTCACCAGTAGTAAGTTTTCATTGTCTGGGACCCCTACTAACACATGGGTTCTCTGCCATTCACCAGTAGCAAGTTTTTATTGTCTGGGACCCCTACTAACACAGGGGTTCTCTGCCATTCACCAGTAGTAAGATTTCATTGTCTGGGACCCCTACAACAAAGGGGATCTCTTCCATTCGCCAGTCAGTAGATTTCATTGTCTGGAACCCCTACTTACATAGGGGATCTCTGTCATTCACCAGTAGTAAGTTTTCAATATCTGGGACCCCTACTAACACATGGGTTTTATGCCATTCACTAGTAGTAAGTTTTTATTGTCTGGGACCCCTACTAACACATGGGTTCTATGCCATTCATCAGTAGCAAGTTTTCATTGTCTGGGACCCCTACTAACACATGGGTTCTTTGCCATTCACCAGTCAGTAGATTTCATTGTCTGGAACCCCTACTTACAAAGGGGTTCTCTGCCAATCACCAGTAGTAAGTTTTCATTGTCTGGGACCCCTACTCACACATGGGTTCTATGCCATTCACTAGTAGTAAGTTTTCATTGTCTGGGACCCCTACTAACATATGGGTTCTATGCCATTCACCAGTAGTAAGTTTTCATTGTCTGGGACCCCTACTAACAAAGGGGATCTCTTCCATTCGCCATGCAGTCAGTAAATTTTTATTGTCTGGAACCCCTACTTACATAAGGGTTCTCTGCCATTCACCAGTAGCAAGTTTTCATTGTCTGGGACCCCTACTAACAAAGGGGTTCTCTGCAATTCACCAGTAGAAAGTTTTCATTGTCTGGGCCCCTACTAACAGGGGGTTCTATGCCATTCACCAGTAGTAAGTTTTCATTGTCTGGGACCCCTACTTTTACAGGGGTCTCTGCTATTCCCCAGTAGGTAGATTTCATTGTCTAGGACCCCTACTTACATAAGGGTTCTCTGCCATTCACCAGTAGTAAGTTTTCATTGTCTGGGACCCCTACTAACAAAGGGGTTCTATGCCATTCACCAGTAGTAAGTTTTCATTGTCTGGAACCCCTACTATTACAGGGGTCTCTGCTATTCCCCAGTAGGTAGATTTCATTGTCTGGAACCCCTACTAACACAGGGGTCTCTGCTATTCCCCAGTAGGTAGATTTCATTGTCTGGAACCCCACCTAACACAGGGGTCACTGCTATTTCCCAGTAGGTAGATTTCATTGCTCACCAGTACTAGATAAGCTATACAATGATTTTCTACCTAAATTTATTGAGAAAATAAGAGGCTTTTTGGTGCTGTATGATGTGACATCATAATTTTTTTTTTTTTAAGGATGTCGTCTGATGATGATTCAAATTTTGTTCTCATTTGCCCGATACAAACATTTTAAATACAACAAGAGCACCGCAGAGCGTAGCATTATACGCCCGTGTTATATTGATCGAGTAGTACTATTTACTAGTGTGGCGACACCTTTAGGGGTTTAGCGGGAAAGAATGGAACAATCTAGAGGATTTCTATCAGTAGAGCTCATCCACAGAACTTGCCACTCAAAAGTTTGACACAGACCTAACGGATAAGTGCCAAACCTACCAATAATTTGGTAAAGAGTTGGTTACTTTAATATGGGTACGAATTCAAAACGGTACGTTAAATTGTTTTTGGATGATAGCGCCGACTTTAAACAGTTATTGTGGATTTTATGTAAAAGATAGAAAAAATATAAAAATACCGTCTTTTCCGTCAGATCTTAAACATTTTTTGGTCAATGGACGACTTTTTCGTACAATGAACTGTTATTGAACAGGAGTGCGTTAAACGTAATTGTTTTTTGGAAAAATTCATTTTTTGCATGTTTGACCCCAAAATTAAGTATGATACCGATTTTTCCCAAAAATTTCACCAAGTTAGATAGCTAGATCGCATTAGACTCCATAATCTCAGAAATTTTTAGCAAAATCTATCGAGGAGTTTTCAAGGTCCCCAAGATGCAAATATATGCTGCTAAAAAGGAGAAAATTGTCGCCCTTATCATTTCACATCCAGAGGATGTTCCGAATGAATTCGTCACTAATCCTCTAGATTGTTCCATTCTTTACTGAGAAGTATAAGTACAACTAGGATATATGTATGTAAAAATATATTGCTAAATGGATAGTGGTAGACTGCTATATAATTCATATTCATTTCCAGGAAGGAAGAAGTTTAAAATATAATGTTAGGTCATGGCAGTGTTTTCATGTGTTAAGCATTGCATGCAGGAAGATTTTAGGAAACAAATACATTTTTTGTCTGAAATGTTTTGAGAACCTTTTTTTTAACCAACCTGAAATAATTTATATCTATAAAGCTTAATTATAATTTGAACTGTTGTCGTGATCTGTGCAGTATGATAAAAAGGTGTTTTAAGTTAAAAAAGGGGCATAACTCCTCCAAAAATAATCTGAAAAAGTTGTAATTTCGAACTTGCACCAGATAATAACATCGTAAATGTGTATACCAAATTTCATTTGAATCCATAAATAGTTGTAGGCTCTGATGATCGGAAACCACATGGTCATACATACTTAAAAAAGGGGCATAACTCCTCCAAAAATAATCCGAAAAAGTTGTAATTCGAACTTGCACAAGGTATTACCATGGTAAAGCTGTATACCAAATTTCATTTGAATCCATAAATGTTTGTGGTCTCTATTGAATGGAATACAAATTGTTAACAGACGCCTGCCCGGACGGACAGCACTGTAACATAATACGTCCCGTCATATGACGGGCATATAAAAAGTGTAAAAGAAATTATAATTTATTTATTCATTTTGTGGAGCAAGAAAAAACCCTTCTTGTGGTGCCAAAACCTCTATCTAATAAATTTAAAATAAACTCTGCAAACCACAACCAGGAGAAAATTTATATGACCTCTGGTTTAGACTTCTCTGTGTGGCAGAGGAAGTGGTGATCAATTTTTTCAGGGAAATGTGGCACCACTTAGATGATAGATTATATAAGTGAAATCTGGCACCACAAAAGTTGAAAGAATCTGTCAAGGAAATTTGACACCTAAAGGAGTGTTAAATCATATTATGGAAAACTTGCACCAAAAATGGAGATAGATTCTATTTAGAAAATTAGGTTGTGATATATTCTGTTATAGAAGTCTTGCATCACAAGTGGTGATAGAGATTCTGGTTTCTAGAAATTTTACAAAAATTTTCCACTACAGGTTGTGATTAATCCTATTATGGAAATCTGGCACCACGGGTGGTAATAGATTATATTTAAAAATATGGCTCCACTATTGATGAAAGATCCTTTTAGGGAAATCTGGCACCACAAAAGGTGATAATCATAATATGGAAACTAACACCACAAGTGCTTGTAATTTTTCATTAATCTAGTCTGTTACAAGGAAATCTTCATTAAGTATGTACTGTAAAAACAAAGTTGTTGTTATTGCTGTTGTTGTTGTAATGTTGTATGATGACAAATCGGCAATTTTTCAGCTAGTCCAACAAGTGCAAGGTTATTAAAGCTGCATTAAGTTTACCAATTTTCTGAATTTTTTTTGATTTTCTAAAAATATATTTTTTTTAAAGTAGATATCTTCTAACCACGATCCGTGACATTCATTTTCTAAAATTTCATTTCTTTTAGTTGTAAATAAACGGAACGTTGGTCAGAGTTCTACGATGATAATTATGAGCTTGGAGCATGCGCACGGATGTAGGGAAAAGCCTAGAATCGAAAGTGAAACATGACAGATTGCATTAATTATCCTTAATTAATATCCAGATTTATTTGAACTGGTGTTATTTATCCCTTACTAAGTCACAAATGACAAAGTCAACGAAGTTCTGTGTTTAATTTATCGTATTTCAACATTTTGTAAGTTGTGTTTAAATGACCCGGGTTTTGATGACGTAACCATGTTCTAATATTAGATCCCAAATGCTGCATCTCAGTGGGTAAATACTGTAATTTCTGTATTTATTCAAGCTTTTATCGTTGAACCAAATGTAACATTGTTCATTAGGAACATCAGTTATTAGCTTAGCAACGTTTTAATTTTTTCTTTGGAAAACTTAATGCAGCTTTAATCTCTATGGATTAATCTAAGAACAATGTCATGTATGCGTGAGGTGTGTGAGAATGTATTATAGTCTGCCTTGTACTAGCGCTCACGTTTTGGTGGAATGCCAGCTCAACCAGACAGCATGCTGCAGAAAGGCATACCCCTTCCCCAGTCCATTATCCTAGCATCATGTGAACCAGTTGCTACTCTTTCCTCCTAATGCTGATTGCCAGGTGAGGAAGCGGTATCTCAAATTTTCAAGTCATATGTATGTCCCAGTCTGGGTTTGAATCCACAACCTCCTGATCTCAAGGCTGATACTCTACCACTGAGCCACTGAGTTTGTTGTAATTCAAAGGAAAAAACAAAACTATTAAAGATACTACTCTACATCACTGAGCAGCATCCAAATTTTACCATTATGATCTTCATATTGAATTTCTTTTTAAAATGGCTAATATGAATCAAAATCCTAGGACATATAATATAATTCAACTACAAAGAACATAACTTACTGATTCTGTGTGGATGGGATGAACAGCAAACAGTAAAGCAGATATCAGTGAAGCTTTAGTGGATGTAAATATATAACTGCCAGTATCTCTGTCTATCCTATAACCATTATATAACAATGAAAATACTATCAGCATCAACACAGACACAACACCATGAAGAAGTATGTTAACAACATGAAATCCTGTAGGATAAGTCCCACCTGCTAATGCGTAGTTCCATCTGAAATGTAACAAGAATTCCACAAAATTAAATGTCTCGCCTACTAACTGATATAGTATAATATGACTTTTTATTGCCATTTTTAAGTTGTGATTTATTATTTTGTTTCAAAAGTAAAAGACAAAATATTGAATGACAAAGCATAACTTCTAAGAAAAGATCACTTTAAATTTACATTGAATTATCACCAGCAAAATTATGAATCATAAGCTGTTTTGTACCTTATTTATGCAAGTTATAATACATTTATAAATACAAATAAAAAAAGAAAATATTTTGTACTGCATGATCAGCTGCACTCACCTGAATGTTAATACAGTAAGTGGTCTGTATGATTTATGACTAGTTTTAGAGTCCAGTTTTTTACCCCAGAAATCATGTATAAATAAATCATTAAGTGGTGTGGATGGTTTAAGGTCATTATTACTTAAGATCGCTTCACTGTCATCAAACACAAAAGCTCCATTATAACTGTTGATAAAACATAATACAGCAGCTATAAACACTATACATCCTGCTTTCAGGAAATCTAACTTTGGCACAGGGAGACAGTCATCCCATTCTGGTTTCCATGGTGATGACCTTGACCTGGATGTACTTCCATTTTGTTTTACATGGCCAGATAGAGTGCCATTTTGTCGCATGCTTGCCATTACACTGCTTCATTCTGCAAAAAAAAAAAAGAGAAATATTTTTTTGTACTATAAATAAACACTGTATTAATGTGGATTAAATGAAATAAATAAATAGCCTTAAACCAAAGGAAATGCATATTTGTAAATCACAGACACAAAATAACTACTATTGCACCTCCGACAAAATTGTTGCAATTTGCTTGGCTACAATGACCCCCTATATTTCTATATGGGAGTAATGAGATTATGCTTCACAGAGAACAATGACAAAGGACTTGCCCCTAAGAGATTTCACGTATTTTATTCTTTAAACTTAACAATAACAGAAACAAAAATTTAAATTAAAACCCAGTTACAAATTACATTCGTAATTTGTTATGTAACATGTGAATCTCTTGCTTTTGAATTGTCACAAAGTACAACAGAGTTGCTTGCCATTTGATAAAGACTACAATATTGACTCAGTGGTACTTGGCATCTGCCTGACAGTGGGTGTTTGGGTTTGAACCCTGCCAGGTCATAAACAAGACTTAAAAATAAAGAGAACAGTATCAACTGGTTTACTTGGTGCTAGGATAATTTGGCTGGGAAAGCGGGATTCTTGACTGTGGTATACTGATTAAGGGAGCTAGCACCTTTACAAAAAGTTGTCCTAAGTGTATACTAGTATAAAGCAGACAATAATGCACAATCACACATCTTGCCCATACATAAACTTGATCTTAAATTAATCCCTAGAGATTAATAAACTTCCTCCTGTTGTAAAAAGCTAAAAAGTTTTGATGCACGGTTAAACAAAGTAAAACAGATATATAGGACCAATGTACCTATTACCTGTATATACCAATAAATATAACACAGCTAACAACAGAGAGAGAGAGAGAGAGAGAGAGAGAGAGAGAGAGAGAGAGAGAGAGAGAGAGAGAGAGAGAGATCTAATGACTGAGAAAGAGAGAGAGAGAACAAAGAGAGAGGGAGAGTTTGAAAAATTGTTGGTTTAAATATCATATGTTTCAGTGAAAAAATCAAACAAAATGACATTAAAATACCTGTATACATACCACTGTCCATATAATGTGATAAGTTAAACTTAATTTATCCAAAAACTGACATGACAAGCATGCAATTACCGACATATAAACTCTATAAACTACATCCTAAATTCCATAATGGGTGAATCATTATCTTTTAAATTTTTAGGAACATGTCTTTAAAATTTACATAAAAATAAGAATGCAATTTAGTGTACAAATAAGAGACTATTATATAAAGAGAATGTTACAACATGTATAGTTACAATAATAAATAGCAGTGCATCAACATCTCATGTTACCTTGTCCCAGGTGTAAAAATAGGGTCATTCATGTGTGACTAATAATAAAGTTATCTCAACAGTATAGCATTTTGTTTTAATGGCTGCAGACAGTTTCTATTGTGTGAAGGGGTTGATGAACATGGGTTGGATTTATGTGCATAAGGTCAAGAAACATTTTTACAGAATAAGAAAATTACAAAAATGGAGTGGAGTAATCTAGGTGTTTAATGTCACAGTTAATTCCAGATTCTCTCTCTTATATCAAGGCAATCAGTTCTGGGATGGTAGAGAAAACCAGAGTACCTGGAAAAAAACTGACATTTGTTGAGTGAACTGACAAACTTCCTTATGTTAGGATCTGTCTTTAGCAGGATTCAAACCTAGACAGTGACAGGCACTGAGATCTGTTAGCGTGTGCTTAAGTCTACTTAGTCACAGAGGCCCCTAGAAAAATAAAACAAGAGTGACAGGAAGTAATAAACAGTGTTTTATGTCCTGGAGATTTCTCCAATAACACACAGAGTCTGATATTTGTGGGATGGTGGAAGAAAGCAGTTTCAAAAAAATTTCGGACCTTCAGCAAGCTGAACTACAAAATTCTCTCATACAAGAATCTGCCTAATGTTGAAGAGGAAGCAGCATAGGAGCCGGGAAGGTTCTATGGTCTAAGACCACCAAGCCACACGCCGATGCAAATTAAGAGTCATGACACTTTATGATACTCAGGAAAATGACTTCCAACAAATCAAAGTATACTGGCAATATGAATATTTCAAATTTATTGCATAGGTAATCTGCACACGTGTGGGTAACTGAATGCTATAAGTATGAGTAATCCATTAATTTGATGTAATACAATTACTGTTGTAGACACAAAATCAATGAATAGTTGTCAAGTTTATTACAGAATTGATTGAGGCATTTAGTTCAGATATAACCATGTATAATCGTAGTTTTAAGTTTCACTGGCACGGACATAATTATAATTTCCAGGATTATACTGAAACAGTGTGTAAACAAGAATTCCATGGATTTAAATGTCTCATCTGGTTAGTTTTTTATCGAGTAGAAAATACAAGTACATTACTTTAACATAAACTTTGAAATTTTGACATGCCGTCTCTGCCTACAACAACACCAGAAAAGTAACACCTAAGTCTCGATCGCCTTATGGCAAATGCCAGGCTCAACAAAAAATGATTAAAAAATGAAAACATATTTCTAAAATATCATTTTTTACAGCAATAAAATTAAAAATCACTTCATTACTGTTGAGTTAAAAAAAAAAGTTGTTTTTGAAAACTTAATTCATTTTTTTAAATTAAATTTTTTAATTTCAATAATAATTTTTTTTATGATAATGCACCCTAAGTTAGCTTTACATAAGTTTATATATACCAGCAAAAATAAGGAGAATCTATTCTACAAGTTTGAGGTCAAGATGAGGAAGTCCAATCGAGTGGTCAGATTTTTCGTCTAAAACAAGGCTTTTGTTGGCAAAGCCTTGTTTGAGATGAAAAATCTTACCATTCGATCGTAATTTCCCCATCTCGACTAGATTCTCTTTAAGTTGCAGCTCAATATATAATTATAAATAATATTGTTCTGTAGTTTTTTGTTTTTGTTTTTTTTCCTGTTTTTCAATTACCAGTACATGTTTTGTTGAGTCTAACACTCATCAAGTACAAATTATACATATTATACTATCTAAAAAGACTAAATAATTTATAAATACACTCCTGACATTTTTTGAACTATTAGAGTACATTTTATTTTAAAAGTTATTATTTACCAAAATTACTTTATCCAATTATCTTTAAATGTTAAAAGTGCAGTTAAATATTATTAAAGTGCTCTGACTTTAAATTAATTATTCAATTTAAAATATAATTCCCATGAAGTTTGCACTTGTAGTTTGAAATTTAAACTTTTTACTGAATGAGTTACATACAGTAGCTCAGATCAAACCTTAATTATTTTCACTTTAAATGTCAATGTGTCAAATGTTTATTGTAAATGCTGATTCTATTGGTGTGATAAAGTCAATACATTTATTACTCCTTATATATACTAGTATGTATATACAGTATATATATATATTTGAATGTGTACACACCAATAACTGGTAAATATAGTAATTAATAAACTGGTACATCTTTAATTTGCTAAACTGATCAACAGAATTAATAGACATGGAAAACTTACCACACCTCAGAATGTCTTAAAATATATCTATATGTAAAAGTTTTATTTTAAATTCAATCCAATTTCAGGTACATAACCAATTATGTGACAAAATTAAATAAAACATTGAATGATTTTTTTTCTAAACAATTTCATGTGACAATTAAATACTGGTACGGTCTTTTACTTTACTGAAATTAATAACAAGCAACAGAGATTCTGCATTAGGCCAAAATAAAAATATAGTTTGTTTCCCCTTGCACGACCAACCGTAAAAAATCCCACCAACTGAAAAAATTGAAAAATGATTTTTTCCCTGCGATTCTGGGCTAATAAATTCTGGTTTGTTTCTCTTTCCTTTTCACGATTTAGTCGCCAACCTTCTTAGTTGTCAAGATGTATACAGTTATAATTCAATGCGATACAAACACTGTTGTGATGAAGATGTACTAGTAAACACACAAGGTGACATGTGAAGAATGTTTCCTAACCAGAAAAGAAAACTATGAGGAAAAAAAGCCTACCTACCTACCCAATATTAGAAGTAAGGGTAGGGCAAGGGGAAACAAAGATATTTTTTAATTGTGGCCTTTCCTTACAATGTTTGCATATGTCAATATTATATATCATAAATTTGTTTTTCTAATAAATGCATTGATTTTACTGGCAATGATATTTTGCAATAAGACCTGAGGCTCAGGTCGGTATTATGTTTGCTTACATCACACAATAATCCTTGATGACGTAATCTTACACTAACAAAAGGACATCTTAACTAGTTTAATCAGTGGATTAACACAAATACAAATCTATAGTCAGGAACGGCAACCATCATAAGTAAACAATCATCATCTTAAAGGAATTACCGTAATTCCAGAAAAATGCTGGTATCTATTTTAAGATTGTATCCATTTGGTATAATATGACAAATATTTCATTGTGTTTAAATATTTCATGGGGCTTCATTTAGTCCATATCGCATTTTTGGGGTGCCTGCCATGTCCATAAATTAAGATATAACCTGCAACCCCATGAAATATTTGTTAAATATCTCAATACCCTAGTTATAATAAGAGATTTACAATGTATTCTTATACTATTATACAGGTACTGTTCTTTAAATGCATTCTTTATCAGCCCTTAGCAATTATTTCAGGTACAAGGGCCAATATCCAAGTGTTTACTATCATGGTCGTGTCTGATATAAGATGTCATAAGAAAACACTTATAATCTATCTTTCATATATAATAATATTTTACAACTGTTCACTTTTAACAGTAAAAGAAAAATATTTTAAATTTAAAATTTTATCTGAATTGTCATCGTTGTTAAATCAGTTCTTTCAAAATATATTAAGCACTGTCCAAATTCTAGTTTCTAGTCATCTTGTTACGTTTTATAAGGCATGATGTGTTAGTGTCAATTTAAAAAATTAGGCACAATGGCACCTTATACTGTGGCTCAAATTACACCTAAAAAGTCCTTTAACTAAAATACATTTGCAAAAATTCAAACAGCAAAACTAATGAAATCTATATGAAACATGACCAGGTTGTTTGTTTTTCGTGATGTAAAATTTTCAAGGTATTTCTTTTTCAAATAACAACTCGTTTTCAGAGAAGTCTGCTGACATCTTACTAATCAAAGAGTTATCATATGTAGTTATTTATTTCATTGTGTTCTGGATAATGCAAAAATTAGATCCTATATTTTACAAACAGCATGTAAAAGCTGAGAGTCAAAGGCTTTAACCTCCAGTGGGAGAGTGTTGTGTTTGGGTGTGTGTGTGTGGGGGGGGGGGGGGGGTTCCAGGATATATATTTCTTTTATTCAGACAGAGCACCAGGCTTTTGGTATATAAGAAAAATGCACAAAAACGTATTATCAGTGACAAAATGGTGGGGTGTATGCCCCCTATACCCTCACCCCAGATCTGACACTAGATGCTTTCTATATGCCAATGTTCACTTTGCATTGCTTTCTCTCCCAAATTGCAAACAATAAAAGGGGTCATCTTTCTAAGAGTCAAAACGAATCAAAATTCACCAAAACTGGGCCTTATACTGGTGGATGAGAGTTTGATATTGCCAGAAGAGGGGTGATATACCCAGAAAATAGTCTAGAAGTTATGTTTCTAATCAATTCCAGCCCTCTAAAAATAAACAACAAATTTAAAGCACTGTTTGCCTCTGAAGACATTTTCACACCATATACAAGTTTAAAGCAAATATATTCACATATGGAGAGAGAGAGAGAGAGAGAGAGAGAGAGAGAGAGAGAGAGAGAGAGAGAGAGATTAAATTGGATAAGAGTGTTTTATGCCCAATCAATATTCTTTCAATAGTCAATACATTTATATTGAGGCAAAGGAAACCACAGTGTCCAGAGAAAACCATTGACCTATTGCAAGAAAACCGAAAAACATTCTCATACTAGGATCTGCCCAAGTGGTTCAAACTTTGGCACTGAGATGCATTGTCATCTATAAGCACACACTCTATAGCTAGACCAGTGAATCAAGGCCCTAGAGAAAAAGAGAGAGAGAATTCACAAACACACATGTACAGGCAAAGAGATTCTAACATGTAAATTTATTGTTATTTAATAAATAAATAACATGGATGCACAAATTATTTTATCCTGATTGATCAGGATAACAATAATTGCTGATTAATTAAATTAAAACTTCTGTTATGTGTCTACTGGGGTAAATAATAGGATATATGATAATATACAATGGGATTTGTCACCTGTTAAATGTCATTGTTGAAATGTTGTTCAATGTCACCTCAACAATGTACATACAAGAAAAGCAAGGTTTTTAAACTCTATGGATTAATCTAAAACCAAATTTGTGTATATACTTGTTATGCACAAGTGTCTGTCATGTACTAACACATACTCAAGGCAATTTTTTGTAAGGTGCTAGGCCATTATGCCAGCATGGAGCAGTCAAACATACCACTCCCCAATTACTTTATACTGTCACTGGGTGAACCTATGATACTCTTACTCAGGTAGAGGGTAAAAATTAAAGAGTTTATGTATATTTATTTATTCAGATTAGATTGCCCCCATATTTTTCCTGCCTGGAAAACAAACTGATTTAAACAAGGTTCTACTTTATTTACCTCAATGGAGAAACAAACAGTTTCAGACTAGGTTGTTCACATTTTTACCTCTCGAAAAACAAACAGTTGTTTCACAAGCCAAGGTAGACATTCTCTGCTGCTCGGACACCTGCTCGCACTTGTTTAAGACAATTATTATATGTATAATTACCTATGCTTTCCCACACATCGTAAAAATATGATTTTTAACGTATCTCCGTCTGTTTTTCGTGAAGTTATAGTCCCGTTTTGTTGCCTGTTACCTGTACCTGCCCAGGTATGTAAATAAATTCACAAGTGACAAACTTGTATGCCCCTTAACCCATTGAAAAATACCACATGAATCATAAAAAAAATGCGAGAGCTAGAGTTATTCCCCTTTGATCAAATCGCACTCTTCTAAGTTGTCTGAATAATTGGTAGCATTTATGTATATAACATACCGTGATCATTAAAAAAGTTTATGGGCGTCATGTTTATATTGTTCTTTTTGCTGTCTTGTTGTTGGTCTTCCAGAATACTGTCGCAGTTTTGAAACATTAAAAACTTGCTGAAGACTGACTGGCCTCTCTCTCCTATTATTATTATTATTATTATTATTATTATTATTATTATTATTATTATTATTATTATTATTATTATTATTATTATTACTGTTGTCATTATTATTATTATTATTATTATTATTATTATTATTATTATTATTATTATTATTATTATTATTATTATTATTGTTGTTGTTGTTGTTGTTGTTGTTGTTGTTGTTGCGCCAAAAACACAAAATTATCATTTTGATACGATTTTAATGCGAGACATAAGTTATTTTATCATTTTTTTCAATTACTTGTTTCGTGCATTTAATTAATTTGTCAATATTCTTGTTTTGCAAAGTCTATTTTTAATATTATTACCATGGAAATATAGGGAAATGAGAATTTCAAAAAATAAAATAAAATAAAAATAAATTAAAAGCAATTAATAAATAAATGATAAAATAAATACATAAATAAATAAAAAGATAAAAAAATAACATTAAATTGAATTATAATAATAATAAAATTATAATAATAATAATAATAAATAATAATTAAAAAAAACGACTGTATGTATCAATCTTGGAATCCATCTAGTGTCTGTACTTGGACCAGAACGGTTACGGTATCTCTGGGAATGTCCTCTTGTAAAAGTGTCTATACTTGGACCGGAACGGTTACGTTATCTCTGGGAATGTCCTCTTGTAAAAGTGTCTATACTTGGACCAGAACGGTTACGTTATCTCTGGGAATGTCCTCTTGTAAAAGTGTCTGTACTTGGGCCAGAACGGTTACGGTATCTCCGGGAATGTCCTCTTGTAAAAGTGTCTGTACTTGGGCCAGAACGGTTACGGTATCTCCGGGAATGTCCTCTTGTAAAAGTGTCTGTACTTGGGCCAGAACGGTTACGGTATCTCTGGGAATGTCCTCTTGTAAAAGTGTCTGTACTTGGGCCAGAACGGTAACAGTATCTCTGGGAATGCCATCTTGTGAAAGTGTCTGTACTTGGACCAGAACGGTTACGTTATCTCTGGGAATGTCCTCTGGTGAAAGTGTCTGTACTTGGGCCAGAACGGTTACAGTATCTCTGGGAATGCCATCTTGTGAAAGTATCTGTTCTTGGGCCAGAACGGTTACGGTATCTCTGGGAATGTCCTCTTGTAAAAGTGTCTGTACTTGGACCGGAACGGTTACGTTATCTCTGGGAATGTCTTCTGGTGAAAGTGTCTGTCCTTGGGCCAGAACGGTTAAAGTATTTCTGGGAATGTCCCCTTGTAAAAGTGTCTGTACTTGAACCAGAACGGTTACGTTATCTCTGGAAACGTCCTCTGGTGAAAGTGTCTGTACTTGGGCCAGAACGGTTACAGTATCTCTGGGAATGTCCTCTTGTGAAAGTGTCTGTACTTGGACCAGAACGGTTACGTTATCTCTGGGAATGTCCTCTGGTGAAAGTGTCTGTACTTGGACCAGAACGGTTACAGTATCTCTGGGAATGCCATCTTGTGAAAGTATCTGTTCTTGGGCCAGAACGGTTACGGTATGTCTGGGAATGTCCTCTTGTAAATGTGTCTGTACTTGGACCGGAACGGTTACGTTATCTCTGGGAATGTCCTCTGGTGAAAGTGTCTGTACTTGGGCCAGAACGGTTAGAGTATCTCTGGGAATGTCCTCTTGTAAAAGTGTCTGTACTTGGACCAGAACGGTTACGGTATCTCTGGGAATGTCCTCTGGTGAAAGTGTCTGTACTTGGGCCAAAACGGTTAAAGTATTTCTGGGAATGTCCTCTTGTAAAAGTGTTTGTACTTGGGCCAGAACGGTTACGGTATTTCTGGGAATGTCCTCTTGTGAAAGTGTCTGTACTTGGACCAGAACGGTTACAGTATCTCTGGGAATGCCATCTTGTGAAAGTGTCTGTACTTGGACCAGAACGGTTACAGTATCTCTGCGAATGTCCTCTTGTGAAAGTGTCTGTACTTGGGCCAAAACGGTTTAAGTATCTCTGGGAATGCCATCTTGTGAAAGTATCTGTTCTTGGGCCAGAACGGTTACAGTATCTCTGGGAATGTCCTCTTGTGAAAGTGCCTGTACTTGGGCCAGAATGGTTACAGTATCTCTAGGAATGTCCTCTTGTGAAAGTGTCTGTACTTGGACCAGAACGGTTACGTTATCTCTGGGAATGTCCTCTTGTGAAAGTGTCTGTACTTGGACCAGAACGGTTACCGTATCTCTGCGAATGTCCTCTTGTGAAAGTGTCTGTACTTGGACCAGAACGGTTACAGTATCTCTGCGAATGTCCTCTTGTGAAAGTGTCTGTACTTGGACCAGAACGGTTACCGTATCTCTGCGAATGTCCTCTTGTGAAAGTGTCTGTACTTGGGCCAGAACGGTTACGTTATCTCTGGGAATGTCCTCTTGTGAAAGCGTCTGTACTTGGACCAGAACGGTTACAGTATCTCTGCGAATGTCCTCTTGTAAAAGTGTCTGTACTTGGACCAGAACGGTTACGTTATTTCTGGGAATGTGCTCTTGTGAAAGTGTCTGTATTTGGGCCAGAACAGTTACAGTATTTCTGGAAATGTCCTCTTGTGAAAGTGTCTGTACTTGGGCCAGAACGGTTACGTTATCTCTGGGAATGTCCTCTTGTGAAAGTGTCTGTATTTGGGCCAGAACGGTTACGTTATCTCTGGGAATGTGCTCTTGTGAAAGTGTCTGTATTTGGGCCAGAACAGTTACAGTATTTCTGGAAATGTCCTCTTGTGAAAGTGTCTGTACTTGGGCCAGAACGGTTACGTTATCTCTGGGAATGTCCTCTTGTGAAAGTGTCTGTATTTGGGCCAGAACAGTTACAGTATTTCTGGAAATGTCCTCTTGTGAAAGTGTCTGTAGTTTTCAGTATTGGTTGCTTGATAACAATAAAGTTGTGAACTAATGATGGTTTTAGTTCTTAATAAAAACAAATAGCATAGTAGACTGACTGTTTTAATTGACTATTGTCTTTTACGATAAACTTGCAGCAGCCATTGAACAACTTCCACTGATGGTCTTGTTACCAAATTGTTGCACCATCAACATGACATACTAGTATTCTATAAGACGTCGAACATACACTCACATAGGGTCTTGTGACATGCTTTGAAAAATCTCAGACATTAAGAAAGGTTATTTTAGAAGAACCATGGTGTTATTTGTCCTTTTCGTGATTATTTCTCTATGGTTTTTTAAGGATATCTTTGCTGTCTTTTTTGTGCTGATTTCTCTAAATTTCTTTCAGGAAACATTGCTGTCTTTTTTTCGTAACGATTTATCTATGGATTTTTCAGGATACACTGATGTTTTTTTCGCGATAATTCTCTATAGTTCTTTCAGGATACGTTGCTGTCTTTTTTTCGTGACGATTTCTCTATGGTTCTTCCAGGATAAATTGCTGGTTTTTTTCGCGATAATTCCTATATGTATCTTTCAGGATACATTGCTTTCTTTTTATTTTCGTGACGATTTCTCTATAGTTCTTTCAGGATACATTGCTATCTTTTTTCGCGATGATTCCTTTATGGATCTTTCAGGATACATTGCTGTTGTTTCGCGATGATTCTCTATAGTTCTTTCAGGATACATTGCTGTCTTTTTTCGTAACTATTTCTCTATGGCTCTTTCAGGATACATTGCTCTCTTTTTTCGTAACGATTTCTCTATGTTTTTTTCAGGATACTTTGCTGTCTTTTTTCGTGATGATTCTCTTTAGCTTTTTCAGGATACATTGTTATTTCTTATACACAACCTGTCAGTTAAGGTGCCACCGTATAATATGGGTGGTATATCCATTGTGATGCATGTTTTGTAGGAAACCAGTGCCATTCCACACATCTAACAAAATGTCATTTGCTAATGCATCCATCATGTTTGGAGCTGGTCAAGCAAGGTCCCGTTGTAGAGTTTCTGTGCCTTGTATTGTATTGATCACCAGTTACATGAAGCTATCGTCTGCAAAAAGGTCACATGGTTTATTAATAGTAATAATGTATTAGAAGAGAAATTGAAAGAACCTAGTACAGTGCCTTGCGTGACAGGACTGGACTCTATTCTATGCCATCTCTGATATGTAGCGATCTAGTATATAGCTTGAGTCACAGGTGCTGGACTTGATTTTTCGCCATCTTTGTTCTGTAGCGGACCTAATATAGAGCTTGAAAAGTTGAGTCACAGGAGCTGGACTTGCTTATTCGCCATGTCTAATCTGTTTAATAGGAATCTCTGGAACCAGATTAGCAACACGCAACACAATGGCCAACATTCATTGATAGCCTGTGGTCTAGTATTTTAACAAAAAACCTTTCTGAAATCCAGAAGCACTTTATTTATAAGTATTTTATCGGCTAGTCCTTTGCATGAATTTTTGGATAGAACAAACAAGATGACGCTCACACGACTCTCTTATCTATAACCATATTGCTAGTCGGCTGGTATTTGACTTTCGTCTAAGTGGCTTATTACATGACAGTTTAAGAGGTGCTCGATGATCTTACGTGGCACTGTTGTTAAATACCCTAAATTTAAGCTATTGTCAGATCACAACTCTTAGTAATGGTGTTACCAAAGTGATTGGTCCTGATCTAAAGATGACGTAAGATGATTGGAAGGCGCCTAGAGAGGATTTATGACAATTCTTTTACAAACAGTGGCGATATTGTATACGGCCCACAAGCTTTGTTTTTCGGTTAAGTTGATGAGCAGTTTTAGTACTCATGTCAAAGTTACCCTTATCTGTGGACAGGTGGAAAACTGGATGGTTGTAAGAAAGACGTCTTTGTCGTGTTATCTGGAGTGAAAACAAAGAGTTGCTTGTTAGGATATCTGCCACCCATTTCAACTGTAAATAGAGTTAATCAATTTGCCTTAGTAAATTTACTCTAGATCCATAATACTATGTAGTACTTTTTGCTCTTGATGAATAAATAGAGATTTTGCATTTGTTACCATCAACATTAGTCGTCATTTTATATGACTGTTGTACACAATTTTACAAACATTTCTGTGTATTGTTTGAAGTTTTCGGATGCGTGCCAATTATAGGTCAGTTTGTTTCATTATAAGCTTTTTTTAAAAATTTCTTTTTATTTCCGTTGATTTCCGTTTAATACACAAAGTAGTCAGTTTAGAACCATCATGTTTAATGTGTTTGCTCTTGTCTTAAATTTGGTGGTTTTATTCGTTTGATGTTTCGTGTTCATGGTTGCATTTGCTAGTGTCAAGTACTATTTTGCTCGAAATATTTGTTCTTGATGAGCTTTGTTCTTCTGGTGGTCATGTATTTGTTGCTATAAGCAAGTGTGTGTTATTTAGCAGCAATGTCTCTATATACAGTGTCAGTTTAACACGGTGCTTTGGTAGGTTTAGCGGGCGATGAAAAAAGGTACAAAAGACGTTTTATTAACTCCTTTTGTAGTTCATAATCAACAGCCTTCAAACTTTGTAGAATTCTTTCCTACATCTATTAAGGATTTGCATGTCGCTTTGCGTATTAGTTATGCATAGATACGAAGCTCCAGCTATATAGATAGCTATAGGTCATGTCTTCAGGTTGGTTGTAATGTTGTTTAACGTTAAGTCATCATTTTCCGGCTTTTCTCAAACGAGGTTTTTAATCTCCAAGGAGTGATCTAAAAACAATTTCGTTTATGCCTGAAATGTGCAAGTGTGTATTATAGCATACAGAATCAGGATGCCGCAGATAAGCATACCACTACCCCAATCACATTATACTGGCATCAGTCGATAATCTTCTGATGCAGAGCGCCAGGAAATGGAGCAGTTTTTGAAGTCTTATGTTTGTACCGGCCGGGGTCTCACATATATTATTGTTATTATTATGGGATTGTATTATATATTTTTGTTTTGTTTGTCTCGTTGTCTTACATGATTTTGATATCTTATATTTTAGCCATTATTATGTACATGTTTTCCAGCTACAGGTCTCTATATTCTGTTTTATACCATTCCTCGGTAAGTTTGCTTTGGGTTTTTTGCCCGTCCGTCCGTCTGTTCGTCTGTCCGTCCGCCCACCTGTCAGCTTTGTTTTCTGCAGGTTAGTTCGTAGTTTTCTGTATTAACTGTAAAATACATATTACTCATTGTAGAAACATTGAAATTAATAACAGCGTTTCCTACTCGTTAACCAAACCTTTGGTCTACTTTCACCACTATTTCCCTGCTAGAAAAGGATGGAATGCACAAATAACAACAGATTTGAACTAATCAGTGATTTATTTCATGTTTTGTGTTGTCACATCGAAGTGCAACTGAATAGATAATATTGCATAACACAGAATCAATCATTACAATATATTTCTTCAGAAATGTCAAAATTCCTTGTTTACAAAGTACAAATTAAAACATTAACGTTACCATGGCAATATTATAACATTGTAATAAATCAGTGTTACTCTTCACAAAATGTATTTGAAAAATCCAACAAATTTGAAATAAACAACCAACTGTTATTGTCATTTAAACTGTATTTTTAAAGCAGCAATTTTTGAAAAGGATTTTTAAATGTTAATGATTTTAATGACAAAATGTATGTGGCTTTAATATATGATGGATATATTGAAGACCCATATTTGAAATTTTAAACTTAGTATTTCGGTAGTTTTGAATAATTAAAGCATTGATGATTTTACTTCGAGTCAATCTGAAATACTGTTATGGCTTTAAATGTAACGGTGAAAACTACACTAAGGTGTAACATGTAGGTGTTGGAGGTGTCTTTAATCATATCTTTACCAGTCATGCTGACATTTGCAATGTTGTATGGAGAAATGTTTTAGGTAGTTCGAGAATAACATAAAAACAGATATGTTTATTCATCACTTACTAAAACAATTATCAAAATAGAATACGATTTGCAAATAGAAAATCAGGATAAAATATATATTCAATGCACGCCGGTATGTTAGATTAGGAGAATCTAATTCGAGTTTGAGGTTGGGATGTGGAAATTCCGATCGAGTGGTCAGAGTTTTTTTTCATCTCAAACGAGGCTTTGCCGAGGTCGGAATTTCCCTATCTCGACCTCAGTCGAGAATATATCGTATCTCGGAAATTACGCTCTTGTGAAAAAGAATGGAAAAAACTAAAAATAAACTGCACCAAAGTACCAGATAAGCATGCAGTGGATGAAGTATAAAGTAGTGTTTTTTTTCGTACAGACCTTTAATCATATTAATCACATATCATGATGACGCACACGACTCAACACATACACAAAAATAAAATTTTAATGGAAATTTAAACAAAAAATTTGAACTGCAATACAAACATTTGTTTGACGTCGATCTTCACCTAATATCTAATATAACATAATACTTATTAACTAATATAAAGTTCTTAAGATCTACATGACTACAGGCCACCATCAGATATCCAGATGTTTCTTGCTTGTTAGCACTTCATTGTTGTTCGTTTGATGTAGGAAGATGGACATTGTACACAAAGGTACACAATACGATTTACTTCTCACCTAATGCAAGATCCATTTAATTTCAATAACCAACGATTTCTCTAAAATGTAACGGTCTTCATAAAAGGTTTTGCCAATGTTACCTTAAATAAATTTTGTGTTGTTTGACTTTGACAGAGTCTAGAGACCAATCAAGGTGTAGCTAGCTAAACAAGAGGAGCTTACCCTTTCGGAACACACGGCCTCACTTCTCTGTTTGAAGTTTAGGTGTTTAACTTAATGAACCAGTTTTTAAATTTATACTTTGCTTTTGGAATTGTGATTTGGTAATGAACTAGTATGTTTGTGTTTGATTAAATTAACATTTACCAGGAAACACGATTCTTTATGAAAAATACATTATCTGCAAAACGATGTAAAGAAACAACCCTTAACTATTGACCGTTATACTCTGTTTAACAAATACATCAATTCTACTATTGAAACTATAATGCGAAAACAAACAAACAAACAAAAAAAAAACAATTCTAATCGTTACATAAAATAACAGAAGCAATATCATAGGGCAGCATCTCTCTCTCTCTCTCTCTCTCTCTCTCTCTCTCTCTCTCTCTCTCTCTCTCTCTCAGATAGTTTTATTAATGCGTATGGTTATGAAAGCTTTATAGGACAATGTCATTTCTTTATAATGCAACATTATATTAGTTCTTGAAATTAAACGTTCATACATATAGTATATATATATTAACATTAAACATTTGGCACATAAATTTATGATGTACATCTGCATAAATATTATAGAAGTTTGACCTCTGACATGGAAGGGGTCAATTGATATGGAAGTGTAACTTCTAAAGACTAGTATGAAAAGTTTTGATATTTATAACATGAATGTCCATATAGGACAAAAATGCTGGACAATTAACACTAACATACAAATTCTAGTTAGACAATATTTCTAATTCACATGTAAAACCACACATACTCAAGATTGGCCTTTCTAAACAAGATTAACTCTTCTGTGGAAGTTTTATTCAGAAGTAACCTGAGTTTTAATGCTGACGAAATCTGTTTCTTCAACCATTCCTTGAAATAATTCCGTCCTATACCACATTTATCTTGAAGTTTAGAGAATGGGAGGGTTTTTTTCAAGTAGCTTCCCCAATTTTTCATATTTCTGTTGTGTTTTTATTCTTCAGCAATATTAAAATTTGGAGAAAAGATATTAAAATAAATCAACATGATTAATATTATTTCGGGATATTCTATAAAAATAAAAAATGTTCTAGCTAAAAAAGATCAATATATTTTAATGTCACTTAGTTTTCATAATCACCATCAGTTCCTGTATCATCATTTAATGCAAAGTTTACTCTAAGTTTCTTAAGAATGTCACTTGGAATGACGTCACTAGTGATGTCATCTGTGTCATCAGGATTATCATCTTCATCAGAATTTGTAAGTTCGGTAGCAAATTGCGGTAGTTTGATTTTAGACAAATCGGGGACAGGTAAAACCCCGCCCCGTCTACGTCCACCCATCTGGGCGGGGCTTGATTCAAGACTGTCTCTTTCTAGCATCTCTGGTAGAGAAGGTCCATTCACCATGGCAACCCTACGTTGTTGTCGTGCTTTATGAAGATTTCTGACTACATCATCTGGAAAAACCAATAAGAAAACATATACTGAGGTGGATACAAACGCTAAAACAAAGTCTAAAAGAGAAAACAATGAAGCACAATTACATGTACACGAAATAGCACAGATATAGACATCGATGAGCAGAAAGCAATATTATTAAACGTCAAGTTGTTTTTTTATTTTCAAAAATCAAATTCAAATACATGTATGTTAAAGTTTATTGCAAACTGCATTTCCATATGATATTAATTGTAACAACAAAATCCATATTCCATTACCAGCTTTTTCTTACACTGGGTTGGTTGAGTAGTGCAATAGCCGATCTTTAAATTATTTCATTTTATTCATATTTGTGCTTCATTAATCCAACTGAAAAATTGCTTCACATATGGAGCATTACAGCCAATGTTAGAATACTACTTCCTTTAGCTTAAAGCGTTGCTTTCTTCTCTGATGTATATAATGTTCGGAAAAGCCTCCAGGCAATCTTAATCAAATTAAGATTTCGTAATATTTGTATAAGTAAGGGCGTGTAGTCGCCTGGTATAGAATGTACTAAAGGTACTGAGGTTTCCAATGTGACCGAAAATACCGATTATATAACTATGCTTGTTTCTTTGTTCTGATCTTAAAGACGCTTTCTCAATATTTTGCTTTTACCATTAAAAAACATTTCAAGCTAAGCTTATATACAGTCTAACTTGTGTTAGCGGCCACTTGTATAAAGCGGCCACTTGTCTATAACGGCCATATCTTATTCCCCCCGATGAATTTTGTTCTTTATTTCACCTCTATATAGCGGTCACTGTCTTATGCGGCCAGCGGCCACCATTTTTTCGACCCCAAGCTTCAACAGAACTGTCTATAGCGGCCATTTGCAATGTTTACGAAACTTCGGCAGTTTCCGGAAATTTTCGGAACCAGTCGACATAAAACAAAAAATCCCATAATGCAACACTGTTTATATGTATCTAAGCGGCCATATTGAGTAATGCTTACATCCCGATAAGATATTGACATTTTTTAAATTTTATAATATGCAGTAATATTTGATGTTTTTTTCCTTATGTCATAGTAAACGGAATGCATTGACTTTAGAACAGCGAGTAGAATTGTTTAATAAATCTGAAAATACTAGGAAACTCGCGGAAGTTACGGTGTTGGACGAACCCAAATCAAAGCTGTGTTATCAGAATATGAAGCAAATGTATCTTCGGAAATAAACCGTTTGTGCCGTTCTACCGCTAACGGACATTAATTTCGTTAGTTTGGAAATCGTACCGCGATGCGATATCAAGTCATTCCGGCAACGATATGTTTTTGGCACCAATTTAAATTCAATTCGGCACCGACTACGATTAAATTCGGAACCAGAAAAAAAAATTATTATTTATTTTATGTTTGTGTACGATTTTTATATTAAAAATTAATAGTTTTTTTAATAAAGATATGTAAACATTAAATTTGACAGTTACAAATGACACAGATAATCACTGCTCTGATCTCTAAACCGTGTAATTCATTATGTAACAACTTCCTTTGAAGTCTGAATTAGCAAGAGTGTGATATGGTTCTGAAGTGACCTAATTATGTTTGTATAGGTGTAAGGAAGCGTGATAAGAATAATACTTCACTATGCAACACCCCTATAACTAGCAAAAAAAAAAAAAAAAAAGAGAGAGAGAGGGAGAGAGAGAATAGATCATTTAGACATATTAATGTTACCAGGCCGGTGTGGTGCAAAGGATTTGTAAATTCCTGAGAATGTTGAATAAATTGATCTTAAAAAAATGTCTTTCTTTTTTGGTTAATCTCAAGTTATAAAAGAAACAATTTCTAACAATATAGTTAGCTATATTCAGTTTAATTTGGGTACTTAAATGAATAAAAAAAAGAACGGTTCAGATAATTTTTGATGATCCTTGATCAGAGAACTTGTCTATAAAGGCCACCTGTCTATAAAGGCCACTTTGGCCGCATCCCTTGAGTGGCCTTTATAGACAGGTTTCACTGTATTTATGATAAACATATTTAAACAAGGAGGGCAGCTAGAGAGAATCAGAAATTAAACTCTTAAAAATAAAGCAAATAAAATACACAATGATGCTTCAGACAATAAGCTTTGAGTTCAATCAGAGGTGATAAAACAAATGAAAGCAGTTCCGAGAGCTAACCTTTTCTTACATTTTTAACTTATTTACAAAAAACAATAAGCAGACATGATATGGGTATTTCCCTAATTTTTTTCCAAAATGTATTCTTTTATATATTTTAAAAGGTATAAATGTTCAAACACAAAAGAAAATATTAAAATACAAAATTATAATAAATAGTTAATGTTTCTACGATAAAGGGAAATAACCATCGATTCCTGAAATAAAATTACAAAACTGTGTATATAAAGGATCTACTTCTGTTAAATAAAATTAAAACAAAGCAACTTTTTATGAACTTACCCTTTCCAAAGATAAAACTCTTAAGATTTATCATATGCTTGTGATGACCATGAAATTAAAGTTGTGATGAGCATAAGTCACAACTACTACCTTGGTCAAACTCATTTGTTTCAATAGATCTATAGATCTATGTTCAAAATCAAAATTTGAATCACCCAAAGAGACTGTCATATTTTATCTTATTCTTTAAGATATGATGTTGCAAAAAAAGTAAATTTGCAAATGAATAAAAAGTACTTGACAACTTTCAGCGCAACCAGATATTGTGATTTTACTCTTAGGGGTTATATTTATACTGTTTTAACCCTTTATTTTTCCGTTGATGTAACCCGATGTAGCTGAAAAGTAAATTACTTTTACCATATATGGGAAATAGTTTATGGTTATATAATTTCAAATATATAATATTGTGAAATATAACTATAAAATCTATCCGCTCGCACCACAGTATATAACGATATATAACATATACTCTATATATATAACTTGTATCAATTCTGTATTGTATTAAGCACTGAATAATGGCATGTCGTTGTATTATAAAATTTTACAAGAGGTTGTAGCCTCACACATGTCCATCTTAATTTGAAGCATACAACAACAAGGAAATTAAAACAGAGCTGATGAAAAAAATTAAATTTATATAAAAGAAAATAAAACTTTGTATCTTAAACATATTTTTGATAACAACCAACAAGACGCATCAAAGTAATGTGATACTAGACTAGATAATTCCATATCAATAAGAAGCTAATTTGTTACTTTTGGATTAATAATTTTGAACCATATTAGGCATGTGTTTTTGCAGTCAAATAACATAACGCAACTTTAACAACAATACAGACAAGTGGCGTCTAGTTACTTGTGGTAAAATACAAAATTTAAAACTAGATAAACACCTCCAACTTATCTGTGGTCAATAAAGATGTAAACTAATATTTCCATTATGGCACGTTCTGATATTCTCATTTTCTGAATCTTAAAATCAATAAAATGCAATAGCTAATGAGAATTTTGTAAAAGTTAGGGTTTGAGATCACTTTTACAATTATAAAAGTAAAAGAATAATCATCAATATTTTATCTAGTTTGATTCTGACTACAAGTGACTACATAAAAATAAAATCTGTGAAAACAAAACAAAATTTAAAAAATTAATACCAACAAAATAATAAAAATGGATATTAGATTGCTAAAAATTTTATCATGCAAAAAAGGTATAAAGCTACATTTAAGTAAATAAAATGTTAATATTTACATTCGTCATATATATAGATACAACAAACAATAGCTGCAAAGCATGACGATATGTAGAGTTATCATTCGGCAAACCTCGGCCGTACTCGTAATTTTCATTAAATGACGTCAAACACGTCGGCCGAGGTGTGGCGATATGAGGTTAGTTAGTGGTGAGGTTTTCTGCGTCACACGTCATTGGTTTGTGTGTACTTACGTTCCCCTCACCATGTGTTTTTTCTCTTTGTGCACGTGTTTGGTGCCGTCATCTTTATCACTTACTGTACTACGTGCACTGTTTATTCTAGCTCTTAATTCGTTAAAACCAACTGAAACAAAGTCCATTAGTTGTTGAAGAAGTTATAATTGAATTATTATCAAAAGAATCCCAAATGCCACAAAGTCGAAATACTGTAGAAAACTCAAGAGAAGAACAACTTTAAATTACATACATATAAAATTGGAACATTTTCTTAAAAAACAAATTTTCTGTTGCCTATTCCACAAAATTTGTGTTCGTTTTTTTAAAACACATCTAATACTATACGATACGTTTAATGAAAAACAATTTCGGTTTTTGGTATTTGTAGCACAATAGTATTCTGTGGGTATTTTAAGGTCATTAAAAATCATCAGTAGTTACGTATACCAAAACCGATTTTATTGACTGTTAAACAAAGAAAATGTACTATTAAGATGCTTGTATTACGGGAATCAAAGACAGGCCAAAAAAAAATTTAAAAATATTGAAACTACAATTAGTTTTAAAATTGAATTAAATCTAAAAAGATTTTTAATTTAAATTATTTTCCGTAATAGGGTTCATCGTTCTTAGTTATTTAAAATTTCTAAAATTTAACTTAAAATAGGTACCCCTTTTGTAAATGCAAGTCTCGCTGGCAATAGTTTCGAGGAATGTGTAAAAAAAAAAAAAAAAAAACCTTGTGTTTAAATCAAAAATGAAATTTTTTAAAAATTGTTTTCGAAAAAGACGTGAATATAAAATCGCCATATCATCACAAAAATTAACATCGAGTCCGTCGTTTAAACAATTAAAAAATATCTTTGCTTGTAAAATTGCGCAAATTAAACAAGGGGTACTGGACAAGTCTAGCTATATAATTCTGTTTATGAGAGAATTGCTCATAACAAAAGTTACAAATGTGAACGAAAATGTAAGAATTGATGACAATTGATAATGTTTGTTAAAGATTCTGTCAGAGAGTTATCAGTTAACTCAGATAATATGAAAGCATGTGCAGAAATTAAAGTCTGAAATACTAATTGTTAGAAAGATTATTTAGGATTACCGTTTACAACTGTTTTGTTTTGTTAAGATAATATTACCATTTTCAGATTGTTTCAATTTCCACAATATTAAAAAAAAATTAAAATATGATTATAGAAATGCTTCACATTGTTTTCACAAAAAAAAAAAAAAAAAAAAAAAAAAAAAAAAAAAAAAAAAAACTTAAATAATGATTAAAGAAATGCTTTCCATTTTTTACAAAATTTAAAAAAATTCTTAAAAAGGATAAAAGAACTGTTTTGCTAAGATGATATAACCATTTTCATATTGTTTATATAGCTACAAATTCAAAAAAAAAAACCTGCAATTTTCTAATATAATAATTTTAGAAATGTTACTTTAAAATAACGCATGTGTAATAATATTTAAAACGTAAACATTACTTTCTGTTAGATTAACACTCTAAATGTTGGTCATCAACTCCTGACAGTTCTAGGTGTCAAAATAAAAGATGCAATATAATGCGTTATTTATTTCAAGTATAGTTTTTGTGGAAAGATTTTATCCTGTGCTTCTAAAGCGTCAAGAATACTTTTTTGTGTTTTTAGTTTTTGAATAACATTTGTTTTCTTGTTAAACCTCGTTTTACTTGTTTCATTATTATTATTTATTATTATAATCATTATAATTGAGATTAGTTTAAGCATTTTTGCGAAAATAAATTATTTATTATTTAGTCGAGAAAAAACGTTTAAAGTAGCAAGTTACCAAAGTGGAAGATAAACGAGAGTTAAATAAGATGATAAGAAGAATAAAATACTGGTACTAACCACATATGTATTCCTCTAAATTATACCAAAATATAAATTCAAGTCATAAAAAGTTTTTTAAAATATATTTCTTGACATTCGTTAGTTTACCATTTGTATTTAAAAATAATATGTCGCTTCCTTTTTCATGCTATCAAATTATTTCTCATGGAATGTTACTTTATGCGATAGTTTTATAAATTTTTCCATTCAGTCAGTAAATAATTGAGGTTGACAATCCAGTTTTAAATATAGCATATATATTATACCAAAAAAAAAACAAAAACAAAAAAAAAACGAATTAATATTGGACCAAATAATCAACTTGCTCAAGTCTGGACATTTGGTATGGCTTCTTTTGTTACTATACTTTGCTTCAAGTTGAAGTTGATTTTGAAAAATAATTGGCCGTTTTTAGACATAAGGCAAATATTTTGACGTTTAAATCTATATCCTCACTGTAAATAATTTAGACTAACAAACAATTTAAAACGATTTATCAATCAATATGTGATAAAAAAGGGAGATAACTTCAGTTTTCTTATCCATATTTATGAGTAAAAATTTATTAATAAACATAATCTTAACTGAAAATAGCTATGCCTATGGTAATCGTTTACTAGACGTAAAGAAAATCTAGAGAACCCTTACTCTCCATATTCAGATACATGTGTTTACGTGTATAAAATATATCAACATTATTCTAAAAGAAATAATACATCTAAAAAAATTATCTATGTAGTTGGATCCTAATTGTATGACGTTGTAAAATCTACATTTGTTGTATAAAGTCGAAAGAAAACCTATCATTAAATTAAATTATTTAAATAATTAGTCTAAATAAATTTACAATTTATGTAATTATTTACTAGTATTTACCTTGTCTTCCTTGGAATAAATAATAAATAAATAAATAAATAATAAACTATTGATATAAGGTCGCTTCAAATATAAAACTTAATTACAAATTTCGTAAAAAAAGTACACAATTTACTGTACAATCATGCTTAATTTTATTTTGAATGCCAATATGGCGTTTAGACAAAACAGCAGTATTTACAAAATGTCGCTGGTTAAAATTTTCAATTGGGTATTAATTAAGACATTTTAAAAATTAAAACAACTTTCGATCGCCAGTAAAAAATATAATTCTATGCTTATTTTCTAGCAAAGCTTTCTCTCCAATGACAGTAAATCTTCATTTTAGCGACTATTTAACTCATAAAAACAGATGAAATGAATACCAACCTCGTTTTTTCTCGCGCGGCTGAACGAGAAATCCTGTGTCAACATCCTGTCCACAGGATTCGCATTTCTTTGTAAATAAAGCTTGTGTTTCTTTTGGAGTAAGCCATTCTCCAAGAAAAGATTCTTTTTCACAGTATGGACACTGTGTAACTCTTTCAATCAAGGTACCTTTGAAACACAATAAACAGTTTTGTTAAAATTGAAAAAAGAAATTTTACATTGAAAAACAAAAACAATTAAAGAGTAACCCGGAAGGTGAAAACATGATCACAAAACCTGGATAAAATATTTACAATTAGCGTGAAAATTAATAATAAAATTGCAATATTTAGGACAAATTATAAAATGGTATAAAAATTGTTTAACATTTTTTATACTAGAAGTGTATTGTTATCATGTCGTCGGTTAAGATAAATGTAGAAATAGTTATTTACATTTGATTTTTACAAACAAATTATCTTTTTTTTAAAAAAATAACTCCTAAAATAAAATATTTTAAATAAGAATCATAATGTATCACGATATTCAAAAGTTTCAAATTACATAAAAAACAAACATGATTTAAAGTATGATTTATTCCCTACTTTTCAAATTGGAATGGTATGTAGCTTTTTCAAATATGTTTGCTAATTATAGATATAAATAAATGTTGAATACCTGGATAGCCCTTTAAAATGTCTTCAAATTCCATTAACATGGGCAATAAAATATTCCACATGGTGGCAGTTGGTACTTCCTCAAATGCATCCTCAGGACTGTCATCTCTAAACTGAAACTTTAGTATAGCACCATTATCTTCTTCATTTTTTCTATAATCAATTTTAATATGAATGTTTTCTTTCAAATGTCGAGTATGAATACCCCCTCCCCAGTGAGCCAAAAACTGAACATTGTGCTTTTTCACGAGAGCATTTTTGATGTCTCTAAGTTTTTTGTTGTGTATTCGAACACACAATATTTCAAACAACCCAGGAGGCATATACTTAGGAAATTTATAAGCTGCGGCTACCTTATTTGTCTTTTTTGCCAGATTTTCCCATTTTTCATTCAGTGCTTCCGGTTCTGGTAATTTTCGTAGCCATGGTAACAATATTTTGTTTATTTTGAAATTTCCATCCTCGTCTGGAATTACATCGAAAGTATATTCATTGTCCTTTCCTTTCTTTGTCACTGGATAACCTATTTCAAACGCATACAACAGTATTTCCAATACTTTCTGAAATTCCTGAGTTGAATCGACCGGAAATAAATGACTGAGCATGCCTTTTAACAAGTCTTTGTCAAGAACACCTTCACGCAGGAATTCTTGCTTTAACCTTTCAAAACGATGCTGCGAGAGGCCGACAGATTTGAAGGCATCGTCCATACTATAGTCTAAAGTTTGGCTGATATCGTGTCTGTAAAATGTTTTAAGAAGTTCAAACAACCAAGCAGGTCTAATGAACACATATTTTGTAAGATTTTCGTTTTTGGAAAACCAAACTACTTTTCCGGTTTCGTGTAAGTAACTTGTAATATCTCGAATGAGTCTCTTCATTCCGAATTTTCCAGTTATCTCAGGCACGTAATCGTCCCAATGCATGACGGGAACATCCATTTCACTTCCTTTCGATTCAAGGTAATTTTCGACATCAACCCAGAAAGTCTTGACTTCCGTTAGTACCTGAGGAAATTTCTCGTTATCATTTGCAACAGTAATTATTGCATCTTTTAGCAGGTCATATCCTTTGAAGTTAGCTGCACTTGTTACTGCGACGTCACCTTGAACCTTAAACGTTTCCATACACATCAAAATCCTTCGAAAACCTGAAAGTTGGTCTTGAAGTGTTGGGGAAATCTTTTGTCTCTCGACAATCTTGTCAACTCGTTCATTAATGATTTTTTCGTGTTCATTTCTGTATTCAGTTAGTTTGGCTTTCACATCTTTACTGACCTTTCTTATTTCCGTCTTTGACATTTTGTCGCTATGGGTACCTACTAACAATACGCATATGCTATTAGTTTTGGCAATCATCCAATCAAACCAACAACCGATCAACTCATCAAACCTGTCGTCTGAATATTCCTTCATATTGAACGTGAGGATGGCTAACGACGGCTGCTCGAAGAACACATAGTGCGGATAGAGATAGAACGGGTGGCCACAAAAATCCCATAAACCTACTTGTAAGCTCTTCCCTGGGAGGTCATCAGTCCCTGGTTCAAGTTCAAAGCTGGCATCATAACAGTCAATACCTGCACCTTTTTCATGAACCTCGTCTGTCAATCTGGCTTGTTGGTCCTGTAATGACATGACTAAACTTGTTTTCCCGCTTCTGTGAGACCCGAGCACCAAAACTTTTATTCCACGATAAAACTTCATCTCAAGACGAACTTCGTGGAAATATTCCATCATTAATTTGATTCCACTTTCACATATGTCCACTGGTGGGAACTTCAAAGGATTGCCATCGATAACAAGTTCCTGGTCGTTTGAACCTTCTAACGTTTTCATAGTGTTCATGTTAAGTGTCTGGATTTTGTTGCTGCCCAAATCTAACTTTTTCGTCATCAATAATAAATGGCTTGGGAACTTCATTAAATCATTATCAGAAAGGTCCACTTCGGAAACCCAGTGCTTGTTGTGCACTTTCACATTAAATGTAGGAATCTTTGATATTTTGTTGTAACTTGCGTTTAGCACCATGAGATTTGGTAACAGGAAGACGTCTGTAGGAAGAACGGTTAGTTTATTGTCAGACATATTGAGTTCCTTTAGTGATTTTAACTGCCGAATTTCAATTCCGATATCTTTGATACTGTTATTACTGCAGTTTAAAATTTCAAGTTTTCTCATTGCACTAATGTCTTTGAAAATAGACGTTAATTTGTTATTGTCAATAATCAAGATTTGTATTTTCCGACATTTTTCTAATCCCTTCAGGCTTTCTATTCCATTATGGCTCAGATCTAGACGTGATATATTTTTCAATTTCTTTATAGCAGACGGTACTTTTGTAAATTTGTTATTGTTAAGATTTAACTCCATTAAATGATCTAGAATTTTAAGTGCATCAGGAATAGAATTATCACTCAATTGGTTCTGACTAAGATCTAATTTTTCTAAATAAACAAGTTGATCTATAAGTGAATCCGGAACCGTCTTTAAACTAAGACCAGGGACAAAAAGCCTTTTGATTGAATCCGAAACATTTTGAACATTTTCAATCGTTTCTGGAGTGAGATCTAAGAGTCTTAATGAAACTGTTCTTTCCAGTTGTTTCGATGGCATCCGGTCCGGATGTAGGTGGCGTGCACCTTCAAATCCAACATGCGCCATTGGAGCTGCGTGTTCTATGTATAGCTTACTCCTTTGACGACGTTTCTTACCCGCCGAATGTGACCTTGACCTCACAAGTGTCGGTTTCGGCTTCTTATTCATATTTTATATCTGAGTCTAAGGTATTTTCACAATAAGTTGTCGCTGATATAACCTTTTCCCTGTTCGTTCCCATTTTGGTTCGCTTTCCTTTCTGCTTTTCGCATTCTGTAATACAAGAGTGAAAATATATTTTAATTAAAGCTGGATGAAAAGTGTTTTTATTCTATTAAACTGAAAAAAAATTGGTAAATAAAAACTCAAGTTGACAACTTAATTTGACCTAATGCCAGGGAAAATGACAACAATAGGGTGATATTTTGTTGGCAAACAAGATCACTGAATTTACACTGAGTCTCTCTATATTGACTATTGACAGGTAATAAAATCAAATTAACACATAAGAAAATACATTACCCTATATCATGATAGAATGTGGTTATCACGCTGTTTAAAACTGAACGGTTTCTTTCTTTTTCTGCCGTTATGATTTTGCGTACTTTTTGTACAACATAATTGTTTTAGTCATAAATCAATTTTTTTGAAATATAATTCGTCGATTAATAGGATTCTCTTTTTTAAAAACATTTAAGATTTAGTGGAAAAATATTTTGTCCGATGAATGCCAAATTGTCCTCATTTTTTTATTCAATTTTATAAGGACCACAGAAGTGATTTAGTTTGAAAGGATTCAACACATTAACGCTGTATAATGTATAGTATAATAAATGAATCTATTATCATAACCACTTACTAGTTTCTATCTAATATAATCTTATTAAATTTTAAAATACATTCATAATACAAAACATGAACCAAATGACTTTAGATTTAAATTTCTATAGTTGTTTTTAAATGTTTGTATATTGTGTAAACTTTCAGTTAATTAATTCTTTGATACAAATTGTTCCAGTACATGAAAAATTGACTTAGGTTTAAGATTGGCATAAAGTAAACTTGTATAAACGGATTATGTAGTTAATACATCAACAATGGTAATACAGTCACTTAGGATGATAAATGGTTTGGAAAACACAGCGGTTTTATTCTTTCTGTAGTCAATGTAAATATATTTTAATATTTCTAATGTAAATATCTATGAAATGCAATATAAATTGGTTCGCTTTGGTTTTTCATTTCAATTTTAACTTTCGTTTAATTTTGATCGCTTAATAAATTAGGAAATCAAAAAAGTCACAAAAACTAATTAGCAATAATATTACGATTAAGGATAAAACTGCAGGAAACAAATACATTTATTTATCTAAATGAGATGTGTCAAAGATACACACTTGTCTGGTTTGCTAAAACTTGGTCACTTAATTCAACAAATTTACACTTATGATGACTCTCCCTGTGTGTGTGTGTGTGTGTGTGTGTGTGTGTGTGTGTGTGTGTGTGTGTGTGAAACCGTAATGTATATTTAAAACATAGTTATTCTTCTTTTAGGATATTTCCTCTTTATTAATCATTCTACTGATTGAATGCTTTACCAAGATTATTATAAGCATTTGTTAGATTTGTTTATCAATCTGCACGTTCTATTACGTACATGGGGCACGTACTTGACTTGTCTTTTAATACTCATTATAAACAGCATTGTGTGCAACAAAAGTTAACATAATTGTCATGGGCTGATTTTAAATGCATTATTTTAATAGAAATTCAAAATCAGCACATGACATAATTAAAAAATTTAAATACTTATTTATCGTGTTTAATGAAAACTTTTAAATTTGCTTATTGAACTTCTTTTTATATTTTAGTAAGAAGAAATGTCTTAATAATGTAGAAATTCAAAGAATTAAGCTGAGCATGACACGAAGTTGTATAAAATTATTTAGTTTATACAATCAGTAAAACACATCAAACATATACTAGAAATTAGTAATTATACCAATGTCCCATTAAAATATAATCACAATTTCCATCCAAACGTATCCAACAAGTATTTTTTTTAAAGATTCAGTCGCATTACCGTTTAGAGTAAAAATCAAAATGATTTGAAAACATAATGATTTCTTTACAAAACTGCTTCTTAACCTTGTTAGAATCAAAGAAGAATTCAATGAATAGTTTTTACAGAAATCAAAGCTTATTGTGTAACTACTGGAGTGGAGTAATGGATTTTATGCCCAAGTCAGGATTATTGTTTACTTACACTGAGGCAGTTCAGTTCTGTGATAGTAGAAGGAAACTAAAGAAACTGGAGAAAACATCAACCTTCGGCAAGTGAACCGATACTCTCTGCCATCGGGATTTTTACCGAGTTGTATTCGATCCTAAGCGAGAAGATATGCTGGGATCTGAAAACTCTCGCTTTAGACCACTCGGTCACTGGGCTTTCGTTGATGTTGAATATGAGTTATATGATAAGACATTACCCAATATGCTAAGACCAAAGTTAGCATATATCACTCGGTACGGTTAATGTTAAAGTGGAAAGAGCAATGATGTTTTTAATAAAGAAATGCTGTTTTACGCCTGACTTGAGATTCTTATGCCCTATCTCGAGAAAAAAGAACCGAGTCTCCGGAGATAAACCGAAAAATGGTTGTGTGGTCCTTCATTAATACTATAACAACAAAAATGTAGATGGTTTTCTCAATTTTCTCTAATTCCTTTCCAAAGTCTTGAGTTTTATAAATATAAATAATTTTATATCGTCTTGTCTGTTTCTGTTTGTTGTTTCGTTCTATTGGCTGCATTTTGATAAAGGTAAATATCTCTATTGACGAGTTATTCTAATGCGTTACAACGCCCCTCGAAGACTTTCCCACTTCGATTATCTTTATAAGTTCTGAAATTTATGGCGCCAAAATAGGGCTAAAATAGTGGCGATAATTCTATGTTTTGTGCACTAAAAATGATTGTATTTTTTTAAATATCAATTTCTATTTCAAAGATGTAATACAAAAATCGTCGGGTTTCGAAGTGTAGAGTCTGAACTAAAACAAGGAACAACAGCAAACCTCTAAATTGGCTTAAGATACTTAAATTCAAATTACTCAGACATAATTAAAATAATAATAAAAATAATAATAATAATAAATCTAAACATTTCTCGTGTTCCAGACCAAGACAAATATATTTAATTATTTAAAGTAGCACCGTTTAAATAAAATGACATGTTTACATTTAAACAAAATTAAAAATTACCCACGTAAATTTCTTGTTTTTAAACAAACAGCAAACTATGTTTTAATTTTCTTTTGATTAAAATTTTTAAAAGACCTAAAGTTTAGGCAAACAGTTCTCTATAGGAATGAAAATATGTTCTTTGAGAAGACAAAATGATATTATTAAAAGGTACATTAAAATTACTTACAAATCTGTCAAAGAAAATAAAAGAATATGCACAATCTGAAAAAACTCTGGTAACTTTACTCAATCCGTCTTATAATGAACGTACTTTTCAAATAAAATCTTGTAAATTATTCTAACAAGATTACATATTTATAATGACACATTGATGTTTACAGAGTACATGTAAATATTGACCAATCAGAAATATTGAAACATCAAAATATACCCAATAACATAAGGGCTTTTATAAGTATTGTGTACATGTATAACCTTATAATTTATGGTCGAACATTGTTCTTTCTTTGTTTCTATGTTATGAAATGTTTCGTAAGGGGTTATTTTAATATAAGTAAACATCAATGGAGACAAAAAATGTAGTTGCCGTTCAAAATAAATGTTCCAAAGTTTTGAAGGTATTCAAGTTTGTCATAGTGTCGATATCCCCGGACGTTTGTCTGTGATCATTGTATTTATTCAACGTGACAGCTCATATTATAAATTGAACAAATAAATATTTGATTTTACTCAAGAAATGAAGAAAATATTTTCACATTGACGTTAAAATTCACTGTTAAATATATACTTAGATGTTAGTTTTACAAAGGACGATCTCATTCAGTGTTGCTAACATACGCGGCAATCAAGAAACAACTTGTAAAGAAAATGTTCCTAGCTAGTACTTGTACGAATGCGACTGTAGATCACTGACTATCAAAATGCACTTGTTACTGATATGCATATCTTGTACAGAACATAGATTTTAAAGCTTTTGTACTTGCCAAATTTCGGCGGGTCCAATTGCAAAACCGGCAAACAGAAATGCAATTAAAAACATGTGCAAAATTTTATTTTAAAGATAAAATATTACTCAGTATTTAAATTTTGTACATGCCAAATTTCGACGGGTCCGTTTGCGAATCCGGCAGACAGAAATGAAATGAAAAACATTTGTAAAACTTTATTTTTAAGATATGTCATTATACCATTTTTGAATGCATTTTATGATTAGTTTCAAAAATGGAATATGACAAATATAATATTATATAGCATTAAACTTTGTACATGTTAAATTTCGGCGGGTCCGTTTGCGAAAACGGCAAACAGAAATGCAATTAACTACATGTGCAACAATTTACTTTAAAGATATAATATTATATCGAATTATAATCTTAATAAACCTTCAAGTATAATCCAATAAAATCTTTCCAATATGAATTTTTTCTTTATATTGTTATATTAAATTTAAATAATAATGTTTAATCATATAAGTATGGCGCTCAAGATAAACATTCCGGTTATAGGTTCAGTTGTATAGTTATTAATTCATAAACGGAATGGCGTAATCTCCGTATCTAATCGAGTTCGCCCTTGTTAAGTGAGTTCTCCTCGGGTTTAAGGTAAACAGTGTATTTTTCTCATCAAATTTTTAATTATATTGTATTTGTGAAGATTAGTCACATTCTAAGATTGGATTAACGTGAAGCCATGAAATTTAAAGTTGTTAGCAAAGTTTAGCTGGTGACAAGCGTGGGAAATTTTTACATGCGATTCCAACGATTTTTTTTTTTGACGCCAGACAAAAAATTTACTTGGTCTGGAACACACGTAAATAAATGTTGACGGAGATCAAAAGGGGCCAAAACACAGCAGTATAAGGGAAAGGAAAGTTACAAATAGGAAAATGTCTAAGGAAATCATTACTTCGTCAACATTTATGCTACTTTGAACATTCGTAAGATCACCTAACAACCCCATTTGTCTTCGTCATGATTGATTGATTGATTTAATGGGTTTTTTTACGTCTCAGTTAAGAATATTTCACTTATACCGAGATGCCATCACCTATGGGTGAAGTGGTAGACATTTTGACCACGCCTGTCGTAACACGGGACATCGGTTTTATAGGGCTTCTCTGAAGGACCTCGTGTCATTTATTTTTAAATGCCGGGTGCTTTGCGAAAGGACATTCACTACAAATTTTCCTAGTCTTGGTCAGACAGGCGTGACAAGTAAAAGAACACTCCCCGCACATTGCCCTAAGCGTGCAGACCAGTATCACTACCTCAATAGGGAGCGTCTAGTTGCTTGCTGTGAAGTGCAGCTGTGTTTAAATCTTTCAAAGTGACCGACAACACAAACAAGTCTAATCACATGAGTGACAGTCAACCATTTTGTTTTCATTATAAGTTATAGTACTGAAACAAACATTAATTGGGTCTTTTTGTACGAGACAGGACAGATATTACGATTGTTATTGTCAATGAGAAGACGACGTCAACATTAACGCCAAGTCTTTTTTTATGCTAAAATCCAATAGAGAAACGTCTTTCAACGTTGTTTTATTTAACATTTGCTAAATTTTGAACAAAATCAAGAAATTTGAGGGAAAACGCTGTTTTAAGTTTAATTACTTTAACATTGATTTGACAATACACCGTCCTTAAATTTTCTTCTTTTATATACTCAATATGTACTTATTTTGGGATTTCGTAAGTTTACATAGTTTATTGATATTGGGTTTAACAAGTCCAGATTTTGGGGAAAAGGTATTACAGATGGATTTTCAGACAATTATTTAAAATCAGATATTTGGTTTATATTGAAAAAGTTCTTTAACCTATATAACGGGATTTGATTGAGTATGCTTAGTTTTACGGTTTTTTTGTAAAAAAAGGTGGAATTTTGAGAAAATACTGTAACAAATTTGTTTTACCAGATAATTAATTCAAATTTGATACACGTTATATATATATATATATATATATATATATATATATATATATATATATATATATCACCTACTTTCTTCTACATTTATTTAAGGATTTTAATTAATTTACACTTTGTATAAAGTTTTTAGAAGCCAAGAAGCATTTTTCGAGTTTCGATTTGTGGATCTCTTTTTTTCTTAATTACATTGGTTATGATAAAAATGTAATAAAAAATATCTGATAACAAGTAATGAAATGCAAATCGATATAATGTATGGCTCATCATAGCCACAAACTCCGGTATAATTTTATCTTTTATTATCATATTTTTAGTTACGCGACCCGTTAAATCCTAAAAATTTGTACTCCGGTTATATAATCGTGATAAAATTAATACAGTTATCTTCTTGAACACCGGTAGTGTGTACTTGTTAATCTGTTTTAACTTGATTCTTTAAGGAGCATTTATAAAATCGACTGGTCGATACGGTTTACTCTGTTATTGACAAGATAATGCAATAAATGATTACTTTCATAATCTAATAACGGAAAAAACACACCTTGTTACACGGGTCATTTTATTACTACAAATTGAAATTAAGTGATCAATATTTGAGTACTTTTACGACAATCTTTCCCGGCTGTTTTACCGGTTTGTAACGGATTTCTATTCGTGTTTTATAAGAACAGTAGTAATCTAATCAATAACTCAAAGTCTTTGGAATGTTTTAATGATTGACTTCAGAAAATTAATTATTTTTCTCGGGTGTGAAATTGCTAATTTCATTTCCTTTTGTGTACCTTTAGATGATTATGTTAAGTTATGGGAATTTACTACGTTTACATGCGAGTTTTAATGTAAAATTTTGATTTTGACAGTAATTGGTCGTAATGAAACAAAATAGATGTTTTGTTCGGCGAGATAGAGAGAACTTGGTAGGACTTTTATTTTACCCCACCTATTAAATTATATGTAAAATATTTACTTGAAAAATTATGTTTTACAGAATTAAAAAGTTTAAAAAAAAAATAGTGGGGTACAAATAAAAGTATTTCCGAGAACTAACTAGTATAGTATAGGACATAGGGATATTTTAATCCAAGTGAAACACACAAGACTTGACAGACGATTAAAAGTCAAATCATTAAAAAAAACAAACTAATTTCTTGAAATAAAGCCCCGTAACCAAAAGTCAAAAGTTAAGAAAAACCCGTAACCATAGATACAAGAAAGCTATACATTACCAATGTAAAGGAAAATATTATTAGAAACGGAATCCTGTATCCGTTTCTATAACTCCGGATTATATAAATCCACAGAAATGTCAAATAAATGTTTTCAGTTAATCAACCTTGAAAAAAAACGAAATTTTATACCACAAAATAACTAATCCAAGAAAAAATTCAGATTTAGAGTTTTCCAACCTTCAAGGTACTTGTAAATATATTTCAACGAACAAATCTTAATTGTTCTCCCCGTTTCAAACTTATAACTAAATTTTGTAACAAATTTTCTCGTATATATCAGTGATTCTCAACACGTCATATTTACATTCCAAGCGTTATAGCGAAACTACACATAACACATGAATATCACTGTGTGTATATGTAATTATATTTAAAAATTTCAATAAACGATTCTCAAATTGTTTAGCATAACAACGTCAAACATAGATCCTACTATTCACGCCATTAACTCTTACTCCTCTTGATCTATTCGGAGCAATATGTTTAAATACTTGTAGTTAAATACTGTCTGAACCACTCACTGTAAAAAATGAACTCTGGTTTACACAATAAGTAATGCTGTTAAATCGGGCGTAATTTATTGTAACTATCATGTCGGCCCTTATACAAATTATATCCACTGGATAACAATTCTGTTTTTTTGGGGGGGTTTTTCAAAATCTCTAGAATTTATGACAAAATTCCTGTAATTCATAGCATTAATTCCATTTTATTTAAATCTCTTAAGATTTTATTTCAAACATAGAGTACCGTTATAGCCTTACCAATAAGGAAGCTAACCCTCAGTATTTCACAATATGAGGATTGAGGTATGCTTCTTAAATGGAGTTAGATTTTTCCCCAATCAACGAACATTTAAAGTTGGTATATATATATATATATATATATATATATATATATATATATATATATATATATATATATATATATATATATATATATATATATATGTGTGTGTGTGTGTGTGTGTGTGTGTGTGTGTGTGTGTGTGTGTGTGTGTGATATTTAATTACTTTTGTTTAGTCATAAATTAAGAAAAAGTATATGCTTAGGAAGGGGTGTGAAATACCCCCTCCCTAAAACAAAATCTACATGATGGTGAAAGAAAATAACTGAACAGTAAACCAATGACTTGTGGCTATGTACATTTCACTTTTTCTTACCCTATACAATCAATAATGGCGTACTACTTAAAGCTTGTGTTATTCTACGCATATCTTGCAAGAAGTAGAGTGGAGTAATATCGAGATGGTCTGTTCAATGATGGTGGAAGAAACCAGAGTGCCCAGGAAAAAAACCACCAACCTTTGGCAAGCTTGGCCAAAAAATTTCGAACCTATGCGGTGAGAGGTTCTGTGATCCGTAAGCGCGGTCTCTTGACCAAAGAGGCCTCGTTTTAATTGTAAGGCTAGTTGCGTCTAGTTGCTTGCTTTTGAATGTATTTTGGTGTATTATTTTATAATCAACGATAAAATGAACATCTCAAATAAAATCGGACACGTAAGCTTTTGGTTCACATAAATAGCTACGGTTCTAGTCTATTTGATTTTCTGCAGAGTTTTAAGAATTACAGTACAGGCCTGTCGAAAGTTTAACACTGAGCTGACGAAAAGGAGCCGAGACTCGGCTGCCGAGGGGCCGAGCTGTGGACAGCTAGTGGCCGAAAAGTTGTCAACTCTCGGCCCCTCGGCAACTGGAACTGTCCACAGCTCGGCCACTCGGTAGCCGAGTCTCGGCAACTCATTCGGCTCCTCGGTACTTTGAACTATCCAAGACTCGGCAGTTCATTTGGCCTCTCAGTAGCCGAGTCTCGGCCACTAGCTAACGAGTGGTCTAACAATTAACATCTGAGAGATAAATGTTTAACTGTATATATAAAAATAATAAAATAAATCAATCGGTAATGATAAAGACTTTAAAAAATAACAATAATAAATTTTAAAAAAATGATTATAAAACAAAACAAAACAAAATAAAATAAAATAAAATAAAATAAAATAAAATAAAATAAAATAAAATAAAATAAAATAAATAAAACCATTAAATAAACGGATGGTGGAAAAGATACATATGTGATTTTTTCAGCAATTAACATCTGAGAGAGGTTAATTGTATATAATAATAATAATAATAAAAATAAAATATATCAGTCGTTAATGATAAGGAATATAAGTGCAAATTAAATAAATAAAATAATAATAATAAATTAAAAAATAATAATAATAGAAATAATAAAAAAATAAATAAATAAATAAATAAATGAATGAATGAATGAATGAATGAATGAATGAATGAATGAATTAATTAATTAATAAAAAAAATTTAAAAAATAAATAAATAAATACCATTAAATATATGGACGACGGAAAGGTAGATGTGTGATTTTTTCCCCAGAATTGCATAAATCTTTTATATTCCATTATGGAGCGGGATTTTAAAACAAAAAACTGGACTTCTGCCATCGCAGTTTTAATTTAGTCATTAAATGTACCTATACAGGTAAACATCAGGTGTCATAATCCTAATCTGTTAATCCCCTGTCATCATCAAATGCCTGGCTTCAATACACGAAGTTAAAAAGTTAAAAACCTTCTCAGTACCATGACAAAAGAATGTCGAACAAACGGAGTTTTATTTAGACACATTGTCTCCGAGATCGGCCAGACACCTGTCATCAAACTTTTGATTTAGAAAAAAAGTCGTCTAAAACGCTGCAGAAACTTGTTCACTGACACTGTTGATATAAAAATATTATCTTCTCTACTAATTTTCCTACTGATCTCTCTTTGACTTACTTCGGAGTTAGATAATCTCACAATTTTCTCTCTAAAATATGGCGATATACGCGTAACTGCAGGCATGTTTAATGAACTGATGTTTTCTAGATACTAGGGTCGAGTGGCCGAAAAAGTGCCGAGGAGCCGAGCGGCCGAAAAGGTGCCGAGCAGCCGAAAAAGTGCCGAGCAGTCAAAATGTGGCCGAAAAACAGCCGAGCGATGGACAGTAGCTGCCGAAAAGGTGCCGAGCTGTTGATTACTATTGGCCGAGACATAACTGCCGAGGGGCCGAGACGAGCTGCCGAGTCGGCACTAATTCGGCACTAAAGTGTTTAACTTTCGACAGACCTGTACTGTAATTATAACTTATTAATTACCATTAAATACTGGGTTAGCTCCTTTAATCAGTAAACAATGCCATTTGACAAATGACTGCAGTATGTACCAGCCATCTTTAACACTAATTCGGGGCATTAATTTTGAAAAACCTAAACAGTCCTACGTACAAGCCTTTAAAAACTGCTCAATCTGAGCAAGGGTCTTATGTCATTACATTTACTTTCACCTCCTTCAAAACTTAAAAGATACAATGGTATTGGTCATTTGTAAATAGAGGAAAACCACAAATGTTTGAATCCAATTTTAAGTCTCATTTACCTTTGATGACCATTCAACATCAATAAATGTCCTGTCAATTCTTTAAATGATCGTTTTAAAAATTAATTCAAAATTAGAAATTAAAGTTAAAATTACATTTCCTCAGGTAAATACATTTCCTCGGGTAAAAATTAGGATTGTCAGTGATCATTTAATTGGTGGGCTGGACAACTCAATATTTATTTTTCTGATTAATGACGTAACACTAAGAAGGTGAATTTTCAGTGATTTAAGACTTATCCGTAGGACTGTAAATAATTAGCCTGATGGTGCCGTATATAAAGCAGTCACCGAAAAAAAACATGATACAAGAATAAATAATAAATGAATTTTGACCGACTGTCTGTAATAAAAATATTGACTATATCCAAAAATCTTCGATTAGACTTATAAAGCCTTTGTACTTATCTCACCGTAGCTTTGAACCGCAAAAATCGTTATGATGTAATAAAATATAACGTTCCTTACCTGAATTTAGTCCAGTTTCAATTTATCCATATTTAGAATAATAAAGCATTAAAACTTCATAATATTTGATCAGTATATAATATATTACCGACCTATTTACCGCCAATTTTGTGCTATGCAGTCCATATAATATATACGTGTGCCAGATTATTGTCTTAAGGTCAACATTGTACTGATTTTACCAATCATAAATAGATTGTAGGTGCTGATTTGATGGAAACGTTATTTAAAATTAGTCATAAGAAACGAGATTATATCGGGATACTTATCAACTTAAATGCTATATACGTTGAATGAATGATATTTTATACTGACATACACAGAATTTTAAATCGACCATCAAAAGATATATATAAATAAAATAAAAGGTAGAGCCAGATTATTATCACTTAAAATTACACACATTTAACCACAATAATTTCACAGTTTCAATATTTAAAAAAAATATTTTAAACAGATTTTCGTTTTTTGAATTTCTACTTTTGTACCATATTTTACAAAAATTAGCCAGGTTCGGAATCGGACAATTGGACAGAGCTGGCAACTTTTAAAACTTTGTCCGTAATATTAAGTACCATGCGGGAGAGGTTTTAATGCGATAGCGACCCCGATGATCCCATTGCAATGGTTCTAACAGATCTTGTTAATTACAGATTATTGGTCCATAAAATACCCGTCTCACACGTTGAAATAAAATACTGCTATAAAGCTTACCGTATGATACTTATTTTTTGTTGTATTTCCTGTAAAAATCAGTACAAAACAATGACAGTCATACGTGGAAACATTTGGCCTTAAGCTTATACCTGACTTCTCAACTTTTTATTTCGATTTTTAATTTGTTCCTTGGATATCCAGTTTACCATTATGTGTTTGGGTATGTTTATTTGATAACATCAACACAAGAAACATGTCAAGCGGTGATATTTAAGGTTCGTTCAATAAAACCGGCATGGAACGTGTTATATTTGCATTTTTTTTTATAGAATCAATACCTTATAAAAATCATCGTCTGAAGCTAAGCTCGCTTGGGAAGAAATTTTCCAGCATTAGGTTAAGATAAATCTATCCCATTCCACAATAGTGATGGGATCTTCATGCAATAATTCGAATTTTAAGTCAATGTACGAAAATAAGGAAGAATTATCGAGTTTTGTCACAAATATATTTCCATATGATAAATTAATCCGCCACAATATGTTTGTATCCCAAACTCGATAATACTTTCTGATTTTTTTAACAAAACAATCGTTACTATCTAGTAAGCACAAGCTTGACTAAAGGCTTCAAGTTAGACAATTCTATCCCCCCTCCCTTAAGAGAAAGATTCCGTATCTCATTTGCATATCAATACAGCCAACCCCTCTGGAGGCCAATTGTGTTTTGTTTATGAACGGTTCCCGGACTAAGTTGAAATCCAAACAATTAAGTTAAGAACGTTTTTGTTTACGACTTTACCTTTCATAAAGCCGAATTTTGGTATCTGTAGTACAATAAAACCAATGGTTGATAAAGAAAGTAAATGTTTTTGATGATGACACATATTCTCGGAACTTGCAAGCACAATCTGTCTTAGGCTAGGGTAAGACAAGAAAATTTCGGTCAGGGATCATGCCGGTAATCTCTGTCCGTTCTCATACAGTTAAGAAACCCCTATAATATGAATAATGTTTAATTTGTGACCCGGCCGGAGTTCGTGCCACGATCCCTATCTCGAAGCAGACTCAGACAGAAACATAGAATGCAAATCGTAGTGAAGATTGGAAAGTAATTATTACTGGCAGTGAAATCACTAACCCAAATAAATAATCAAGGACATAAGTAAAGTTTTTGTTCCTAAAGTTCCTACATCGAGGAAACCGTATCTTAAATATCTAATGTGTGACCCGGTCGGGGTTTGAGCCCTCTACCTCCCTATTTCGTGGTGGACATCAAGGAAGAGTGGAGTTTAGTGGAGTGGAGTAATGATGTTTTACAGCCCAGTCAAGATTCTTTCACTTATTTTGGGGCGGTCAGTTCTGGGATGGTGGAGAAAACCGGAGTGCCCAGAGAAAACAACCGACCTTTGGCAAGCGAACTTACAAACTTTCTCACACTAGGATCTGTCCCGAGTGAGATTCGAACCCAGGCGGTGAGAGGCACTGTGATCCGTAAGCGCGCTTTAGACCACTCGGCCACCGGGGCTCCACATCAAGGAAGAGCCATAGAATGCAAAACAGAATTGAGTTGTAAGGAGAGTATATACCAAGGTCACCACTCAATCAGGTTATCAAGGACATGTTAGATTCTAAATCCCCTCAGCGGAAAAATACAGATACTATGAAGTGTTTCTATCAGTTGTTAATGTTTATTATCTCCCTTAGTTTTGATAATATTAAATATCAATCCAGGGATCAAAGAAACGTATCAATCACTCGGATTTATAGTTTATCTGTATATAAAGAAGCACTTGTTACCGTTACAACTCGGTATAATTTATGTTGAGATGTTTGTGAAGGGATTAAAACTAGTCCACCACAAATTTAAAAATTTAAATAAATCTAGATATCACTCAAACATTTTATAAATCAAACTAAAACTAGTCGACAAGTTAAGACATTACATAGAATCCACTCAAAACTTTTAAGAAACTGCTGCTAATCTTACTATATTTACGGTATATTCAGGCACAAATAACTCTCAAAGCAACAAAGAATATAAATTCTTTTGTATGCAGTTCATTCTTTTTTTTAATTGAACTAGAAGTGTTGGTATCAGACATTATCGTCATTCTTGTTTCTAATCTAGATCTGAAACACGGAATATGACTTGGATGATTTTATTACATGAAACAACCTTTTTTTCTAGTTTTTTTTTTTCATTTAGAAATTGGTATCTTGTCTCACACACACACACACACACACACACACACACACACACACACACACACACGGTTATAAGCCAAAGTAAAAGACATTCACTTGTCTAAAAGAACTTGTTTGCTTTTAGATTTTAAATTCAGTGAAGTAATAGCTCAATATTAAAACAAATATTTTATAGTACAAGACACATTCCGTATCATATCATCTCAAAATTCAGAATCAGACAAACTACAACAATCGCCAGTAAGCTTTAATGGAAATGCTAATACAAAAAACAAATCAACCAGCTCCGAGTATGCCAGCAATCTATAGCTCATTACATGTATATAATTGTACATACAAAACTTATTGTAGGATATATGTATAAAATATGTAGTTAAGCAATTTATTCTAATAAACATTTTTCAAAATCTTGCGAAGTGAAGAATTAAAAGTACATAGAAATTATTTCGTACTATTTCAAGTGTTCAATAAATCCTTCGATTTTATGACCAATATATGAATAGTTTAAAATACCATTTTATCAGGTATATGTAACCAAAAATACATATTATTTACGATCAAATAATGAAATACAAGACATTTAAATATATTTGACTACCTTTCGAAAAAGTAAAAGTTTGAATACCCGGAAAATAAATCAATTTTTTGTCATAAGGTTCCGTTTCAACGAGACATATATATAGCGAAATATATCACATATTATCTTGAATAAATAATAATATACTTCAATATTACGACTTGAGATTTCAAGACCTCTAAAAAGTGGTTATATTTGTAAAACCTGCCTATATATACAACTACCCATCGACAATCGTCATTGATAAGCTGGTTGAAGTGACACGTTTCCAAAAATAACACAATTTGTCCGCATATGATTTGAGCATGTCGTTTATAAATTATAAAAATTGAAAGTTTTGTGCAGTTATCTAGTTCAAACACATAAATATTCTATATTTGTCATGTAAATGGGAATTAATGTGAAATGTTTGTTTTCCACGCCTATCTACCTACAGCAAACTTAAATTTTCTTTATTGTAAAATGACTGTTTGAATTTCTCATGTAAACTAGCAAGTCTTCTCCGATAAATCTATGAATATTCCAAGAATAAATTAGTAAAAAAGTCGGCAGTTTTCTCCGAGTGTTCCGTTTTTCTCCACCACTGAGTAACCACACACTTAAAAATAATTGAGAAACATCAAGACAGTGACCCCCTTTCAATATTTGTGTCAGTCAGTTGGTGTCGTTTAGTATTTTAATAACAACGGGGTTATCAAATATATGTTTTAAAATTCGTTAACGCTTTGCTAAGTTTTCTTTCTACTAAGTTTGTGTATCGAATTGTAAAATTTAATTATTTTCTATAATTAAAAAAATATGAAATAATGTCTAAGAAAAAGAAACTGGTACAAGATTCGAGATTCTTTCTTACACTCTGCACCATGGAGGCGCTATTAATGGTTCAACTGTACAACATATATTTACAATGACAGCATATATATTACATATTATACGTTAAAACAATATCTACAATCATTTCCTAATACAAAAGATATACACAAGTTATAAATAAAATGGTTGGTATAGAATTAATATTTAAGTACAGTATTTTAAACTTTCCTTTAAAAACTTTAAAAACACAGATTTATTAGTTCCAAAGTTCAACACTGAACGTATATAACTGTGTTTTTTTCTTACTCTACTCATTATCGTGGTGATTTTGTGTATATTTCATTATGTCATTTGTTAATTGCAACTAGGTTTGTACATGTTTCTACATACCAAAACGAGTTTGTAGAATAAACATATAATCAAGTACAAAATATGTATAATGTAGAATTAAAATAAGCAATTACCTTTATTTCTCTCATTAAAGTATTTAAATCGAGATTTTAATTTGAATTGCAGTTATCTCAACGGCAGCCGTATTGAAAATACATAAATAAAAGGCCTGTTCAATATGAATTGCATAATCAGTCTGACTTAGGTGATGAGTATCATTATATTATGGTTTGTAATGCTTTTACTAAGATTAGATCATCACTTCTTCCTACACTATCGTACAAAAATCCAAATACTGTTAAATACTAAGAACTGTTAAACTCCTCTAATGTAACTGTGTTGAATAATTTGTGCAAATTTATAAAACTTATTTTTGAGAAAGTCAGTCCTTCAGGTTAGGTAATAGTTATATATCAGTTGCTTTTTTTTTTCTGTTTTATGTCTATGTCATAATTTGTATTTGTATATACATGTATAATTGATATATTCTCTGTATTGTATAGCAATTATGAGAAATAAACTAAACTAAAGCATGTAATTAAGCCCAAGTTCGGATCCCACCGTGACAGGACAGATTATAGTGCGAGAAAGTCTACTTGGCAGATATGGGTGGTTTTCTCAAGGTTTTCCCCACCACTCCAGAACTGACCTTTTTGATACTAACTTGGTGGTACACAGAGAGAGAGAGAGAGACAGAGAGAGAGAGAGAGAGAGAGAGAGAGAGAGAGAGAGAGAGAGAGAGAGAGAGAGAATAACAACGAATGGTATCAAAAGGAAAAATATGAAATCCAAAATATCAATTATGACATCATATTAAACAACTAAGTAGGCCGCGAATGTCTAAAATAAGCTCCGGAACCAAAGTCTGAATAATTACATGTCTAGGTACAACACAATTACATTAATTGAAACCAACCATTAAAATTTAACTGCTTCCTTTTGTCTTTTATCTATAGTATCTAGTCAAAATATCCATTATTGTGTTAAATGTGGCCGATTTATCTAAACTAAATCCATATATTTAAGACATTACTTCTTAAAAAACAAGATACATATCATTAACGATTCTTTTACATACTGATATCTCTATATCCATGATATGGATATCATTATGTCATTGTATCCTGTATCCTCAACAGTTAAAACCTTATGATCAGTGATCTTAACAAACTCCTGTCTTGTTTTATAGGTTTATTTGTTAAAATCTGAAATTTGGTTGAGAAAGCAATATAGCTGATTCCTGTTGCTAAGTGGGAACTCGGTGACTAAGTGGTATATAACGCTTGCATACGGATAACATTGTCTCCCGCTGCCTTAGACCAAATCTAATCAGAAAAGACCCTAGTATGAGAAAGTTTAAAAGCTCGATTTGTGTATTAGGTGGTTTTCCCCGGACACTCCGGTTTCTTCCACTCATTCTGAACCGACTGACTCGATATATTTGAAATACTTTTGACTGGGTTATAAAACACAATTCTCTGCTTTAATAATTCTATGTAAACGTTCTAAAGTACAACTTTGTACATTTCAATTTTTAATCATTGAAGTGAACACATACAAAAGTTGCGGTACAGTTACCGTTAATTATATCGATAATGTACTTTATATGTAGTTACCAACAACATACCGGTTGGAACAATCAACTTTTTATAACAAAACATGAAATATTTAAAAGTAATCAATCTAGTTTAACCTAATGACTTTATCTCGTGTTGCTCTTAAAAACAAATTGATTTTCAATTTCCAATCAAATTTTTATTCAAACTTTAACTTGTAAACAAATATTTTCCCTTTTGTTTCATAATGAGAGACAAACTCAGATTATTATCATAAAATTCTGTAAATAGAAAGCATATTGTGTGTAAAATTGGACTAAATATCGATTTATTGTTTTTCGATTTATGTAATTAAACTTTATCAAAATAATCTTTCGAAAGGAAAAAACAGAAACAATGAATTTTTAACGACTTAAATAATTATAGAGGTAACCAGTATTTTTACAGATTCATATATCATATTTCTTAATTATGACGAAAACAACAACTTAGAACTCGGTACTAACTCTTGAATAGTGCGTTTAAATGGCATCGCCATGACCCCAATTGTTTGTACTTTTTTAAAATGAAACATAAATATCATAATGGACAAACATAAAAATATTCGGCTTATCTGGTCACATTTCCAAAAGGACGAGTTATACGAAAAAAAACTAATAAAACTTTGCCGCTCATTTTGTTATAGCGGTTACTGTCTGTGGTATCCAACACAAAAATACCGGCCCATGCCCAAATCCCAATCCCAAAAGCAAAGTTAAGGCTTTGAAAACAAGATAATCTAGTTATTCATGTGAATTTACAACAGGGAAGTGAGACCGTGTGCTCTGGAAGGGCAAGCAATAAGACAATAATAATAGCGACAACTTTTGTGTCAAATTTCTAAAATGGTAAGAATAACGTTAAAGAATAAAGAATAATAAATTTTAATATGAAAATTTTCAATAGAAACTTGACAACGACAAAATACAATCTTCAGAAAGAAATGTGACAATACGAAAAGTGACAACTTTGTTGTCAACTTTCCAAAACGGTAAGAACAATGTCATGTTCAAAATTTTGAATTTTTACAAAATTTTGAATATTTCTTTTTTGTAAAAATTAAAAATTTTGCACATGACAATAACGTTGGAAAAATGTGTAAAGTGACAAAAGAAACTTGACAGTGACAAAATACACTTCTCTTCCACAAGAAATAAAACTTGACGGCTGATATCGGCCATCGTAGATTACGGTCTATTGAGGTAAAGTGTAATCCGATTATTGGATTAACAACAGTTTATAAAAGTTCTAAATACTTGCCAAAACATTTACTTAAGCCAAAATAAAGCTTGTTTATGGATTACGTATTTACGATTTAGGTCAAATAAGATCGATTATCATTGTTTCCCATTGTTTGGTTCAATTGTAATTTGGTCAATGGGTTTAATTACGGATTATAAAAAATGGTATAATCCCATTTCGAATGATTTTCATACTGACTACATCGAATAATCGAAAGGGTGCTGGACGACATTGGTGAAATTAATAGTTCAATATATTGGCGCTTTCTCTTTAACCCGGGGACCAGACAAAGTGCTATCTACAAAGAAAGAGCATCACCGTCTTTGTCTGCGAAGATTATCATTAATATATTTAAGATACAAGATCATTGCATTTGTCATAAAGCATTTTATTTAACAATAAAATTAAAAAGAATGCATTCTGACACATTACTTAAAACTACTGGAAAATATTCATTTTTAAATAGAACTTTATAACTGAATAACATATACTTGATTGCAGTCAGGGTGACCAAGAACACGAAACAATAAGTTATTAGGTCATTAGACTTGAGAAAATTAGAGAGCCCTTATTCGAAGGAGGATTAGGGATTTTACAAAGAGAGGACGTAGAAGCTGAGAGATAAATGCTCGAACCTCCTGGGGTTCTGGGGGAATGCTTGCCCGAAAAATTAGTAAGAATGGCGAAAAATTCTGCATTCTGGTGCAATCTAAGCTGAATTAAAGAGAAAAATATCTTTCATTCAGAGTGCAAGGCTTTTGGTTTATAAGAAAAATGCACTCTAAAAATGTGTTATCAACGATCCGCAACTGCAATTTAACATGAATTTTTATTAGATCAAGCATGCAATGACATGCTACTGACTAAAACCATTTTATTTTCATTTGCCTTGTGAAATTCCATATAGCTGCAAGCTAGAGAGCCGTTGTAATTATTACTGGCAATGAATGCCAAAAAATTTTGTCACTCCGTGTATGAATACATATAAAATGCAATACACAATCCGGAACAACATTATCGTAGGTAAACAAACATGACTGTCACGTCACATTTGTTTACATTCGAGACGAGACTGAAAAACACATTTACGAGATATTACAAAGTAAAATCAAAGAAATTAATAAAATAATATTTTGATAACATATATAGGCACCTGGCTGATATTCACCGTAATATTGACATTGTGAGAGACAGAGTGGTGTTTTTGATGGCCTGTTGAAAGAACAGACAACAACAGATCAGTCAAAACCATCAAACCACAAAATTTTTTTGAACAATCGGATCTTTAAAAAATTCTTCCTTCCTTGACAAAGCTGCTTTATACCCTATTATTTTGAGACAATGTGTAATGGTACAACTTGTCAATCAATTTTGTGTCTCGCGGGATGTAACTTTCAAGTGATGTAAATTTCAATTGGAATTAGATTCACTCATGTATGCCACACCCAGTGAAAAGTGTCCGTTTCACATGCTGTGTTTATTGATATTATTTATATATGCTGTTACTCATGCACTGTTTATATGTAATATATTTGTAATTTTGTATATGTTCTCAATTTGTACATGAATGCAAGAAGAGAAATAAAGAAACTTGTAAACTTGATCGGAAAAACTGAAAAATCACATACATGCTTTTAATCAATTTACAAGGGATACAATAGGAACTCCTCAAAAGTACAATACATGGTTTAAGTACTACACAACTCCTTGCTAACCTTAAAACGATAATTTTCTAAACTTTGAGAGATATTTGCACCACACCAGACGTAAAAAAATAAGTATACTTCTCACTGCTTTGCTGTCTACATTTGAATGATACCGAGTATGAAGCTCGGCACATTATGATAGAGTGAATCTTAACCTAACAATGTCGACATTCCAGAAAAAATCTCTCGGTAAATCCCTGTCTACTCACAGATCACAGATTAGAAACCCACATGCTTGGCCATTGAAAATTATCCTCAGCTACAGTACCCCCCCTTCCCATTTCAGATTCACAAAATTTAGCCAGCAAACTTTTACTGCAAATTGAAATGGGGCCACACAGGGGCACCTGATTTTCGACTGAAATATAGTCCACAAATAACAACACATTTATTGTTGATATTCAATTTTTATACATATTATTTATATCCAATATTCTAAAAAAAATTCATTATGTTAATGAAAAATCGAGAAAATACCATCAAAATACCTGATAACACTATAATTTTTCAAACCAAAACTCCCCGTTGTTACCCCACATTAAAAATATTGCGGATAAATAATGTGTCGTTCTCGGTCTTAAATTCAGCTGTTGCGTCTACTGGACTCCCCCGATGTGCATGTGTTATAGATGGGATTTTTTTTTCTTAAAATAAATGAAGAATTTTTTTTTTTTTTTTTTTTTTTTTTTTTTTTTTTTTTTAAATATTTAACGAAAATATAACAATTGAACTGTTTTAAAATGGTATTCATTGTCAGTATGAAGGCAACAACTTTGCAAGCAAACGGAATAACGCGCGTTATAATAGGAAACTAGACACATGATAGTTTCACAGAGCAAAAGTATAAAATGTGAACGAAACCGCGAAAGTATGCGTTGACAACAAATGCATGTTTATTTTCAACAACTAAGAGTTCCAATGTTAAGTATTGTTCGAGATCCCTAAGGAAGACCATTTATATTTATATAAATACCGACTTTGGAATGCCACCGTACATAATTATAAAACGGTACAGTGGCGTAGTGAAGTTCAAGTGCGCTTGTACTAATGTGAACACTGCTGTCATTAATTATTCAACCAAAGGAAATTAAAAAATATATATATAATCAATAAAATATCATACTACAGATTAAAAACTTGAAATAGTTATAAGATCTCCAACATATAACACAATTCATTGTCTGACGTCCGTCTACTTCTGTTTCTTATATTCATAACTTTAATGATCAAGCGCCAGGTACATTTTTATATAGTATTGTAATTTCTTAGCATACAAAGGACTTAAAAAAGAGAAATTCAATCGTTGATTAGATTTTTCGTTACACATAAACAACCAAAGTTCTTCAAATATCAAATGTTCTTATCGGCGTATATCAATGATTGACACATTTACGTGTTAATCAATCAATTTCACGACTTATTTGCGATCATTTCGCGTGTATACATATTTTTACTTACAACAATTTGATACAGTTACTGTGTCGATAAGAACTTTTAATGCGAGATTGGATTGAAATGCATTGGATTAGATTGGGTGAATAGTGTTTTACGCTTCAGTTAAGATTTTTTTCATTCTTACCGAGGCGCTCAGTTCAGAGAAAACCGGAGTGCCCGGAAAATCACCGACCTTCGGCAAGCGAACTGCTAAACTTTCTCACACTAGAAACTGTCCGAGTATGCTTCGGATTTAGGCGGTAATAGACACTGTTATCTTAGCGCGCGCTCTAGACCTCTTGGCCAGCACGGGCCCTAATAAAGACGAGATGAACATCGCTATATAAGGACTGACCCAGTCAGTTAGGACATATACTTATGTATCAAGATTGACACGGTTAATAGGAAACACACAATATAAAGTATCAATGGTATTTTGTTACAAGTAATTAAATTATATCTAAGATCATTGATCTGTTTAATTACACTAAAACACACGCAAAAGAATAAATAATTCGGTATTCAGCATAAAAACTCGAGTATTTACAGTACTAAACATTAAAGCTACAAGAACTAATTAACAATTAATGCTTTACATATTTTACATTTTATCTATATGTAACATTTTGAGTATGGCAGTTTATCGAATGGCCATGTTCTTATTGAAATTATACACAAAAGGTTAAAATTGGAATTTTGAGATACGGAGCAGGGTGTATTACTGATTGTTACAGAACCACAGTTACTTATTCTCTGTATAAGGCGAAAATATTTGCCCAAACTACTCATGAAAATGAATTTTAAACCGGAAACCTAGGACTCTTTGCAAAAAAAAAAAACTGTCTATGCCTCAGACCCGAGAGTGCACCAGATCTAGTTTGCTATGCATGGAAAACTTCAAATGCAACAATGAAAGATATTTTTGCAAAGGAAAAATGAAATTTGAGGCTAAAAAGAATATATTTAGCAGCTCTCAATACATGGGCAAACTCATGTGTAACAATAAACGATGTGTTTGCAAAAGAAATTAAATTTCAAGCTGAATAAAATTTACTTGGCAGTACTTGGTAGTGGTCAACACACCCAAAAACTTTTACAAAATAATTCGATGATGCACAACCAAGCAATGCGTGTATATGTCTCCCAATATAAAATTCAGGAACTAAATTATTGACTTATCAAAAAAAATTGCTGTATAGGACAAGCTTCGCTGTAAAATACATGTTTTTTGATAGGATGCTGAATCAACAAGTTTTTATTATTAAGCGTTCACTATGATTTATGGACGTTTTCTATAAAATTTTAGATATTTATTTTCTGATTTGTGATTCTAGATCTGGTAAGAACATTTCCTTTTATTTCTTTGAATTGATAGAGAAGCGACATAGAATTTATAGAAATTTAACTATAGTTGTTTTAATCGTTTTTTATCATTTTTTGTAGATTGTGACCCCATTACCTATTATATATTTACCATTGAAATGTGAATGTGTGCGTCCACGTGTTGAAGTATATTTAAATAAGTATAATATATATATACATATTTACTCTGACACCTACAATATTATATAGAAACAGCTCACGTATATCTATTTAAATAATGACTTACCTTAAAATTTATGTATTCACACTTAAAACAAGTAGATCCACGATATAAAAACAGGCAGATTTAACTTTCCCTTTACACAATGTATAAATGCATATCTGAGAGTAAAACTCCCGTAACTAAGGAAAGCTAAATATCCTATCTCAAATAGGAAAATGGATTGGCCTGACATATACCGGATAACCGAGCCGTCATTTAAACATGTTTAGTTTTGTTTACGTTTCACAGGTTCCACTATACAGGTATACAGGTATTACAACTGAACAAACAAGCTATACAAATTGTTCCACTTTATACTGACTTAAATACATAAACTTTTTATGAATAAATGTGATCCATATTTTCGATTTTTTCCCCTTGTCTTAACTCCTCATAAATCTTTACAGTTTCTTTATTACAATGCTTTAAGACCTGTACGTTATTTGTAAACAGAAAATTGTCAATAAATTTAAAATGATTTATAACATAGTAATATTTAACCGTGAGTGTAAAATTTATAATTATGGGATATAAATGACGCAGGTGTTAGGGATCACTTGATTTTAATCAATAAAATTAATAATGGTGATAATGAATCTCTTTAGGTTAATTTCCCCCTAAAGTTGGATAATCCCACTTTAAGGTGTCACAATAATGTTAAGCTGTTGTGATGGGCATATAAAAAAGTTGTCAATATTTAAGTTATATCACAACAACAAGAGAAGCTACGACGGAGACAACTGATGACATTAGACGAAGATGTAGCATTGAACATTTTAGTAAAACACTAAATGACAACGAAAATACCATTGAAAGGATAATTATAGCACAAATTGTGCAGATTTTAAATTAAAAAAAAATTAAATTGAATAAAATTTAACATTTGATATAACATCAGCTTTCAAAGATACTTTGAATATAGCAACAGAAAAATCAATAGAAGTATTGTTACTAATAAACATGTACTTGACGACAGTTTACACAACCTAAGCACGCGAGACAATACGAGATAATGATAGAAACAGCTAACGCATCCCAAACATGAGACAAGTTAATGACAGGAACAGATAGAGAGGGCCGCCGACTACAAGAAAGGAATGTCGCATGTTTTAAGTTAAAAACAGGAATAAAATTTGTATCTTATTTTACTACACCGCATCAACAAACCCTTGAAAATTTATATCAAATAAAATTGAAGAATACGAAATATAGGAAGCCGATCGCGAAATATTTTCCAAGAAAATAAGATAAAAAAGTTCTGAAACGAGCTTTGCGTAACGTACCACACGGGAAAAAAAACAAACACCAATTTCAACCCTTATCATCTTCGGTTTGATTGGAGATGTTCATCTAGTCAGTCATATTTATACACTTACCCTTCTTGTCTTTTTATGAGGCTAAGAGTGTCTAGCTGCTTTCTATAAGTGTCGGTGTCTTTAATCATTCCATATAGTGTCCAACTACATGGAAATGATCTTTCAGATGAATAGCTTTTTGGTTTGTTATTTACTCTGGCTTCGGCATTTAAACATTTTAGGATTTTCTTCAAAGTTCACGCGTGTAACTGAATTAGCCATTTTTTTCAAAATTTATACCTTGTTTTTTTGGATTGCGATTTGGACATGGACTTGTATGTTTGTGTTTGATTGCTAAATTATTATTATTATTATTTTATTATTATTTATTTATTATTTTTTGAAAGATCGTTGATGGGATAAATGTTCACCTGAATAACACTACATGGCACCTTTTTAATACAAGCTACGGTAATTCACTGTTCAAATCAGTTGCGATTTTAAATCAACAGACTTTGCTTTTGTAAAAATATTTAATAAAAAATATGCTAATTGAAAAGGCAGTTCATATCTTTCAGAGGCCATTTAACACATATTTAAAGTAGATTATAATTTGTTGTAGAATAAATTTACATTTGATTTTAAAGTGTATATCGTAGACATGAACGGAAGATCAAAGAAATATTTAATTTATCCGCAGATTTAAAACCAGTCAGTACAGCCTTGTGAACCGGTATATCATAATGACATCGACCAACTGTCAATCAAATACATTTCTTCTTTATAAAACATGTACTTGATTTCTTTTCATCAATGTCTAATGCTCAAATTGAAACATGATCCTATCGGGATTTATTTTGAAAGTTATCGGTTTTTATAAGTTACGATGACACAAATCATTCCTACATAAAGCAAAAATTTGACATAAATCATGATAGTATTCAACAATTTATTTAAGGGAAGTTTATATCTTGATTTGACAAGGAAAGGCTAAGTCCATTTTTTGGTTATACATGCTTAGATATTGCCATGACCTCGACTGTCTAAAAACCGCTCTTAGAATCGCGATTTTTCTCAGGGTCTAAGTTTCAATTCTAAACGGGTAGGTCATTGTGCGAATCAGTTTGTTTGTTCACTTGAAAGTTAAGCTGGTTATATCCGACCTTTCCATTTTCCTTAACAATCTCGAAACTGAAGGCCTTGATATGTAGTGAAATGAAAAACTCTATTACCTAACTGAGGGTCACGTAAGGTTATGACATGCATATGGCACAGTGTGAATGTGCGTGCGTGCATGCGTGTATGCGTCGTTAACACACATTTTCGACCTCTCCATCATCATCATCATCATTAATTTATTTCCTCAATACTGAAATACATGATATCTTAATTATAACCTAACTAATATATAACTTAATTAACAAAAGATATAAAGATATATACAGAAGTGAGACAAACATATAATACATTATTTAGAAAGTGATGTGTCTGAGTTAAACAAAAGAATTATGATCAGATATATATGCTAGGTGGTAAGTCTGTAATATACTGCAGAGACTCTCATGATAAACTGGAAAGACATATAAAGGAATTGCTTCCATGTTACATCGTCTCTAAAACAAACTAGTGGTCTACCAAGTACAGCTATGTACTGGTTGTAATCACATAATGCGTTCAACTCTAAGTTAACCTGGATTCCAAAAACGTCTGTAATGCCAGACCAAAAGTCTTCTCTGAATACGGAAACGCTAGGACACGAGCAAGTAATATGTTGAAACAGATCAGAAAATACTTGATTACATAAAGTGCAGGACTGGATAGTGTTGTTTGGAATAAGAGTCCATAGTTTAGCAATAAATTTGCATAGACTGGTATTATTGAAAGTATATGATATGTCCCAAATAACAGATGGTTGGATAGTGTCGGTTATTTTGTTGAATGTGGTAAAATCAGTGTCTCTATGTGTTCTTTGGTTCCTTTGCATGTTCTCTTGATGATTAAGTGCTACATGGACTATTGTCTTCCATTGTTGCCTCATAGGAAAGATGCAGCTATCAACAAACTGTTGTAAATAGTTTACTAACGCATATCTTGTACATATCCAACGTGTTTTTCGTCCGGTGATTCGATAAAGCTTATGTATGTTTTTGCTTCTCTAGGGTCTTAAGCCTATAATTTCGATTTTTTTCACTAAAATCACTTAGTGAAATTTTGTCGAAAAATGGGTTACGCGTTTTTGCGTTAATTTTTTTCGAATTTCGAAATTATCTTAAAAATGCTATTTCTCTATTACATGTATTTGCAAAGATAATGGCATGGAGTCTTCAATTTTGATGTCAACTTAAAATGTCCTTCAAAATGAGGTTAAGGTCAAAGTTAAAAGTCACAACCTATTTTATTTAACCTTTGGTTGTTAGTACCAAATGACCTGTTTTAGGACAGCTTATGCTTAATATGTTTTCAAATTGATGAGCATTGTAAGATCTTATGATTTATTGAATTTTTAAGAAATCACAAAATAACTATTGGAGTTATTGCCCCAGAATATGGTAATTATTTGCAAATTTTATTGTTATTTTTTAAAATGTTATAGGTAAATTATAACAGTAAATTATAAAAATTCTCAGCATGACAATTTAGCGTCTATGTTTCTAACAAGGAAGCAATTTTCATGACTGTATGATTATCCAGGTAACAGTTGTTGCCCCTAAGGTACTAATTTTTTGCAAGTTTAGCTGTTTTTGACCATTTAAAAAAACTATTTTAGACAGATGATAACAATAAATGGCAAAAATGATCAACATGATAAAATCTAAGTTTTTTTTTTTAATCTATACTATGATCCATGTAAGAGCTGAAATGTATTTTATTTGAATTTTACATTCTTTAACGGTTGTCATGAATACTTCATGTATATTAGTTCAAACAATAAATTTTGCCACAGAAATATTAATGTTTTGAGAACTTTGATGTTATTGGCTATTTTTGTAACAGAAATTTCTAATTTTTTAAATTTTTTGTGTATGCAATCTTCAAAATACAGTCATTTTCATTTAAAAGTTATTAAGTTGGACATAATTTATCAGGTGAACCTATCAGGCTAATTGGGGCTCTTGTTTTTTTTTTAACTACAGGATTTTTAGTTATTGTTATTCATCTATTAGAGTATCATGAATTATAAATTTAAACAAGTTAACATCACTGCCCTATCAAAGTCGGGAATTCTATAATCAATGACCTCAACGTAGTGGTTTTTCCTTCAACTGACTTTCGGTTGTTTCATTTGCTTGAATTGATTGTGTTATTAGTTGTTATGGGTGTTGCAAAATAATGCAAATTCAATTTCTTATTCAATATTACTGTTAATTCTAAATCTTCGAATTATCTATTGGTTAATGAAACTGATGGACTAAAAATCTCGTCTTGTAGCGTGCACGCCCGCGCGTATGTGTGTGTGTTTCAGTACAAGTTTTGGCAAAGCATTAAAGCAGAAAGAAAACAATACATACATATTAAAATTTACCCATCAATTACCAAGGTAGAAACTTATTACTGCTTTTTTTAGCTTAAAAACAGGACCGAAAGGATAAAGAATAGATAAGCCAATCAGCTTATTATCAGTCGGAGTCTGTTGGATGTTTGATAATAAACTATAATACGATGAACCAGTTAGCTGGTCATCAGTCATCAGAGTCTGTTGGGTGTTTGATGACAAACTAGAATCAAATGAGCCAGTCAGCTATCACCAGTTAGAGTCTGTTAGGTCTATTAATGACAAACTAGAATCAAATGAGCCAGTCAGCTATCACCAGTTAGAGTCTGTTAGGTCTATTAATGACAAACTAGAATCAAATGAGCCAGTCAGCTATCACCAGTCAGAGTCTGTTAGGTGTATTAATGACAAACTAGAATCAAATGAGCCAGTCAGCTCATCACCAGTCAGAGTCTGTTTGGTTTTTGATGACAAGCTAGAATCAAATGAGCCAGTCAGCTATCACCAGTCAGAGTCTGTTGGGTGTTTGATGACAAACTAGAATCAAATGAGCCAGTCAGCTATCACCAGTCAGAGTCTGTTTGGTTTTTAATGACAAACTAGAATCAAATGAGCCAGTCAGCTATCACCAGTCAGAGTCTGTTAGGTGTATTAATGACAAACTAGAATCAAATGAGCCAGTCAGCTCATCACCAGTCAGAGTCTGTTTGGTTTTTGATGACAAACTAGAATCAAATGAGCCAGTCAGCTATCACCAGTCAGAGTCTGTTGGGTGTTTGATGACAAACTAGAATCAAATGAGCCAGTCAGCTATCACCAGTCAGAGTTTGTTTGGTTTTTAATGACAAACTAGAATCAAATGAGCCAGTCAGCTATCACCAGTCAGAGTCTGTTAGGTGTATTAATGACAAACTAGAATCAAATGAGCCAGTCAGCTCATCACCAGTCAGAGTCTGTTTGGTTTTTGATGACAAGCTAGAATCAAATGAGCCAGTCAGCTATCACCAGTCAGAGTCTGTTTGGTGTTTGATGACAAACTAGAATCAAATGAGCCAGTCAGCTATCACCAGTCAGAGTCTGTTTGGTTTTTAATGACAAACTAGAATCAAATGAACCAGTCAGCTATCACCAGTCAGAGTCTGTTTGGTTTTTAATGACAAACTAGAATCAAATGAGCCAGTCAGCTATCACCAGTCAGAGTCTGTTTGGTTTTTAATGACAAACTAGAATCAAATGAGCCAGTCAGCTATCACCAGTCAGAGTCTGTTAGGTCTATTAATGACAAACTGGAATCAAATGAGCCAGTCAGCTATCACCAGTTAGAGTCTGTTAGGTCTATTAATGACAAACTAGAATCAAATGAGCCAGTCAGCTATCACCAGTCAGAGTCTGTTAGGTCTATTAATGACAAACTAGAATCAAATGAGCCAGTCAGCTATCACCAGTTAGAGTCTGTTAGGTCTATTAATGACAAACTAGAATCAAATGAGCCAGTCAGCTATCACCAGTCAGAGTCTGTTAGGTCTATTAATGACAAACTAGAATCAAATGAGCCAGTCAGCTCATCACCAGCCAGAGTCTGTTAGGTCTATTAATGACAAACAAGAATCAAATGAGCCAGTCAGCTATCACCAGTCAGAGTCTGTTAGGTGTATTAATGACAAACTAGAATCAAATGAGCCAGTCAGCTATCACCAGTCAGAGTCTGTTTGGTTTTTGATGACAAGCTAGAATCAAATGAGCCAGTCAGCTATTACCAGTCAGAGTCTGTTAGGTGTATTAATGACAAGCTAGAATCAAATGAGCCAGTCAGCTATTACCAGTCAGAGTCTGTTAGGTGTATTAATGACAAACTAGAATTAAATGAGCCAGTCAGCTATCACCAGTCATAGTCTGTTAGGTGTACAAATGACAAACTAGAATCAAATGAGCCAGTCAGCTATCACCAGTCGAAGTCTGTTTGGTGTTTGACGACAAACTAGAATCAAATGAGCCAGTCAGCTATCACCAGTCAGAGTCTGTTAGGTCTATTAATGAAAACTAGAATCAAATGAGCCAGTCAGCTATCACCAGTCAGAGTCTGTTAGGTGTATTAATAACAAACTAGAATCAAATGAGCCAGTCAGCTCATCACCAGTCAGAGTCTGTTAGGTCTATTAATGACAAACTAGAATCAAATGAGCCAGTCAGCTATCACCAGTCAGTCTGTTGGGTGTATTAATGACAAACTAGAATTAAATGAGCCAGTCAGCTCATCACCAGTCAGAGTCTGTTAGGTGTATTAATGACAAACTAGAATCAAATGAGCCAGTCAGCTATCACCAGTCAGAGTCTGTTAGGTGTATTAATGACAAACTAGAATCAAATGAGCCAGTCAGCTCATCACCAGTCAGAGTCTGTTAGGTGTATTAATGACAAACTAGAATCAAATGAGCCAGTCAGCTATCACCAGTCAGAGTCTGTTAGGTGTATTAATAACAAACTAGAATCAAATGAGCCAGTCAGCTCATCACCAGTCGGAGGCTGTTTGGTGTTTGACGACAAACTAGAATCAAATGAGCCAGTCAGCTATCACCAGTCAGAGTCTGTTAGGTGTATTAATGACAAACTAGAATCAAATGAGCCAGTCAGCTCATCACCAGTCGGAGTCTGTTTGGTGTTTGACGACAAACTAGAATCAAGTGAGCCAGTCAGCTCAGGCTTTTGATGTTTGATGACAAATCAGTGTATTGTGATCAGTTAATTAGATCATGATCAGTCATTATAAAAATTTAATACACTGTGTAGCAAAGAATAAAATCAAATATAACACCATACACTATACAGTATATTACATGTGTAATTATAACACCATACACTATACAGTATATTACATGTGTAATTATAACACCATTCACTATACAGTATATTACATGTGTAATTATAACACCATACACTATACAGTATATTAAATGTGTAATTATAACACCATACACTATACAGTATATTACATGTGTAATTATAACACCATACACTATACAGTATATTACATGTGTAATTATAACACCATACACTATACAGTATATTACATGTGTAATTATAACACCATACACTATACAGTATATTACATGTGTAATTATAACACCATACACTATACAGTATATTAAATGTGTAATTATAACACCATACACTATACAGTATATTACATGTGTAATTATAACACCATACACTATACAGTATATTAAATGTGTAATTATAACACCATACACTATACAGTATATTACATGTGTAATTATAACACCATTCACTATACAGTATATTACATGTGTAATTATAACACCATACACTATACAGTATATTAAATGTGTAATTATAACACCATACACTATACAGTATATTACATGTGTAATTATAACACCATACACTATATAGTATATTACATGTGTAATTATAACACCATACACTATACAGTATATTACATGTACTTGGTTTTCTGAGAAAATAAATAATGAAATTGAAGATTTTAATAATTGTACATCTATCTAATTAACTATATTTAGAATTAAATTGATTGTGTATTACAGATGTAAATAGTCAAAAAATAAATTTTAGATGTTTTCATTCATTTATGACATTTCATGTCCAGAATCATTATTCTTCAAAAACATAACAAAAACAAAATGCATGGTTTATGCTTGACATATTATATGTTTTATGTTTATACATCAGAAAGAGTTTGTAAAAGATTTGTCTGTATCTATACAACCCCTAGCTGTTCATTTAGCTAATTCTAACTTTTCTTCATTAAAACAACAAAATGTCTTATTCTTTGCTATAGGTTTTAAAATACATGTATTTAGATTTAGTTATATTGCTAAATGAAACAAGAACTATGTGTAGAAAATTATAATAATTGAGATCATTATAGACACTAAATAAATTGAAGTATATGCATAAATCATCAGAAAAATTACAAAATATTATATAAAAACAATACATAATCTTAACATAATACAAAACATATATAAAGACAGGTATAGAAGAGAGACGAACATTCTTTACAAACAGCACCACCTACTCAGTAACCATGGTAACTTTGTATATATAGACAGGTATAGAATAGATATGTACATTCTTTACAAACAGTACCACCTATTCTGTAACCATGGTTACCTTGTATACAGGGGACAGGTTTAGAATAGAGAAATACATTCTTTACAAACAGTACCACCTACTCTGTAACCATGGTTACCTTGTATACAGGGGACAGGTTTAAAAAAGACATACATTTTTTACAAACAGTACCACTCACTTTGTAACCATGGTAACTTTGTACATATATAGGGACTGGTAAACTAAAGAATAGAGATGCAATTCTTTGCAAACAGTACTAACGGCTTTGTAACCATGGTAACTCTAATTACAAATGTTTCTGGGTGAAATGAAGTTAAAGACTCAATTTTGGAAATGTTTATAATTGTCTTATTTAATTAAGATAATCTGTGGTCAAGTTTTTATAAACAATTTGATCTCAAAAATAAACATTTACTAGACATTCCAGGAAATACATAAAACAGATTTCTTGGGAAAAAAAATTATTTCCTTTTGTTGACCTAAATATCACTAAAAACTTCAAAAATTTTAAAATTTAAACAATTGTCAAAAATGTATAGTCATGATGTTAATTGTAATACATCACAAATGTACGTATGTATGAATTTAAAGTAGTTTTTAAAAATACTGACAAAAACACAAGATGGAGATTTCCACTAAATGAAATGGTTAAATTAATAGAGCTTTGAACAAAGTCAAATAATAAAACTTTTTAAAAACATGATAATTTGCGCTGTCAAATGACATAAAATGGATAATTGTCAAAGTAAGTATCAATATAAGTAAAGAATTGATCAATAGGTTCTAAGATAAAAATGTTTCACTTTTCAACAAATTATTTGGTAGGACTTCCTTTTGTACCCCCATCCATTAAAACCAATGTAGATTTTTTGAAAAAAATTTCCTTCACAAAATGTAAAATATTGAATTATTATATCATTTTAACCATTAATTTAGCTAAAAAGTAAATTTGGGTGGGGGGTACAAATGGAAGTCCTTCCAATTATTTTATCTAGTATCCTAAATTGTAACATACATGTATTTTTTATTCTTAAAAACAGCTTTAGTTTGACTATTTTTTAAATTCAATTTTGTATTCTTTGTGATTTGCATGTATGTTTACTGTAAACAGATGAAAAAAGGAGTTTTTCTGCAAAGTACAAGTTATTCCTCTTTTTCCATTTAACATTGACTGCAATTATTTTATTAACATAATTCCATCTACCATGGCATGTTAACTGATAGTGATGTGGGAAATTCCTGTGAAAAGTGACAATGTTTAGAAAATGAACACAGTCCTTGGCATGTCATCTGTATATGCAATTTACACTCAAAGTTATCAGTCATATTAAAATTTTCTAACTTTTTGTTATTTTAAGTAAAAATCAATGCTAGACAAAACTTTCAAGTTTCTTTTAAAAAACGGAGTAATCCCTGAGAGATATATTGTACACATTTCTACAACTCTATAGTTATATATTAAGGCTGACAAAAAATTAATGACATAAAGTTAACATCACAAATAATTACAAATAACCCAGACCCAATATATAAAATACTAATATTATTATGCTACCTGGAAGATTTATAATTTGTTATACATCATAATTACATATAAAATTATAAAACTTGGGTCTGATTTTATTATCAAATCATTACAAACAAAGGAGAGAGTTAATATATGATATACAGTTATAGCACATCTTGTAGTAATGTTTAACTCAATTAGAAGAAATACTTTTGTGAAAATAAATATTAATTATTTATATTTATTTATTTACATCTATTTATTTATTTATTTATTTATTCAATTATTCATTCATTCATTCATTCATTTATTTATTTATTTATTTATTTACTCTCAATATGAAGTCAGATATAGTTGTATACAATGTATTTTCTGTTACATACACAGACTGAAAAAGAGCCATGGTGTTATAGGTCCTACAAAAGATTCTTTCACTTGATTTTAGGGCCAGAAAAAACCTCCAGTCATGTGCCCAGTAATTCTTTGTTCTTGCTGAAGGACCTGCTAACTGGGATTCAAACCTAGACAATGAAAGGTGTTGTGATATCTAAGCCTACATTTCAGACATTAAATATCTAAGGCCTCTTAAAAATGCATGGTCATTTTCAGAAAAAAATAAATACAATGTATATCAAAAAACAAGTTTTTTTTATAAAAAGTGTAATGCCAATGGTACAATGCCTGTTACTTATTTTGACCTAATTAAGACATGCCCTAAGGTACTGGGGTACCTGGAAACAGCAAACACTTTCTTTAAATAGCTATATTCAAAATACATGTATTACATAAAAACAAGGCAAATATGCAGCAGGTGAAATTTTAGTTCCAACCTTGACCTCAAATGAAGGTAATTTGTAGTAAAATTCTAAATCCTGAAAGCCAAAATTTTATATTTAAAACTTTAAAACTTTATATTTTCAAATTTTGAAACATTTAACATATAACTACAAAACCTATTTTTGACAATGTTTCAAAAAGTGGAAAAAAATCTTAAGAGAATGGGCTGATAATGCTATCCAAATATTTGGAGTTATGGCCCCTGATCCGCTAGAGGGAAACTACTTTCAGGCAGTCTACCAAACGTAACATAGGTACATGAAGGTCGCAACAAACTTGTTTACAATTGTGAAATCCTCAGGAGTAGTTGTCCTCTAGTGGATCAGGGTCCTTAACGCCATATTTTTGGATAGTGTTATTGGCCCATATTTTCAAATATTGATTCTACATCATAATAATTTTGAAAAGTGAAAAAATACAAAGTTACAAATAAAAAAATTGCTCATTAACTTGACAACTGTATCCTAACAGACAGAGTGATGAAAATTGCTGTATGATGTCTGTTAAAATTGGTGTAAACAAATAGTTTTACTAAGTAATACATATACTGCTTATATATTTCTTACAGTAAAAATTTCCATACTTACAGTTATGTAATGTAAATAAATATCTTTTATTTAGCACTTGAAAAAAAAAAATATATATATAAATATATATATATATATAAATATATATATATATATATATATATATATATATATATATTGTAAATTATCTAGCACTTGAAGAGTGTATATATATATATATATATATATATATATATATATATATATATATATATATTTATATATATATATTGTAAAAATAGTCATTTATAAAACAAAAACAAGTTATTATCTTAATGTAACAAGTTCCTCAGATGACGTTGGGTGTATAGCAACTGTCTGGTCAAACTGAGCTTTTGTTGCCCCCATCTTAACTGCTACTGAGAATCCTTGAAGCATCTCATCACATCCCATTCCTACCATGTGTAATCCAACAATCTATAAAAAAAAACAAATTGTTAACACAGATTTAAAAAGAGTTTTCAGAAGAAGAATTTAGTTCAGGCCAATGGCTTATCACCTCAACAAACATCAAACAAATGATTGTATATCTGTCCTTCAAAAAAGTGACATTGTTCCTTTGACCTTAGACCCTAGGTCTGACACCAAGGATTTGTTTTGCAGTCACCCAGTCATTTTTAGCAAGTAGATATACTCTGGGCCCATTAGACTATACAAGAGTTCATCCAGCTGGCGAGTAACAATGTAGCTAGCAATTCTGGCTACATTCCAATGTCATTTTCGTCTTTCTCTTCAAAAACTACTTGCTTACTATCAATCTTAAAAATGCTTAAACTTTCAAGTTTATATAAATTCGCAGAGCAAAGCTTTTATAAAATTAAGTAAAATTTCTGTGCCATTTTCATCTTTCTCTTTAGAAATTATTAATATCGATCTTCATTTTGTTTTTACACTTCAAATATGTCTAAAAATGCATATAAGCCATCCCAAATTTAAATTTTATCCCACCTTAAGACACCCTTATGTACTCTCTTTAAATCAGATAATTTATCCGTACAAACTTCATGTTTTGATGTTCAATGCTAGACCCCTAAACTAAACTAGACCATCATATCAAAAATATGTATTTAGGAACCCAGTTGGCACCTGAAAAGTAAAATTTAAGCTTAATCCCTGGACACAAAATATAATGGTTTAAAAACATGCTCAAATGTGTTTAATATTTAAGTGACTTATAGGCCATACAAGTCATCACAACCAAACTTTTTGCATGCTCTGTTGTAAGGGAGATAACTCTTATAAACTATGAATTTATATAGACGTACCTTTTCTTCTGGCAGGACACAGATCAGTTTCATATGACATTTGTGTTTTATTTCAGTTAGAGCATGATACAGCGGTGTAAATGTAGTACTGTAAATCTTTATTTTATCTTTTCCATATTTCTCCTCAGCTTCATCTATTATACATTAATTCAAAGTTCAAGTTTTTAATTCAACATTCTTGAGTCAATTTAAAATCCTGTTAGGTGACTATTTTAAAATCTGAAAATTATTTACTAGTCATACTCATTTAAATTTAAATTTTTAATTTGAGCAATATTAGGCTGAAGGAAATATCTTACTGTCAATTACACAAAATGATGATTTTTTTTTTTTTTTTTTTTTTTTTTTTTTTTTTTTTTTTTTTTGTGATATCATTTAACACAGTTTCCAATCTTCCTAATTGTTCTCTTGCTTTGAAATTGCAAATTAATTTTGACACAAAACATACACTGTCAGATATATCACTATTTGTCTCCTTAAAATACTAACAATATTTTAAAGGGTTATATCAATTTCATGAATATCTTTTAATAACCCCTCAAATCACTTTGTAACACCAACAACTGAATAACCTATAGCTTTTGACAGAACAAAAGGGAATTTCACTTTCTGAACTCAATTTGACACACATAGAATTGGTAAAAATACATATTTGAAGTACTAGAAAGTATATGTATGCTTTGATTATGGGAAAGAAACCATGGTCTAAATTATACAATTGTACTGCCAGGAAAACATTCTTAAAATCTAGATCTATCAGTTACCCGAGAGATTTGTAAGTGCCTGTCAATTTTAAATGGTTTCCATGGCAAACATTTAAAATCTTTAATTTTAATTAAAAAAACTGAAAAATATTAGTATTCCTAAGATTTAAGTGTGTGTGTGTGTGTGTGTGTGTGTGTGTAATGCAATAATGCTAACATACACTTATTTGGTTGGTACAGATTTGGAGATTTAAGAGTTTTCTCTCTTTTTTTACATAAACTAACCTTGATTTAATCCAACTGTACCAGTGGGAGGGTGTGTGAAAACAACAGTTGGAATATTTGTGTAGTCTAGCTTACGTTCTGGTTCATTATTAAACACTCTATGTGCAAGATGTCTGCCTGCTGCTATGGCAACTAAAAATGTATACATAAAATCTAAGTAAATATTAACTCAGATAAATTAAGGAATTTTTTGCATGTTAAGTATTGGTCATTTAATACATTTATTTCTATTTAAACAAAAGTTGTAAGAAAAAATTACCTTAGCTATACATCCACTTAATGCATCAAAACACTGTATTTTTGATAGCTACATGTTGCTACTGTAGGATCTCAAATACAGTTAAAAAGAAATCAAAATTTGTACCTGGTGTTATTTACACTACTTCTGAGAGCTAGGATCTCAGATCTCAAATACAGAAAGTTAAAAAAATAAAAAATTTGTACTTGGTGAAATACAAAGTGAAAAAAAAAATTGTATTTGGTGTTAGTTTCACAGATACCAAGGGCTAGAATCTCAAATACAGAAAGTCAAAAACAAAATCAAAATTTGCTCTTGGTGTTAGTTTCACCAATACTGACTGCTAGGATCTTAAATACAGAGAGTGAAAACAATCAAAATTTTTATTTGGTGAAATACAGTGTAAAGAACAAAATTTGGTGAAACAGAAAGAAAAAAATGTACTTGGTGAAATACAGAATGAAAAAATGTACTTGGTGAAATACAGAATGAAAAAAAATGTACTTGGTGAAATACAAAATGAAAAAATGTTCTTGGTGAAATACAGAATGAAAAAAAATGTACTTGATGAAATACAGAATGAAAAAAAAAATGTACTTGGTAAAATACAAAATGAAAAAATGTTCTTGGTGAAATACAAAATGAAAAAAAATGTACTTGGTGAAATACAAAATGAAAAAATGTTCTTGGTGAAATACAGAATGAAGAAAATGTACTTGGTGAAATACAGAATGAAAAAAAATGTACTTGGTGAAATACAAAATGAAAAAATGTTCTTGGTGAAATACAAAATGAAAAAAAATGTACTTTAACCACTACTATCAGACTCATATAAATGGTAAAAAACAAAATTTTGGTACCTGGTGTTAGTAGAGCTTTACCACAAACATCACCTAAAGCGTAGATATTTGGTACATTTGTATTCTGATATTCATCTACCACGATATGTCCATGTTTATCTTGATTTAATCCCTATATTTGAACACATAATCAAAATAAAATGCAAAATAATTAATTTTAAACTATAAACTTTAATAAAGGTTTCCTCCAGCACTCTTAAATGAGAACTTGAATAAAATGAAAGAATCTTGAAAATTTCAAGGTACCATCTTAACCTTTAGTCACTGTAAAAGATTTTTCAATAACCTGACCAAACATTAACAAAGGATTACAGAATTTTTGTTTATAAAAACCAACATCCCTTCATGAATTACCTTTAAACAGAATGAAGAAGTTTTAAAAATACATAGAAATTCTTCTAGAAGGGTTTCTTTAATGCATATATACATTTTGTGAAAGATTCACATAAGATCACAAAGATAGAATTTCCTTACCAATTTATCAACTCCTAAATTATCAGTATTGGGTGTTCTACCTATTGCCCACAGTAGACAGTTAACCTGTGTTATAGGACCAGTTGTCGTATCTAATGTAAGGGTGCCATCACTCTCCTTAGTAACTGATTTCACCTTCAATTAAAATTGTAAAAAAAATTAAAATTATAAAATTATATTTGACCTGTACTAATATCTGTAACATTCCTTTTCTCAGTCGTGGTTTCTATGGTCACTCTGGTTTCCTCCACTATTCCAGAACTGACTGCCTCAGTATAAGTGAAAGAATCTTTACTGGGGCATAAAAAACCAATACTCCATATCGATTCCTTTTTTCTCTCATATCTGACAGAAAATCCTGAATTTTATCTGAGTTGGATTTTCTGTATAACCCTTGGGTAAAGATAAACTACACATGCTAAAGCATCACAATGTCACTTTTAACTGGGATTTAAATTAAATCTGTGATATCATTTGTTGAAAATGCAAAGGTAATACAAAACAAGAAAAAATTTGGTATTGGCAGAAAAGAGTTACCTCCCATTTTGAAAATAAAGCCACAGAAATCTCACTTGGAAATGTGAAATTTCTATGTGTCCACTACAATACAGAGGTTGATTCTATTAGTCTGTGACAGATGATTTGCAAAATGTTCACTGAAGATCAAACAATTTTAATATAAAGTTTCATATTTTTCACTTAAGACTTAAACCCTGAATGGAATAAATTTATTCCTGGGATCTTATCCACCACCCCCATCATCCCTCTTACATACTGGATGGTCAATTGACTTGTGAAAACTGAAACTCAATCTGAACAAAGTCATCAGTTCTGAAGATGTTTACATTTTACAATCTTTTCAATGTAAATATTTCATTAAAATAAATGTACAAATACCTATTTTTGAATAGCTATATTAATTAATCATAAATCTACCTGTGTTCCTTCCTTTATTTTGACTCCATCATTTTTCATATTATTTGTTACTACTTCACTGACCATGCTATCAAACAGTCTGAGAACCTATAAAACAAATCTGCATTAAAAAATATGACTATAATATAATAACATCTTATACAAATACTTTGTATTTGGGAGGTTGAGGGTTCCAACCCTGTTTGGGTCTGACCAAGACTTGAAAGTTGGAAGTGCCTGTTCTTTTGCCAAGTACTCAACATTTAGAAATGAAAGTCACAGGGTCCTTCAGATGAGAGATTAAAAACCGATGCCCTGTGTCACGGCAGGGTGGCACGTTAAAGAACCTCCCTGCACATTGCCTTAAGTGCACTACAAAGGCAAAAATTTCTGCCATTTCACCTTCAATTATTTTAAGGATATCTTTAAAAAGTAACAGTAGCGCAGCAGAAATGTTAAAGTAAAAATTTCCTCCACTGCCCCTACAGCTGGTGACATCTCAATATAAGTGAAACATTCTTGACTGGGATGTAAAACCCCATTAAATCAATCAATCTTATACAAATACTGGTTGGTTGTTTGCATATTATTTAGTGTTACATAATTCAAGTTTTCTGCAACAAGTATTTTAAATGAAACAAAATGTTTTAAGTACATGTATCTACAATCATTTGCAGAATTGTAAACATCACCAATAACGGTCACCTTCAATGATACAAGGAGAGAGACCACGTTATAGACCAATGACCCGTGTAAAAGTTGGGCAACTATGTGATACCTTATCAAATCTTATTAATATTGAAGTATAAGCTCCCAGAGCATTGAGGATTCCTGTTAACTATACAGCAATGTATCCCACACTTACTATAGTCATCTAGACATGTGGGAAAGGGGCCATGTTAGGGACAAATGACCCGTGTAAAAAACAGACGACAATGCCATACCTTATCAAATCTAATTAATATTGAAGTATCTGCTCCCAGAGCATTGAAGATTCCTGCTAACTCTACAGCAATGTAACCAGCACCCACCACAGCTACTTTTCTTAAATAAATAAATAAATAAATATACAAACAAACAAATAAATAAATAAATAAATAAATAAATAAATAAATAAATAAATAAATTTTGTTATCTGTAAAACCTCTCTTTAAAGTCTTATAATCAAATAAAGATGTAAAATAAACACTACTACAGATGTCATACACACACTACATCGAGAGACTAAATAGTCAGGACAATAAAGCAGAAGCTAGTCTGTATACAAATGTATTGTGTATATGAGGTCTATCAAAACATTCACCAATTTCTTAAAACATTTAAAATTAAATTGCTTTTTTAACAAAATTATTAAAATCAAGATGAATGAAAAATTTTAATAAGTAAATAATCAAGTTATCGAATAAAATATGTCTGGTATCTTGCAATTTTAGAAATATAAATATTCATACTTACTTTGGTAAATCTTCAAGTTCGAAAAACCCATCACTAGATATCCCATGTTCTGCACCTAAAATAATAATGTGAAGTGAAAATTTGCTCTTTTCAAGGTGCTGGTGGATATTTCATGTGTACAAACAAGGTCTGTTGTAACCATGAATTCTAGTGAAGTTTACCATTATACAACTTTAAAATGTACATCACAAGTGCTAATGTTTGTACTGACCTACCATATTACTTTTTCTACTGTTACACAAAATTTCACCTCCCATTTCCTAAAATAATGGTTTTTCTAGTAAAATATCAATATTGCATAACGAATAAAAATAATTGTGTACAATGTTTAAAGTAACTAGCCCAGTCTTTTAAGAAACAAATACCCCTGTTCCCTACAATGTCAAGTTTTAACTTCATGACCTTGACCTTTGACCAATACTCCTAATGTGAAACATATTTCAAGTTGGTTTAAATTTGTGTGAAGCTTGGTATAAATCCACAGTGATATGTAGGTGTTATAGAGTAGAAACAATATCAGAATTGACAGTTGCACAGATAGGATAAATTTACAAGTGTTGATCAATATGGTACATTTTTACTAAGAGATTTACAATTACAATGAATTCTTGTAACAAAAAACAAATATTTTCCTTTTATTAAGATAGTATTAGCATATTAGTATAAATAGCAGATAATACCCAGTATATTTAGCAGATAATACAAGGTATATTTGGTATATTGAGCAGATAATACCTGGTATATTTAACAGATAATACCTGGTATATTTAACAGATAATACCTGGTATATTTAACAGATAATACCTGGTATATTTGGTATATTTAGGAGACAACACCTGGTATATCTGGTATATTTAGTGAATTATTTCTGGTACATTTGTATATCTGCTATATCTAGTATATAATACCTCCTATATTTGGTTCATTTAGTCAATTATACCTGGTATATTTGGTATGTGTGGTTTTCCACCTGTAGCTATAAGTATGTGTTTAGCTGAGTAAACTTCTCCGTTAACTTCTACACTGTTCTTGTCTTTGAATGTAGCATGACCAATAATTGTTTCAACTTTTGACTGCAAAAAAAAATGCTTCATTGTATAGGATATGTATTGATGAATTGATAGGAATAATTGTACTTTTTGGCAAGACAAGATTCTGTCACTTATATTGAGACAATCATGTTTGGATGATGGAGGAAGCCTAGGTCATGTCAGACACTGTGATCAGTAAGCAAGGCATTAGACTGCTCATTCACTAAGGTTCTGATATACAAAAACGTTGACTAAGGGAATCTGAGTAAGAAAGTCATTACTGTTTGCTGTACTGCCATGGAATTAAATGACAAATCATTTTTCAATACACAGTATTGATGTACAATTTGATCCTGTGTCAGGATAAGAGATCATTCAACCAGTAAGTAAAACATGTAACAACTCAAGCAAACTTCTACATAGTAGATATACAGTTGTAGCATAGCAGAGTTATTATGTACTGGAAAACTCAGATGGAGAACTCAAACTACTACTAGAAAGGTAACAGGTTCTATTTGTTGGATAATTTTTCTCTTTCTTGTTTCATTAAGTTCAACTTGACATTTAGAAAGTGTCAGGCCAACAGATAAGTCTATAGAGAACACGTAATGTTTTGGTTCAAGGAAGTCAAATAAAAAAGAACCTGAAGGAAGATGACGGTCTTGGATTGACAGATGGTGAGGAAGATCAGTTAGTAGAGCCTCCGTTGGGCTTGTCGAAGGTTTGAGGACTCTGTTGTTCTGTCTTCATTTTTTTATCTTTTATGTTACATATGAAACAGAATTCAGACAGCTGATTACACACAATATGAATATCAGCTGATCACTTACAGCTCCATAAATACCGGTAAGATCAATTGGCAGTCGGCAAAGGGTACATCAAGAGGATCATATATTGACAAATAACAGAAACAACAAATGATCTCGACAGAAAAACCAGGTGTAATGTCATGATCATGTTGTTGTTGGTAACCTGAAAAACATTCATAGTAATCAATCTAGTCAGCTATTGTATATAGAGATCAGAGGAGGTTATTAACTACAATCATGCACATGTATGAGTCGACTTTGAAATGTATATTCTAGTAGGAACAATGTGAACAGGTGAAGCCACTAGTAATCAATTAACTTGTAAGGTATTAGGTAATTACCGTGAATAGGGAAGTTCAGTAAATCATGACACTGTCTTCAGTACTTTTAATTGTTAACAAGCCAGCATTAAAAAAAATTTAATCAGATTTTGTGTTACTATTATGGGGAAAAATCGATTCAGATATTTTTCAATCGACTTTTTGAAGTTTGAATCGACATTTTTCGCCAAAAATCTGCGTTTGTGAAGGCCTGCTGCACAGATCTTACCCTTTCTAAGTTAGCAGCATAAATTCCATTTAGTTTTTCTATGTAGGCATCTCTTGCTTTTTTAACTGACCTGAAATAAAAAATCTGTATGTTTAAGATGTGAACATGCAAATATGCAAACAGATGTTACACAATGTAATCCAGGTTATAATTATGAACATGATTAGCCTTGAAAGCAATAACAAAAAAGTTTGCATGAACTAGGATAAAACTCGTCTAGAAACCAAGATGACTAGGCAGGAAGATGGTATTGAAAATTTTACATTATACCATAGTAAATTTGTAATTCAACCATACACATTACCTATAGGTGGGTTGAATTTCAATTACCGTACCTTCTGTGAAATTGGTATGTCAAATCATCATTTGATTTAGTTAGTTACTTACTTTTAAGTTTATTTAACAAACTTTATGTACATTTTATGTCATCATAAACAGTTCTGTTTCAACAGCTATATAGAATGTACTTTTGATGTAATCTTAAACACTGAAATTATTATTCATTTCATTATCATTCTAACATACCCCCAACTAAAATTCTTGTATTCAACATTAAAACCAAAGTCTTTGTGATCACGGATCATCTCAGCATGCATGGCGGTGTTAAACATTATCTTCTTAGGTACACAACCAACATTTACCTATCAAAATAAGTTGTCACAGTAGTCATTGAGAGATGGAGATCATTATTATTATCATTTATTATTATTATTATTTATTATTATCAAAACTTTAAATTTAAATGGAGATCAAACTGTATAGTATTGACTATGACATTAAAAAAACCTCACAATTTTATTATTAATATTTATTATTATTACCGTTAATTATTTTATTATTATTATTATTTATAATTTTCTTTTTCTTTTTTTAATAGAACTTCTAAATAAAACAGTCTAAATTTGACTAGGTAAGTCATAGTTTTAGATGGGTTTTAATATTGTTTAACCAAAATGTCTTTTAAGGTGGATGCTGACACCAAGGAAAATAACTTTTTTGTTAACAGTACATTATAACTGATCAAATAAAGCACAAAAGAAGTCATAATTATTAGTTACACTATTTCAATTTCTTTTTTCATTTTTTTATTTTAAAGTACATGTATTACAGACTTATTGCTTAGTTTTGCACACAAATTCGTAATAAAACAACTAGATTCATTTTTGAAGCTTCACAAAGAGGATTTAAATCTTGATTATTTTATTAGTTTTGGGCGTTTCATGAAAATTCACTGTTGCACATTAGATTCGAAGCTTTGCAAAGCCATAGACAGTGACTTTATATCAGATTTTCTTACAATAAATTTTCAATAAGAATTTAAAGTATTAAATTTAAATACTTAAATTGGCATTAACTATGTTCTAGTTTTTCAACTTTGACATTGCCCCCTCATGGAGTTATCTAGACTTACACATGTGCCACCCCATTTCCCGTGCTCAATTATACCGACGTTGGCTCCAAATTCTGCAGCCCTACGGGCACTTGCCAAACCTCCCGACCCCCCACCGATAACTAAATAATCGAAAACTTTCTTGACAGGAGGCATGTTCCTGCATAACAACTGAAGAGTGAATCTCATTGGGAAATTTCAACCGGACGTCGCTTTAAAGCTATAATATCGAAACCGAATACGGATTAAAACGGCAAATGATACCATGACTGGATAGTGTTATTTCCCCTTGTCAAGCTATAGAGATTTCCAAATCTGTATTCCAGGAGAAAAGTCAACAATTGAACTAACAAACTTTTTACACAATGTGCTGATAGGGGCTAGGAGGTGAAACATCATCATTATTATTATTATTATTATTATTATTATTATTATTATTATTATTATTATTATTATTATTATTATTATTATTATTATCATTATTATATTGTTAGAATTGCGTAAAGTTCTATCTATTATTATAATATCAAATCTTTTTTAAATATCTATTATTTTTGTTTCTCCTCTCAGATTTGAATCTGGTAAGTTTCTCCATTCAATATAGTGTAAGAAATTTAATTTGTAACCATGCTTTTCTCAAACTTCCATTTTCATGTTCTTGTCAAAAATAACCGGGATTATATCTTTTTACTATCAGAAATTTTTTCATTACCAATTGTATCTAATCATTTACTAAATGTGCATTTTATAATAAGAATCAATTTTAAATTTGTCAGTGTTGGTATTAAGGCTAATTTGGTAAAATTGAACTATTATTGGTATTCATACAAGTTTATAAGTAAGTGAAGGTTGCGGGACTCTCCTATATTTTAAGTGTAGAAATTAAGAAAGATTAAGTGTGCCGATGGGACTTAAATAAAAAGTCTAACTTATATAATAAAATATTAATTAAATAAGTCATAATGATTTCATATTTAAACCGGTGAACTTAAAACTTCTGAAAACGTGAAATACACACGGTGTAATTAATATACAACGTGTTAGGCATTCAAAGTATTTCTATATTGAATTCTCTCTTTTAGGATAATCAATTCAATATTACGATTCATATTTTGATTTGATATGCAGTTTTTAAATAATTCTAATTGTAAATCGACACGAAACTTGCTGTATTTTTAATACAAATTCGGTAGACGATAATAAGGTTTTCAAGTCCAAATTTCTATTTACTTTTTATTTACTTATTTGTTATTATATTTTCTATAGATTACATTTACTCTCAGCTGACTTATCTCGTATCTCCAACAAACGTCGCATGCACAGTTTTTTAAAGAAACCAACAAAGAATTTTTTTTAAATCTTGCGCATTTCACAGGGATTAACTATGGCAGTCTTTGTTGTCCCTACGCCATCGTCAAGTGAGGTTTAATTTTCCCGTCGGTTTTTTTATGATTTGAGCTAATAATTACGACGTTTTCAGTATCAAATCTTTAAGGAGTGGAGTGGAGTAATGGTGTTTTACGCCCCAGTCAAGAATCTTTCACTCATTTCGAGGCGGTCAGTTCTGGGATGGTGGAGGAAACCGGAGTGCCTTTCTCTTCAATAACGAAAAGTCCTTTCCCGGGGATATTTCAAATGAAACAATGTTTTTTTTAAATTTAATTCAATTTTTTATTTCAATTTAATTTTATTTTAATTAATTAATTTATTTATTTTTATTTTGAATCTTAGATGCACAGCCAATTTGTTAATCTCCTTAACAAATACAATACGACATATCTATTAACTCCACGGCTGTACAGTCCTGGTTTCCTTACACTTATGTAATAGCTATGTTTTTCTATATTTAATTCTTGACTTTTTTTTCAGAATGACCATACCGTGGCCGTATATTGACCCAAAAGATCTTAACCTGAAATTTCTGAGCATTGATGACAAATCGTATCACAAACATTTAGTTAGATTGACAAAACATTATAAAACAGACCGTAGTTAAGGAACCCACGAAACCTTTAATCCTAGAAACCCCTTGTCACTGCACACAATAACCAATAACGAGTTCAAGCCAAAGTTCTAGGGAGGTGGGTGTGGTCCCAGAAAGTTAACTCAACTAATAGAAGAATGTCGTTATGTGCCGAATTTTGAATTTTTACCAAATGTAATATTCAAAATTCTTTACAATTGTCATATGCATAATTTTAAATATTTCTTTTGGCAAAGATAACTCACACACCAAAACAATTATATTACATAAACATGTATCTGATTCCGATAAGTAGAAATAGGAGAGGAACATTATGACGTCACAGGTCTTACTATAACCACAACACTAGTAGACAATTAGTCCCCGTCCAAAGTCGGGAATTTTCTAAACAAAAAAAAAAGCTACTTATGTTCATCTGTTTTTCTGTCCATTATTTGACATTTTCATTATTTGTGTCAAACCAACCCAACACCTTTTTTATACCATTAACTTGGTGTTCTTGTTTGGCTGTATGTTTTTATTACTAACTTTAGTCACCTTGTGACATTGTCTGAGTTGGAATTTGTAAAGTGCTAGTGGTTCAGTTCTTTTAATTTTGATTTTTTAAAACTGTTTTATTATTTTCTTTTAATAGATGTTTTTATTTACAAATTTTTATCAACTTTCGTAATATTTGTACTCCTTGTTGTTAGACGCAAGTTTAAAAAACCTCCAGTTATTGATTTATTGTTAAAAGTCACCAAATGTTCATATAGAAACCTACATATTGCTACAATATTTGTCAGTATTTTTATTCTCCCCCCACCCCAATGCTGTCCATATTTTCAACACCTCTCACTTGACATCCTTGTGATATTATAACAAAGCTTCTTATTATATCTTCATATCTTACATATATCATTAAGTATTCACTTTGATCAATGTTAGAACACGGAGACTGGGTAAGATAACTGTTTTATTATTGAAAAAAGATTCTTTTTTGGATAAGTATTAACTAGTATTCTACCAAAACTGATCACGCAAAAAAGTACTTCAAACAGGAAGTGATAAATGTTCGTTTTCAATTAAATATATATAAATTAATGTAAATGGAAAATACTTGAAAAAACCACCATACTTAAAATGACATCAATTCTTGGTCATAAATACACGTTAGATGCTTAACTAGTTACATAATTGATGTGTCTCTGATGGTATCATGTTTATGACGAAAAAAGACTAATGTGTCCATTGTTTATTTATAAAGTCAAGGATTGTTTTCTAAAGATAAGCATTTGACAAGCGTTTATTTCCAGTTACACGACAAGCTTCTCGGAAAGTAAAGCCTAAGCAACTAGAACACATTGAAGACTGGTTGTTCAAATATTCATTAGTTTTGATTCAAAATGTTATTAGTTTCGATTTAAAATGTTGCAGTTTGATTTACATTGATTCTTTTCTATCATAGTAACCGCGTGCGTCAAGTTCTGAACAGAAATTCAGAAAACATAACCTTTTATAAAAGACTAATAGAATCTCACACTATCTGTGTTACCAGATATAAAAATCTCAACCAAAGTTCCAATATTTGGTCCAGTTCTGAATAAAATACATTACACCAAGATTTATAATTTCCCATGATATATTATTATATAATTTATTATTAAAATAAGGTTTATAATCAATACATGTTGCCAAACTAAAGTCGGGGTTTTTATATTCAACAAATGACTCCCAATTTAAGTATGTTAATAACCAATGTTTACTTAACTTGTCATGTTTTTATTCCATTTGTTTTGTTGTTGTGAGATGTTTTTGTTTACTAGAGTTATTTTATATTTTATATAATCATCGTTAACCCCCCTAATGTTTGTGTGGAATAATTATTTTAATCGGATAGAAAAAAAACGCATAAATTTTCTCGTAAAACTACTTTAATTCGGGAAGTTTGCGGCGTAAACATTTCCTAATGATACTATTCCACAAAGACCAAGAATTCTACGAATCCATAAATTGATATATTTTCGTGATGATTCGTAGACTTTTGTCAATTTTCAGACCCAAATCATGACGGTGTACGATTCAGTTACGATAGAGTTATGGATATTCGTTGGATTGGTCTGGATTCGGCTGCAATCACACGGATACATGTCAAGAATTCGCTACGATTTACAAGAATCTATTACGAAGGCTTTATGAACGTTAGGAATCAGTTGTGAATCAGTTAAGAATATGCCAAAATGCATGTGCGAATCATGGACGAATAAAAATGAATTCGTGACTATTTTTGAAAAATTGTAGGAATTTCCTCCAGGTAGCTATTCTTGGGATTCGTGACAAATTCGCAGCAGATTCCTCGTCAAGCCACGAAGTCACGAATCTCCGATTGAGTTAAGAATATCTAAGAATGCCTACGATTTGGATAAGATTCGGTTTAGATTACTAAGAATACACTACAAATTTGTTACGAACGAACTACGATTTTTTAGAATCGGGAATTCGTGGCCAAAATTTTGAACAGCTCAAACTTTGGCCACGAATTACCTATTGCTCAAAACTGACTACGGATCAGATGCGAACTTTACGAACTGATAACGAATCAAATACGAATCAAGAAATGTTTCAATTCATGTCGATTCGTGGGAATTTTGGTCTGTGTGGAATAGTAGCATAAAACGTTCCGAGCAGAGGTTAAGGATCATTGATCACGTGACACAATGGCGATACTACTTTTCTACGATACACTTGTGTTAAGAATATTTTACAGCTAATGTTTTATACTATTCATAGATAAGTATGAAGTTCTAAAAAGACATATTTACAAAAGAAGATAGGTTTTATGTTAAATGCAGAAACGTACATTCTTACATTCTTTTAGTTCATTATATTCCCATTACCATTCCTCACATGGCATTGTCCTATCCAATGTTATTCTCATTAGGCTACTTGTAAGTATGATCCCTGATCAATGACTGTTCATAATAAACTGTTTTAATAAGGAATCGATGTAATAACTCCTACATAACTCCTATGATGTTTAACATGATACTCGACCGTATATATGTACATGATATGCTCAACGTTATTCTGTTTAAAACCAGTGTTTGTGTAAGACAATGAAAACGAAAATGACAGAAAAGATCGAAATAACTTTTAAGTCTGTCGTCCTTGTATTTCATTTTATAGCTTCAATTTGTTTGTTACTTCAGTTTGCGTTTCTTTTCTTTGTTCCTTCCTTTCCTTACAACCTTGGTATCTTTGTCCTTCCTCCTTTTCTGCCTCAGCACCTATTGTTAATTCTCTTCTGTTTTATCGCTTTTAAAAGATGTTTTACTTTTTCTAGCTTGCTTTGTCGCCCAAGACTCCTCGTACCGTGTCGCTGTCGCTAATTTTGAGCTTATTTCCTCCCCTTTCGCCTCACCACCTCATCTTTGCACCTTAACTTTTTTGCGTTTCGGCGTCTTTGTTTTTTTTCTTTGTTTTTTTCTTTTTTCCTAAGCATCTCCGTTCCATAACCTTTTCGTTTTAGTCTCTCTCTCTCTCTCTCTCTCTCTCTCTCTCTCTCTCTCTCTCTCTCTCTCTCTCTCTCTCTCTCTCTCTCTCTCTCTCTCTCTCGATCACCTGAATATAGCTTCATCGTTTCTGTGTTAAGTTTTGAAGAACCATCGACCCGTTATTGAAAAAAAGTGCCTAACGGATAACGGCATTAAACCGCCTTCTTGATTATCAGTACATTATAGATGTATTATTGTAAGTATATGTTTGTTGAGCACAATACATATCGGACTGATCGATGGCCGTTGTGATTTTCTATTCAAATTATTTACTTTTATAACCCGACAACGGATTGCCTGTTTTTATACTTCAGAGTTTAAAGTTTACACATATCGATATCCGAGATTCTGAATCATATTAGATACATTTAGTCTCTTATCTGATAAAATAAATATCATTTTGTTGGTATTAGAGAGCCAAGTGTCGTGCATTATATGGTAATGAAATTGAAGTATGTTTAAGTTTTTTTTTTTCTAAAACAGCTGGTATATAGAGAGTGGAGTGGAGTAATTGTGTTTTACGCCTCAGTCAAGATTTTTTAACTTATTTCAAGGCGGTCAGTTCTGGGATGGTTGAGGAAACCGGAGTGCCCGGAAAAACCGCCGACCTTCGGCAAGCGAACTGACAAACTTTCTCACACAAGGATCTGTGCCGAGTGGGATTCGAACCCAGGAAGTGAGAGGCACTGTGATCCGTAAACGCGCATTAGATCACTCGGTACAAGTAGATAGATCTAAGTGGTCTTCGATGTTTAATTGCGACATTGTGAGCGTATGGACTAGTAATCTTAAGGTCGCCAAAGTGCACACTAGTACAATGCAGAAAAAATTACTTAGACATTCACGTAACACATGAACATATTTTTATTCCGCGAAGTTAATGCAAATTCTTTGGTTACGAATAACTAGAACATTGCTGATGTAACGTAAAACAACATTTAACGAACAATCAAACCGAAGACAGAATCGATGTTTTATAATAAATATTTAAAGCTACATTTGTATTCATTGATATTGATGAAGCAGTTTCAGGTAATAAGATAGAATTGATTGATTGATTGATTGATTGGTGTGTTTTACGTCTCAGTCAAGATCATTTCACTTGTATCTAGACGTCACCAGCTATAGGTGAAGTGGCAGAAATTTTTACCTTTGTGGTGTGCTCGTGTGAAGGGAGGGTACATTAACGTGCCTAGTACGCTCTCGTTACATTGGGCATGTTTCTTAAGATCTCCTCCGAAGGATCCTGTGACTTTCTTAATGACATGTGCTTGACAAAAGAACAATAACTACCTTTTCTCAGTACTAAACAGAACCAGCCGGGGTTTGAACCCCGACCTCCCACATACAAAGCGAGCATCGTAGTGGTCCAAAAAAAATTGGAAGATTTTATCTTAAAATCAGAGTTAAAAAGTGAATATTTTATTTCGATTTAAAATTTTAAAATAAATATACATCCAATTATTACTGACAAAATTAAAATCCATTTCACACCTAATTTATTTTGTCAGTTTAAAGTGTCCTACTATCCGTGAAATAGGTGTAATTGCCAAATTAAACTTTCATAAATGCATCCAAATATAGGAAAATATCGAGAAGCTAGTCAAGTTGTTAGAGGGAATTTAAAATGGAATCACCCATGAGTGTTATTTATTTATCAAAGGATAGCAGTGAAAAGATTACAGTTTAAAGAAATAAAACTGCAAAAAGGTTCCTTCTTTATAAAATGTTTTTGTTCAGAAAGCCACGAACAGTAATAAAACGGTTCTAAACGTGCTAGATTTAACAGTCACTAACAGAGTATTTTTTGTCAAGAATTTTGAATTAACATGTGTATATCAATTTTTTTCCACATAAATATTTTTCGGGCTGTATTTTAATGCGGATTATTAAACCTTAGACACGAGTTGGTTTTTTATTGGAGAAAGGCAGATTTGCGTCATTGGAAATATAACTACATTTCTTATATATTGAATTTTAGGACAATCGGACAAGGTTAACTGATGTCTTTATCATAGTGATGAAATCGTTAACGATACAACTGTATTTGTTATGATTAAGGGATACCACGGTATATTTCTGTTTCCATAATCAGGAATTCCGGGCGTCTTTCGACATCATCAAGTACTTCAGAAGCTTTAGAAGACTAATTTGTGCTTTTGGTTACTAACATAGGTACTATAGTGTTCTTAGATACAGATGTAGGTAAATACAAATGCAAACAAACGGAAATGACAACAGTCTAAATCATTGGATTTTGATACAAAAATGACGTTTTTATTGATAAATAGAATATATATGGTGTAAGTCTAACCGGTTTTGTGAAGACAAAGTGATATTTTTTTGTGTTTATCATGCCTACTATGTACGAGAAAGTTGTCTCTGTAATAGAGAAGGATCCTGAACAAAGGAACGACTTCGAATGTGTCGAGTTGATCTCTTGGTTTAGAAACAAATCATCCTTGTTTCAAACCGTTAAAGCAGGTATGTTTTGCTCTCTCTCTCTCTCTCTCTCTCTCTCTCTCTCTCTCTCTCTCTCTCTCTCTCTCTCTCTCTCTCTCTCTCTCTCACGTTCATTGACTAAATGTGTGTATGTTTAGAGCTATACTGACTCGGGATTAACATGGTTAGAATACTTGTAATTTGATTTAAAGAGTAAATCCTTGAGACAAGACAATAAAATACACTAACTAATTCATCTGTTTTGAACGATTCAAGGAACTGTTCACGTCACGTTGCGCCCCTTATCATAAACACGGACACAACGATGTCGTTTAAGCAAAGCATGTTTAAGTCTTGAGTTCGGCATCGTTTGTGAATGAACTTCTTCTTAGATCTTTTAGTTGAATGTTGTTTTACATCACATCAGCAATGTTTAAGATATTCATGACGAAACCTTATTATTAATCTTACCTAGCGATAAGTTGCATGTGCAAACGTTTCCGTGATCCTCATTGAACTGGCGATATTTATTTAGTATTAGTACTCGTGTCGCGATTTCGCATATAAACATCGCGGACGACTCACTCCTCTATACTGGTATTGAGCCAACCAAAAAACCTAACGACAAGGAAAACTTTCACTTGCAATCAACTGGGGTTTAACACACGACCGTGAGACGCCTTGAGGATATTTGTAAAGCTAACGCTTAACCATTACGCCAGCGCGATCTTGGTCTGATACACGTGTAGTATGATCAAGTGATCTTAAATGATTTATTTTTATTTTTTATTTAATTATCTTTTTTATTTATTTATTTATTTATTTATTTATTTATTTTTTTTTTTTTTTCATATTTAAACTAGAACTAGTTTTAGAACACTAAATGTCGCCACAAGTCTGCTGATCAGAAACAATTTCACACAGTTACACAGAAAATAAACTTAAGTTAAGATGAATCTCTGATCAAATTAAATCATTTTCGTTATAAAAGTCTAAAAATGAAAAGCATGTCTTAAAATCAGACCTTCACGAAAGAACATATTGTAGAACATTCTGTATTAAGTTCTTAACTTTTTCATAACGAGATCGTGTATGTATTGTAAAGTATTGTACGAGTTTAATGCTTTGTCATCTTTGCGTCAATATATTTCACCTTTGTATACTAATGGGCAAATGAAAAAAAAAATTAATTTGAAATTGTAGTACCAATAATAATAATAATAATTATTATTATTATTATTATTATTATTATTATTATTATTATTATTATTATTATTAAATAATAATAATAATAATAATAATAATAATAATAATAATAATAAGTTCTTTTTAAAGTCGCTTTTTTATTCATTTTGAATTACGAATTACAAAATACATCTTGCATCTCCGACATTTGTAAATTTTTGAATAAGTTTGTGATATTCTGCACGCACGCATTCACACTCCAAGCACTTACAGAGTACGTCATAACGACATTTCGTTTGAATTTTAAAAAAAGTAATAATAATAATTTTAAATAATTATAATAATGATAATAAGAAGAAGAATATGGAGATTAAATAAAAATAAAAGAGTTATTTTTTAAGCCGTTTACTTCACTTTTTATGTTTTATTTGTTTGAAATTTCAAAAAACATCTTGCATCTCCGACAATTGTAATTTTTTTTGGAAAAAGTTAATGTGATAATCTGCACACACACACACGCACGCACGCACACTCGAAACACTTGCAGAGTATGTCATAATGACATTTGTTTGAATTTAAAAAATCAAAATGCAATTCATTAATATCCATTTTTTTATATTTACAGAAATTATCAAAGATGTAATACGTCATTGTATATTTGAGAGTAAAGTTAGAGATGAAGTCATCATTAAACAAGGCGATAGTGGTGACAGGTAAGGACAGAGTAGGAGGTTGATTTTTGGGGTTGTAGACGGATTTTTGGAGGTTGTAGACGTTTTTTGGGGTTGAAGACGGATTTTTGGGGGTTGTAGATGAATTTTTTGAAGTTGTTAACGAATTTTTGGAAGTTGTAGACGGATTTTTGGGGGTTTTAGACGGATTTTTGGGGGCTGTAGACGGAATTTTTGGAGGTTGTAGACGGATTTTTGGAGGTTGTAGAGGGATTTTTGGGGTTGTAGACGGATTTTTGGAGCTTGTAGACGTTTTTTGGGGTTGAAGACGGATTTTTGGGGGTTGTAGATGAATTTTTTGAAGTTGTTAACGAATTTTTGGAAGTTTTAGACGGATTTTTGGGGGTTTTAGACGGATTTTTGGGGGCTGTAGACGGAATTTTTGGAGGTTGTAGACGGATTTTTCGGGGTTGTAGATGGGTGAGTTGAGTAATGGTGTTCGACGTCCCAGTCAAGAATATTTACTAATTTGAAATTGCCATTTACATGTATTTGTTCAATGAATAAAAACATAGTTATTTGGCTAGAACGGCTGTAAGTGTAATTTGTAAAACTTGACCATTAATGTTAGACATTAAAGGAACCCTTTTAAGAAGAATATTTTTTTATGTGTTATGTGTTATGTGACTTAAAATAAATTTCTATGAAAACAAATGTCAGTGATGTCTAACATTGTTAGATAGTTATAAGCATTTGTATTTTCAGGCTGTTTATCTTATTAAAAGGAAAAGTTTCAATTTATGTCGTTCAGGAGGGCGACAGTGATCAGGAGGTCCTGTATCATGTAGACAAAGTATGCAGCAAACCCAAACTGGACCGAAACCTGCTAGGACAACACGTGTGGACATCATGTAAGATATAATTCAAATATATATCAAGAACGAGTGTTTATCCTACGAGCTCTTGGTTTCTGATCTGTGTTTTAATTATAGCTTCATTTTTATTAATTTAGAATCTAACCTTCGAACTCTGACGGGTTTTCAAACAATACGCCATTTTATAAATTGGAATAAATAAACAATTTTTAACAAGTTTTGTTTTTGCCTTGTACAGCCAGTGTTAGCGTAAACTAAATGTATTACATTAATGTTTATGTCAATTTCAATCTCAGTAGCGTTGTACATTTCACTTGGTCGTTTACAGCACTATTAGCGTGCTACTATATGAATGTTCATACTTCATTCTCTCAGTAGCGTTGTACATTTCACTTGGTCGTTTACAGCACTGTTAGCGTGCTACTATATGAATGTTCATACTTTATTCTCTCAGTAGCGTTGTACATTTCACTTGGTCGTTTACAGCACTGTTAGCGTGCTACTATATGAATGTTCATACTTCATTCTCTCAGTAGCGTTGTACATTTCACTTGGTCGTTTACAGCACTGTTAGCGTGCTACTATATGAATGTTCATACTTCATTCTCTCAGTAGCGTTGTACATTTCACTTGGTCGTTTACAGCACTGTTAGCGTGCTACTATATGAATGTTCATACTTCATTCTCTCAGTAGCGTTGTACATTTCACTTGGTCGTTTACAGCACTGTTAGCGTGGTACTATATGAATGTTCATACTTTATTCTCTCAGTAGCGTTGTACATTTCCCTTGGTCCCTTCCAACATCGTAAGCGTGCTACTATATAAAGGTTCATATTGCATTCTCTCTGTAGGTTTATTTTTCATTTCACTTGTCCTATATAGCCAATGTTAGCTTACTGTTGCTTCTTTCAGCAATTTACTATATGAAGGTATTCATAAAAAGCGTATAATATTAATAATCACCATTATTATTTTGTATACACAAATACATTATCTGCGAGGCTAGGAGAGTCTAGTTACTTACCATGAAAGTGTATTGAAGATTTGATAGCGGTCGATTAGTTGAAAAACGTCAATCAAATAAGATAAGGTTAACATTTTGGTTAACAAATAGTCAGTATGGTTCTTAATTATAAAACTTTTTTTTCAAAACCTTCTTTTATATAACTTCGATTTATTTATTTATTTATTTATTTATTTATTTATTTATTTATTTTAGTTTGATTTCAAAAATTATCTATGCCATTTTTTAGGCGAAGGACAAACCGTAGGAGAGATAGCTCTAATAAAAGAGGATTGTATCCGTACAGCGAGTGTTGTTGTCGACGAGGACACGGACCTGATGGTCGTGGATAGAACACTATACAACCGATCAGTCAGGGATGTATTAGAGAGGGAGTTTAACGAGAAAACGGAGTTTGTAGAAAACAACCCGTTATTCCACACATGGCCCCCTAGACAGAAGAAGTCTATGGCAATAGCGTTAAAGAAGGAATCGTACCAGTACGGGGCACCTGTTACCAAACAAGGGCATACAGTCGACAATATATATTTTATATTACAGTAAGTACCAAATGTAGAATATACATTTAAATGATGCCAAAGCTCCATCGAGCAGAATAAATTTATATCAAAAAGCATTAATGGGTGTGTCATATACCATTTTTGAATTTAATCATAAATCATACATTTAATTTAAATTTAATCATACATTCAAAAATAGTATATGACAGGTGTGTACAAGACTGGAGTTCGTTTGTCCAAATTTTAGTTAGCTTAACCATTTGATTGCATAAGTGTTCTTTAATGATGGATATAGCTATGTGCTAAATATGATTTTTCTATAAAAACGAGATATTAGTATTCAAAATTTCCACATATGTTTTTTTAAATGTGTCAATTTACATGTAATTTCAAAATTAGCACATGGTAATACCACTCACCATTTAGTAAACTTCACCAAACTATAACAATTGTTAGATGAATAAGCAACAACGCATTTTCTATAAATACATCTTCCTGTAGACTTCAAATTGATCGGTAATATTCTTTATTATACACCAAATCATGCGAATTTTATATTCACATTTTGATAAGATGGAGGTTGGGGTTAACACCACATTTATACAAAGTTTACTTAAACATAATGTTGACGATTCAACAAATGCATTGGAGTATACCAGGGGTATTCCCTAACGCCGCTTAAATGAATGTTTGCTCAGAAATTCGAAACTTAAAAACTAAACAAGTTCTTGGCAATAGCCAGTGTTTTAATACATGAAGCAACAAAAGACAGAAGCAAGTAAACCCAACAAGACACAAGAATCTCTAAAAACAAAACCCCAGACTTGAAACGGTCAATGAAGATAATGAAAAAAGTGTCACGTACTCAAGTTGTCATACTATTATAGGGCTTTCGAGCATCCCACTTATTTTACAACCACAGGTCCATACATCCACAGTGTGGAATAAATCTAGAAAATAGTCAGAATTTTCGGAACACATTATCAAAAATTGATATTGATAACAAATACAAATATGACTTCTATAGTAAACAATAACGTAAAGTATTGACATGATAATTACTATTTTAGTACTTAATATATCGATAAGTTATTTGACTTATATTGATATATTCGTTAAGGGCTATATAAACCAGTGTTTGTTTGGTTCACGACAATGGCAGACGACACGTTATGTATGTTTGCTGGAATTAAGTTGTTTCATGTAAAATAGTTTTATAAACATTATTTGACTGCGTCATGTTAATCCTATATTTAGTTAAGTCAGGACATTTAGTTAAGGCAACAATGATTTGTTTATTGAAAAATAAAGCAATTTGTCTGATAATTAGTATAATTAGTTAATTATGTAATTATAGGTTCAATTTTGATTGCGTTTAATTTGACACACTGTTTAACAACACACTCGTTATAAACGTTTAACAAGCCTTTCACGGCTATAAGTCATCAGAATGTCAGAAAGATAACATCACGAATGATATTTTATAAGCTTTTTAAAAATAGACACTGTTTGTTGATGGTTTGGTAAATTAGGACTTATTACAATTTTATGATATGCAGGTTAATAGAACGCTATTTTCAAGATTTGTATGCTGTTGTGTTGGTCGGTTGTAATGTTGTTTAATGCAACATCAGCAATTTTTAAGCTATTCACTACAAGAACAAAATTATTTATCTTGAAAGATAAATTTTAGAACAAGTTCACGTGTTTATGAGGTGTGCGAGTATGTATCATGGTCCGTCTTGTACTCATGGCGACTTTTTGTTAAAAAGCTAGTAGCCCGAATTTCCTTTACACCTTAACACGAGGCCAGCCTACCCACTGTGCATAAAGTGTGTTAGGATCAGAGGAAATCGTGCCAAGTGGCTAGCTTACCAATTTATTATACCACAGACATACATATCACTTAACCAGCCACATTATCCTGTCACATAGTTAACCAGTGATATACTCTGTCCTTCTATAAAAGGCTTCAAGCAAGGAAACAGTATCTCAAATTTTAATGTCTTATACATGATTTGGCCTGGGTTTGAACCCCCTGACCTCCTGCTCCCGATGCAGACGCTGTACCACTGAGTCACCGAGGCGGTATGCTGGTTGGATGCTTGTTATAGTAACATTATCATTTTCTCCATTATATGTTATGTGTTTTCTCGTCTCGTCTTTACTAGCTGTTTCTGTAATTTACTTATTGTTTCTTTGTTTCTTTGGTTGTTACAAGGTTCATATTTTAAAAGTTACCAATAACTGGCTTATTAATGTTGATGTTTTGAATACACAATCCGTTAATTGCTATAATTCAGAGACCGGATGTCAATAATAATTCTGTGCTATTATCTTTAAGCCTCAAGATTATAGATCTTAGCAGATCTTGCTTGGGAATTAGTTTAACACGGAAATTAGTTAATTAGACAAAAACTCCTCATTTGGAGATAACATCGGGCCACTTGTCACGTTTAGAAATTTTGTTCAGTAATTTTTTTCAATGTTCATTCAACTGTATTAGTTATTTGTTAATACAAAAATGACAAAAAAGGAACATAGCATTGTAACACTACAGATTCATTCATAAACAATAACAATGTAACATGTTTTCAAAAATAAATGGCGAAATTATCTAATCAAGGCATGACATTATAATCCTGATAATTGATAAAAATAAAAAACAAACCGGTCAGACCATTGTAACCCCCATAGATGACAGAAACAGGGGTGCAGAACAAAAAAAAAGAAAGAAAAATATACAAACAATATTAAAACAACAATGTGTTAATTTTGTGTTTTTGCAGGTCTATACTTATTTACAACATTGAAATATTTAAAATGACCTATCCCTAAATACCTGACATACCCCCAACAAATCTTAAAATAAGATATAGATAGATATAAAACCCAATAAAACGCTATATAAAGAAATTGTTTGTTATAAACCTTGATGAAAAACAATAAACTCGAATTTGTCAAAAGATTATTACAACTTAGTGTGAAAACAGCATTGAAATGACTTTTAATATAAACACATAGTTCATTTTGTAAATGACCTGTCATAAAACGGAGAATTCAGGCGGTAGATTTCAGACTATAAAATGTCCAATGACATATCTAGTTTTGACCATGTTGATTTTTTAAACTGACACTTAACCATCTTGAAGAGAATATTTTATGATATCAATAAATTTTAGAACAATTTCTAAAATCTAAAACGTATTTTTATTCTAGCATACATCAAAGTGCTTGAAATCGGTTGATTCTACATTTATGATCGCAATATATAGCCTGAAATGTGTCAAAACCTTCATTATTATACCCGTGTTAACAAGATTTAATTTTCTGCCAACAATATACAAGCATATAAAAATATTCCGATGTTTCTTTTTTTAAAAAAAAATAACAATTAACAGGAAGATCATTAAGTAATTAAGTAAGTAATTTTTTTATTAAAGTGACATATGTAAACATTAATATATTTTACATACATAATTCTATCTTATATACACCCGGCCCATCGGGCCTATAAGTCACCTAAGATATGAACAAATCAGAATCTTAGTTCACTATGACAGTGCAAGATAAATGTACCAAAACGAATACTAGTATCATTAAATAACGTACATATATTACGGTTGCATAATATTTTTATTTTCTATAAATACAATTATTGTTGTCTTTTATTCAAATAATTGTGATTATTGTCTATTATTTATATGATTTTTGTTTTGTTTTGTTTTTATTATGTTTGTTGTCTGTTTTGTTTCATTTTAGAGGTGAACTGGAGATTATTATGGACTTGGCGTCTCATAAGACACAGTACCCGACACTCTGGGACGAAATGACACAACTTCTTCCCGAGTTACTTCCAAAGTAAGATATGAGAGAGAGAGAGAGAGAGAGAGAGAGAGAGAGAGAGAGAGAGAGAGAGAGAGAGAGAGAGAGAGAGAGTGTGTGTGTGTGTGTGTGTGTGTGTGAATATTTATAAAAGAGAAAAAGAAGAGATATATTTGTGTTAGCTTTCATTGAATGCATTACGTAATTTAATACACAGTGTTCACCTTTACCAAGTACATATCGCAAAATATTATACTAAACTTCAAAAGAACTAATATTTTTAATTGTAAACAAAGATTTAAAATACAAACTATTTCTAACAAATTTATTGTTAAAAAAAGGATACAAACCTAATGCTTATTAGGCTATTAATTCTTACCTTAATGCAACTAGCAAACAAACATACGCCCATTATTAACACAGAAATATGTTTTTATTACAAGTTAAGCATTCAATAAATACAACGCACTGCACCGGCTAACATTTATGTTTTCAAATATATGTCACTCCAAAATAAAAAAAAATGCCACCTTACTTTTTAGGTTAAATACCCGTATTTCTAAAACAGACAATGCTGGCTAACATTTTTATTCAAAAATATCGTATGCTTCATCTAAAAAAACTAAGTACTTTTCTTCTCCTTTTTTTCTTAATTTTTTTTTATCATTTTTAAATTTTTTTCTTTCTTTCTTTTCTTTTTTTTTTATTTTTTTTTTAATTTTTATTTTTATTTTTTTGGTTTTGAATATACAGCGGCATCGGAAAAAGTGATCTAATTGGCACGGTAACGGTTCTCACTGCTTAGGTTCGAATCACGCTCAGGCAGATCCTAGTGTGAGAAGGTTTCTGAGTTCGCTCTCATGGTTTTTACGTGCTCTCCGATTATCACTACCATTCCAGAACTGATTGTATTGATATAATGTGACAAAATCTTCACTTGGGCGTAAAACACCTTTATTTACAAAATTTGTGGTCTCAATACCTCAACTAAAAAACTTCACCGTCTAACCTTTGGTAATTCAAATATCCACAGCTCAGTCTCTTATTGCAACTGCAACCGCTAACCTGTTTTATTAAAACCTAAAAAAAATCACTATGCCCTCGCTTTGTGGACCTCCGAAGGCTCAGCGCAGTGAAGCGTTCGACTCCAGAGCGGGAAGTCGTTGGTTCGAACCCCGGTTAGGTCAAATATAAGACTTTAAAATTTGAAACGAGAGCGAGACGTCGTTGGTTTAAACCCCAGCATTGGTATACCTAAGATTTTAACATTGAGGCATTGCTTCTTCGCCCTGGTGCCAGGAAAATGTTACTAGGGGGTGGTATGTTGTTTGTGGCATACTGACCCGCTAAGCTAGCATCTTACCAAAAAGCAGCCTGCGTTAGTACACGGCAGGCCATAAATACGCACTCGGACAACACATGTATACATGAACTTGTCATCCATAGAAATTAATAACACACCGTCGTCTCGATGTTGTAAAAATTGCCGATGTGACGTTTAACAACATTCTAACAACGAGAACATCGTCATAATCGCCATCAACAACATAATCATCATCATCATCATCAACAACAACAACAACAACATCAGATCTTTGTTGTCTCAAATATTGACAACTCAAAACCCTTTTGATCTTAAATATAATCTCTAACTACACCGGTTAACCCTTGTGGTCTCAAATATTTAAAATCAAACTCATCATACGAGGCTAGATAAAATTTAAAGTTTTACTAATGCATCTTAGTAGAGGAGTAATCTCGAAATATAAATTCGTTTTACCGGATAGATTTTTAAAAAAAAATTTATCCGCTGGCCATTGAACCTATACAATACCAATTTATCAAATCTTATAAATATTTATGGATTAAAATACATATTCCATTACACTTTGATTAAATAGAGTTTCTCATGTTTCGGATTTTATTTATTGAATTTTCATTGAAATGTATCACTCCCATGGTGCGACATGTAGCCCAATAAAACAGGCTTCATAATAAAATCCGTTGTGAATACTGGCTAATTGCACAGCTGATTTAGAGCTAACAATGTATTTTTATTTTCTTCACCTTTATTCACATATATACTTGATCTTATTGAATGCGTTTATACCAAATGTTAAACATTAATCCATAAATATTGAAAGGAAATTTAATATTTGATTATTAAGTCAACCGTTATGTGATGTATGATATATGATGTCAGTTGCACGTGGATAGAAATCTAAACAGGAATCGCGATACCGAGAGTTTAAAACTACACTGATTCGTATAACCTCTATATTGATATTTCCCCAACTTTATTTCTGACCAATTAGACCACAGACAACAACTTTACGTTCTTTATTCGACTGGTAAATTATTCTCAACACGACCTTCGTGAACAACAGTCATTTCAGAAGTAACAAGCCTGTTATTTGACACTTTACCTGTCGAATGACAATAACAAATGTTTTATTTACATTCTGTAATTTGATTGGTCACAAATTAAGGCGGGGAAAATAATTGAAGAGCCTCTTGCTCGACAGAAAACAACAAGTCGAATGCGGACAGTGATTTGGCTACTTTTCTGTTCAGGTGTAAAGTTATAAAAAAATTAAAATTAAAAACAGTCAAGACAATAAAATAATAATTAAAAAAAAAATTATAAAAATAAATACCGCCACAGCTAACGATAGGCAGAAGAACAAGACAAGACAATAATCATATATATTGAGGAGAATTCTGGTCATGAAACTCTCGACAATTCAGTAGTAAACGTTTGTTACAGTTGTTGTGAAGGTCTCTTATTCCGTCAAAAAAGTGGTTCGCATTTCAAAAGATGATTCGCATGATTATGTTCGTTCTATTAATTAACCTATTAATTAAGAGAGAGAGAGAGAGAGAGAGAGAGAGAGAGAGAGTATGTGTGTGTGTGTGTGTGTGTGTGTGTGTGTTTAAATTGCAACTTAAATCGCAATTTCCATAAACACTAACCACACTTCCGATACTATAGACTTTGAGATAGATACTAGTTATATATCAATCTATCTATTAGACTGACTTGTCTTGTTTATTTGTGGTAAAAAAAATTAGAATATATTTAGTAAATAAGGAGTAGTGTGTTTTTGTGCATAAATTGTTTTAAAGAAGCCTAAAAGGCAATATAGACTCTTGCATTCGTAAATGGATTGTTTTAAGGTTTAAAATCACCTGTTTCAACTAAAACTAAGATTCTGCAATTGTCACTAAAAAGTTCTAACTCAAAAATGTTTAATTTTGTAATAAATAATCCTTTGTCTATTTAAAATCAAATGGTAAAAAAATTAATGTCATCAAATTGTCACATACTAGTATAGTAGATTGTGTTTAGGAATTTGTACCTCAATAAACTGATCAAAATCTAAAGTACCTCATAAACACTATCAATAATAATAATAAAAAAAAAGACTTTTAATTTTTTTTCAGTGATTATGGTTTAAACTACACACCGTATGAAAAGCTAATACGCAAAAGGAGCAGTCATAAGCCGCACCAGATGTGTTTACTTGGTGCTAATGAAGTAGTCGGTAAGTAATGGCGTTTATTAGGTGCTAACGTAGTAGTCGGTAGGTAATGGCGTTTATTAGGGGCTAATGAAGTAATCGGTAAGTAAGGGTGTTTATTAGGTGCAAACGTAGTAGTCGGTAGGTAATGGCGTTTATTAGGGGCTAATGAAGTAGTCGGTAAGTAAGGGTGTTTATTAGGTGCTAACGTAGTAATCGGTAAGTACGGGTGTTTATTAGGTGCTAACGTAGTACTCGGTAAGTAAGGGCGTTTATTAGGTGCTAACGTAGTAATCGGTAAGTAAGGGCGTTTATTAGGTGCTAACGTAGTACTCGGTAAGTACGGGTGTTTATTAGGTGCTAACGTAGTAGTCGGTAAGTAAAGGCGTTTATTATGTGCTAACGTAGTAATCGGTAAGTAAGGGCTTTTATTAGGTGCTAACGTAGTAATCGGTAAGTAAGGGCGTTTATTAGGTGCTAACGTAGTACTCGGTAAGTACGGGTGTTTATTAAGTGCTAACGTAGTAATCGGTAAGTACGGGTGTTTATTAGGTGCTAACGTAGTACTCGGTAAGTAAGGGCGTTTATTAGGTGCTAACGTAGTAATCGGTAAGTACGGGCGTTTATTAGGTGCTAACGTTGTACTCGGTAAGTACGGGTGTTTATTAGGTGCTAACGTAGTAATCGGTAAGTACGGGTGTTTATTAGGTGCTAACGTAGTACTCGGTAAGTAAGGGCGTTTATTAGGTGCTAACGTAGTAATCGGTAAGTAAGGGCGTTTATTAGGTGCTAACGTAGTACTCGGTAAGTACGGGTGTTTATTAGGTGCTAACGTAGTAGTCGGTAAGTAAAGGCGTTTATTATGTGCTTCCTAAGTCGCATGTTAGTAAGGATACGGACGAAATACGTCACAAAGAACATCAGTTTTGGTTAAAACGTCGCCATTTCCATTTTGTAAGATCTCTATAGGAACAACAGATTTCCTTCTACAGAAATAAATTGTAATAATCCCGGAGGTGCAACTAGACTCGATTTCACAATTATTTCTTAAGATTTTCTTTAGCTTAAAATTAGCCAGTTTTTGTGATCTCTTTCTAAATACAAATGCTATAAGCTTGAAGTGATCTTCAAAATTACACTTAAATTCCTGAATATTACCAATTAATCTAATTATTAAGATTTCAAATTTGCAAGATTAAAGTTAAGGAGAATCTTAGTTAAGGAATGATTGTGAAACCGGGACCAGGTACGTGAAAAATACTTAATTCAAGTTTATTGTTTTTTTATGACAATTAGGCAGAATTCACCGTGACTTCAACAGTAATTAAGTCAGAATGTTTATTAAGTGCTAAGGTACTTATCAAGTGGTCGGTTATTTACCTTAGCACCTGTTGAACAATTAAGTAAGTTTAGTAGGGAAATGAGTTGATAGTTTATGACACTAGTTTTTTTTTCGACGTTTTACTAACCGATTTTAGTAATTTATAATTCTAAGAATAATTTGTATAATTTGTGATTCTAAGAAAATTGTTTTAAATGTAAGTCACATTTTTTCCTACACAACATAAAGTTTTTAATTATTAGCATCTCTGATTTATCAATTTTAAAATCAGTAAATCATATCGCAAATTTATGTAATGAATATGTTTTATTCTTGAAAAGTGTGTAAAAATGATAAACAATAATAATTTTTTATATATCATGGGGAATAACTCAAAAGAAAAAAACCACTGCGGTAGCTCAGTTGGTAGAGTGCTCGCTCCGTTAAGTTGTAGGTCATGGGTTCGAACTCCGACCGGCTCTAACTCAAGACTTGAAAGTGGGTAGTGACTGTTCTATCGCCAAGCACTCGGCATGCATCACGGTTGTTTCGGATGGGAACTTAAAATAAACGAGGTCACGAAAGGCGTGGCACGATAAAGAACCCTGCTGTGTAATGCCATCAGCGCAACGCACAGGCAAAATATCTGCACTTCGCCATAGCTGGCGACGTCTCGATATTTAAGTGAAATATTCTTGACTGGGATGTTAAACACTCAACTTAAAAGAAAAACATATTCTATAAAGCACATCTGTGTACATTGATATAGAGAGATTACATGTACGTGATGTACAGTACAGGCCTGTCGAAAGTTTAAAGCTGAGTTGACGAAAAGGAGCCGAGACTCGGCTGTCGAGACGAGCTGCAAAGTCGGCACTAATTCCGCACTAAAGTGTTAAACTTTCGACAGGCCTGTACTGTAGTTTGACCACCTTCAGTTTTCCCGATGGCCTCCTTATATTAAAACACATTTTTGGAAAGACATCAACAACGCGTTGTATAGAGAACAAAACCGCAGGTGCTCTAAAATTACCCAATATAAGTACTTGTGTACTTGATATATTTTAAAGTATTGTTGTTATTCGCCCTAAAATTGGCTTGTTCAGATTGCAGTGAAGACAAAACACAATCGAGAGAAATTGTGTATTCAGAAAAATGTTTAGAAAGTTATAATTACAAGCCGGAATAGACAGCCGAATTTGTGTGTGTTGGCATCAGAATTATGATGTTATTGACAATATGATATAAACTACGGATTCATCGTTTTTCTTTAAAATAAGCAAACGCTTACTTAGTGTTTGTTTTTCTTGATTCTACAAATAATCAAGTCCAAAAATATATATTTTTTTTAAAAAATGAGTTTTCAGCAAGTGTTTTTCTTATTTCGGTCTTTTTTCCTCGAGCTTTTGGTTTTTGTTTGTTTTTTTTTTTTGTTGAATTCTAATCACAGACACACACACACACACACACACACACACACACACACACACACACACATATATATATATATATTCAAGAAAGAAAGATCTCTTCTCTAGAGATACTTTTCAAGAATGCTTTGTTCTTCATGGTTGACATTTTTGAAATATATAAATATAAATACACCTTTCACGTTTTATCTACAGGTGCTGTAGAGGTTAACCTGGGATTGAAAACCTATTTCGAGACCTCAACAGTAACCAGACAAACGGAAGTACTAGTTCTTAGTACTGGAAATTATCATCGGCTTTTCAGCAGAAAGGTTTCTAGCCAATCAGTTGAAATTTTGAAGGAAATGTTAACTATGCGGCTATATTTATACATACACAGAAGTGAACTGTCCTCAAAAAATGCGCCATTGCTCAAATATTTGACCTTGAAACTAAGGGACACAGATGCTTTGAAAAATCTAAAATCTAAAAAGAAAAAGAGGCAGTTACAACCGGATTTGTACGATTACGATAACGAATTTTACTATGGATATTACGGATTTAGACGTTACCACAAAGCTGAAGATGATATTGTTAACTTAATGAAGTTATTAGATATCCCATATTTCGGATTTGATTACTCGTTACCGGAAGTAGAAACTAGTACCAGTGTCGTCACAGATATTGAAACAAGAAAAGATGATTGGATAAGAAGAAGCAAAGGTGTGATAGAAAATGAGCGACCAAAGACGGCAGCAGTCAAGGAAAAGAAACGATACATCGTAGAGGTATATCTTATATATTGTGATTTTTTAACAATAGACATCATATTGAGGTATTATTAAAGCCATTACATAAATAACTAGGGGCATTAATGCAAAGAAAGCTGAAAACGTATACACTCTTATAAAACTCGCTTCTTTGATGTAATATCTATAACATATTTGGACAAATTACATCCATTGACAAGGTGATTAGTATTCACTAACAAGGTCAGTATTACTCAATGACAAGGTCAGTAGTATCCGATGACAAGGTTAGTAATATTCAGTAACAAGGTCACAACAACTTAGTGCAAGGTCACAACAACTCCGTTAAAAGGTCACGAGAATTCTGTGAGTCATTAGTGCTTGGTAACAAGGTCAGTAGTATCCGATGACAAGGTTAGTAATATTCAACGACAAGGTCACAAAAACTTAGTGCAAGGTCACAACAACTCCGTTAAAAGGTCACGAGAATTCTGTGAGTCATTAGTGCTTGGTAACAAGGTCAGTAGTATCCGATGACAAGGTTAGTAATATTCAACGACAAGGTCACAAAAACTTAGTGCAAGGTCACAACAACTCCGTTAAAAGGTCACGAGAATTCTGTGAGTCATTAGTGCTTGGTAACAAGGTCAGTAGTATCCGATGACAAGGTTAGTAATATTCAACGACAAGGTCACAAAAACTTAGTGCAAGGTCACAACAACTCCGTTAAAAGGTCACGAGAATTCTGTGAGTCATTAGTGCTTGGTAACAAGGTCAGTAGTATCCGATGACAAGGTTAGTAATATTCAACGACAAGGTCACAAAAACTTAGTGCAAGGTCACAACAACTCCGTTAAAAGGTCACGAGAATTCTGTGAGTCAGTAGTGTTTTGTGACAAGGTCAGAAGTGCTTTGTGACAAGGACACTAGTCCTGTAACAAGGTAACAAGAACTTAGCAACAAGGTCACAAGAACTCACGTCATAAGGTCAGTTTTACTCAGTCGTAAAGTCACTTGTATTGTTCTGTAAATTCATACTATTTTTGAACATTTATTACGCAGACATAATTTAAAATTAGTGAACAATGAATGAAGCGGGGTTATTGTGTTTTATACCCAATTAAAGATACTTTGAGTTATATCGAGGCGGTCAGTTCTGGAATGGTGGAGGAAACCTGAGTGTTCTAAGAAAACCACAAACCACAAACCTTTCACGATTAAACCAAGGTGACAGGCACCGTAATTGTAATAACTTAGACACCTTTTCACATTAAAAAATCTACCAATCTCAATCAGTATTTAAGTTCTTTTTTGATTGATTAAAAATGAGTTATTATTTGTTAATCAAGCTATATTAAAGCTATTTATGATTAGGGAAATTACTAAGCTATTGTTTTTAATTTCTAAATTTATAATACAAATACCAGTTAAATTTTGATGTGCCAGATGTGAACATTTCGGAAATTAATTCCTCATCAGTGACACTAAGACCGAAAAGTTTGATACATAAAAATATATAAGCCAAACAGTTGAAAATAATGAATCTAAAGTTTCAAAATTATATAAACCCAAATCCAGTTAAGGAATGCTTTGCATGAGGGAACAAAACTTAGTTTTAAATAAATCTCAAATTTTAGACGACTGAAAATTTTGTTAAATGGTACATTTTCTGACAGCACAAAGTACTGCCTACTGAGTTATGGATACCCTCGGGGAGTTTTACTCCACCAGCAGCGGTAAGTTATTAATTGATGAAGTAATTTACTTGGTTGTTGGTTTATTAAAGTTTCTAAGTTGATTGTTTTTACTATTTCAGGCTTTAAACGAACCACCAAAACTAGAGACATTGTTACGTGCAAAAACGGTTATCTGACAACGGCAGTTCCTCATTAGCGCAAAATAAACGAACTTTGAACAAGATAAATCTGATCAGGAAAACCTCGTTCATTGCCACTTTATTGTTCTGTTATATTCAAGACAACTTTTGAAAAAAAAAGAAACACGCTTTTGTATTTTTAAATACCTTAGTGATAAGTGAGATGGCAAATTTATCAAGGGTATTTTAATTTACTATATTTTGGGGATTTGAAAGGTGGTAAAATTACCAAGCGGGGTCATACTTTACGTTTATAACCAACACTGGAGAGGAGAGTTTGGAGTGTCAAGTATGTGCCTACACTTGCCTACATTGTTGTTATTGTACTTCCTCATCTTAATTCATTAAATTTGTTTACACAATTCAAATTGTCATGACAAATCGTGATTGTATACCGATTCTTCTCGACTTTTTGTCTTGTAAGCAGTTTATTTTATGGTGGTGCTAATAAAAAATAAGATCTTGATTTTATTTTTGTTTGTTAAGATACTGTTTAAACTTCAGTGTTAGGGATTCTTAGTCACTGTTTTTTTACAATTAAACTGCACTGCTAGGAATGTTTTGTCACTGTTTTTGTACCGTTTGAACTGCAGTGCTATGGATGTTTAGTCACTGTTTTTGTACCGTTTAAACTTCAGTGTTAGGGATGTTTAGTTACTGTTTTTGTACCGTTTAAACTGCAGTGGTAGAAATGCTTTGTCACTGTTTTTGTACCGTTTCAACTGCAGTGCTAGGGATGTTTAGTCACTGTTTTGGCACCGTTTAAACTGTAGTGCTAGGGATGTTTAGTTACTGTTTTTGTACCGTTTAAACTGCAGTGCTAGGGATGTTTAGTCACTGTTTTGGCACCGTTTAAACTGCAGTGCTAGGGATGTTTAGTCACTGTTTTGGCACCGTTTAAACTGTAGTGCTAGGGATGTTTAGTTACTGTTTTTGTACCGTTTAAACTGCAGAACTAGGGATGTTTAGTCACTGCTCGTGTAACGCTTAAACTGCGTCGTTAAGAATGATTAGTCACGGTTTTTGTATTGCCTATACTACAATGCTAAGGATGTTTAGTCACTGTTCGTGAACTGCTTAAACTGCAGTGCTAGAGATGTTTAGTCACTGTTTTTGAACCGTTTAAACTGCAGAACTAGGGATGTTTTGTCACTGTTTTGGCACCGTTTCAACTGCAGTGTTAGGGATGTTTATTCACTGTTTTTGAACCGTTTAAACTGCAGAACTAGGGATGTTTTGTCACTGTTTTTGTACCGTTTCAACTGCAGTGCTAGAAATGTTTTGTCACTGTTTTTGTTCCGTTTAAACTGCAGTGCTAGAAATGTTTGTCACTGTTTTTGCACCGTTTAAACTACAGAGCTAGGGATGTTTAGTCACTGTTGTTGTATCGTTTAAACTGCAGAGCTAGGGATGTTTAGTCACTGTTTTTCTTCCGTTTAAACTGCGGTGTTAGGAATGATAAGTCACGGTTTTTGTATTGCTTATACTACAATGCTAAGGATGTTTAGTCACTGTTAGTTTACCGCTAAAACTGCAGTGCTAGGGGTGTTGAGTCATTGTTAATGAACCACTTAAACTGCAGTGCTAGGGATGTTGAGTCACTGTTAATGAAGCACTTAAACTGCAGTGCTAGGGATGTTGAGTCACTGTTAGTGAACCACTTAAACTGCAGTGCTAGGGATGTTTAGTCACTGTTAGTGAAAGGCTCAAAATGCAGTGCTATGGATGTTCAGTCACTGTTAGTGAACCACTTAAACTGCTGTGCTAGGGATGTTCAGTCACTGTTAGCGTACCGCTAAAACTGCAGTGTTAGGGATGTTCAGTCACTGTTAGTTAACCGCTTAAACTTTGGTGCTAGGGATGTTCAGTCATTGTTTGTGAAACGCTAAAACTGCAGTACTAGGGATTTTGAGTCACTGCTGGTGAAGATTTTTGCCATATTGAAGATTTGATGAAAACTGACTAAACAACTTAAATCAAACCGGAAGCGGAAAAGCTTTTATTTATTGTGGTTCTCTCTGCCAATTATCTTATTTACAACCTTATCTCTCTGCTTCTTTGTGTATTTTAGCTACAAGGTCTTTGTAAATTATTTTTAAATCGTTGGTCTTGCAGAAGCTTCTCACGCAAGGCGGAAGAAAATTATATTGCCCAACCATGTAACATTTTTTGTAAACGTTGTAGGTTTTTACAATAAACATACGTACTTTATTTTAAGTATTGTCAATAAATACTTTACAAAAATGGCGTATGTACATTACATAGCAGAAAGTCTGTTTAAAATCTTGTCTTTAATTACATATTACCATTCTTTGTATCACATTAGTCAACAAAAATGAAACGAAACAAGATTAGCTAAAATGCATACTTGATGTTTCCACTGTAACTAAGAACACAAAAATAACACACAAACGAAATAAGAAAACAATACAAGTTAACGTTTTGGTTTTTATTTATATATGATGTAAAACTCCTGACTATGTGCGAGCACTTGGTCTAGTTTAAAGTTTTAAAAGGGTCCCAATACCCCAACTACAACATACTAAACAAAACAAACGTCGTTTGATATCAACCCTCGTAACACAGGTCTGATTGTGTTACCGACTTTTTCTTCATCTTTACATATTCTATATAAATAGATGATACAGCTGTTTACACAAGCCATGTAATAGCCAAAGTCAACAAAACTAACATAACAAAAACAAACCAGATAACGGACCGATATAGAGTTAATAACAGATAACGGACCGATATATAGTTAACAACAGATAACGGACCGATATATAGTTAATAACAGATAACGGACCGATATATAGTTAATAACAGATAACGGACCGATATATAGTTAATAACTAAAACGGACCGATATATAGTTAATAACAGATAACGAACCGATATATAGTTAATAACAGATAACGGACCGATATATAGTTAATAACAGATAACGGACCGATATATAGTTAATAACTAAAACGGACCGATATATAGTTAATAACAGATAACGGACCGATATATAGTTAATAATAGATAACGGACCGATATATAGTTAAAAACAGATAACGGACCGATATATAGTTAATAACAGATAACGGACCGATATATAGTTAACAACAGATAACGGACCGATATATAGTTAATAACAGATAACGGACCGATATATAGTTAATAACAGATAACGGACCGATATATAGTTAATAACTGATATTAAAACTTTTAATTTTCCTTCTTGTTTACATGATCATATATATGCGTATTATATATATGTAGCAATATGTTGAACTAACAAGTCCTTTCTAAGACCTGTTGCCTCTTTTCAAAGTTTATATCGATGCTTTCATTTTAGTAACAGCTACTTTCATTTTATTAAACTGGAGTGGTGTTATTTAGACTGGCAACCTCTCCCCCCCCTTACTCGCAACCTCTCCCCCCCCCCTTCAAAAAAGAAAAAAAATCAGCATCTCAGAATTTTCAGTCAAAGACCAAAGGGCAACGCTAGGTGTCGTTTTGATCCCGCTTTCTGTTTGGTAACATGCAAATTAAGCGTTCGTATATGCTTACCGCTTAAAAACCACTAACGAATGAAACAGATTGCTTTTTCTAAATTTATGCACGCAAACGGGGGTACTAGTATATCTGCTACAAGATCAATACAAGTGGCAATATGCCTCCAGGAGAGAAGGTGAAACGAAATAAAGTCGTAATTATACTTACTTTAAGTCCGTTTTGGTCAGGAACTTTGTTTACAATTACAATGTACTGGACAGGCCTGTCCAATTTAACAGAAGAATAATAAAAATTCGCTAACAAGGACACTTTACTATCAAATTTAGTTTCATTTTACCATTATCTAATGAAAACAAAAATAATGCTTCGTTATAGTTCTTTATGGTTATATTCCATATACACACACCGAAACTTGAGATATTCAATGCAACATATACAATACACTTTTATGATAAAAGCTAAAGACATGTATCAGTTATGAAAACAAATGATAAGTAACGGGAAAACGCCGAAAGGGACCTTTAGAAAATAAATTAAAAAGAAAAGCAAACTTCACAGCTGGAGTTCTATATGTCTTTCTTGTCCTGCATCTTCTTCCATATCCTGCGTACCAAAGTATATTTCTAAACAGTCTGTATTTTCGCCCGTAGCTTCTTTTTCCATATCGCTTATATCTTCGTCCGTATTTGAGGCTTCCATATCGACATTTCGACTTTCGTCGCCTTATTCCATAACGTTTTTTATATCGACGATTCTTCCAGCGGCTATTCCATGAAGCTCGCTTAAACCGGAAGTGTGTTTCAGATAATGGTATTGTGATGTTTTCGGGGTGTATTTGATGTACGTATTCTTGGTTTCCTTTATAGTCATTAGCTAGTTGATCACTGAAAATAGGACCTGCACTTTGTACCGCTCTGCCTCCAGAGAAACCTTTTGAATAAAGATTTTCAAACCTTTCAGGAACAGTATGGACATTGTGTATTGATGCTGTACATTGAGATTTATCTGAAATATACCAAAAGCTTAAAGATAAAATAATGACCAAACGATTGGCAGCAATGTTTATAATAATAATTACCATTTAGAATAGTTCATTTTAACTATTACAGTGCTTCTTTCCACCAAGGTTTTAATCATAGTTGATTGCAAATGGTAGCGTTTCCTCTATCATCAGACATGGCCGCCTCAATATACGTGAAAAAATCTTGAAAAAGGAATATATCTCTCTCTACTTCATTCGCCCCTTTGTTGTCGTTAATCCTTTTTCTACAAATTCATAATCATATCTTAGAAAACAAATCGATAAACGTTTGAGAGAAATATTCATGCATTGATACAAACGAAACATTTTCGCAAAACAATGATACTTGCCTTCTATTTCACCGTTTTTTTTCCCAGTGAATATTCAAGTCTATCATTGTAACATTTAATTTTTAACTAATTTATTTAAATCATGAAATAATAATTAAAGATATTAATAAAATACATGTATTAATATTTATTATTATTATTATTATTATTATTGTTGTTGTTGTTATTATTATTATTATTATTATTATTATTTGGATTTTCTTCTAACTTTGTGAAATAACTAAAATGCCGAAGTCATACCATGACTCTGAGGCGATTTCAGCGTTCAAGTGATGGAAAGCGTTTTTCTCAAAATATGTGCAGTGCCAAGCAAGACAATTTTCTGCAACTCCCGGGGACACGGGCCTCCTGGTATTTGCTGGAGGCGCTTATCCAGTCCTTTCTTGATGAGACCCAGGGCTCCAACCACCACAGGCACTGTTGTTGTCTTCATACCCCACATTCTAGACACTTCAATTTCCAGATCTTTGTATTTCGACAGTTTCTCTACTTCCTTGATGGATACATTCCGCTCAGATGGTACTGTCATGTCAATCATGATGCAAGTCTTTTCTTGTCTGTTTTTCATGATGATATCTGGCCTATTTGCAAGAATTTCTCTGTCTGTGTTAACAGGCATGTCCCAGAGGACTGTGATGTCATCATTTTCAGTTACTGTCTGTGGTTGGTGGTCATACCACTTTTCTGCTGCTGGGAGTTGATGGTGCTTGCATATTGTCCAGTGGATGTAGCCTGCCGCTTTGTTGTGCGGTGGATGTATTCTGTTATTGCAAGGGATGGGTAGCCTGAGACAATGTGTTCAATAGTCTCTTCAAATTGGTTACAGAGGCGGCATTTGGGGTCTGTGTCATCTTTGATGATCCGTTGATGGTAGGATCGTGTTGCTAGGCTTTGATCTTGTGCAGCGATCATCATTCCTTCTGTCTCGGCTTTCAAGCCAGCATCCTGTAGCCATTGATGTGTCTGCTCTTGTTCGACATCGGCTTTCTTGACTCTGTTGGGATACTGTCCATGCATTGGCTTTTCTTCCCATGTTGCTGTCAGTTTATTTAGACCACATTGCTTTGCCATTTGCTTGGTTTTTTTTTTTTTTGTGCATACTTTGTGACTTGTTCTTGGTCTTTCCTGTGCACTGGCGTTACATTTAATTCCTGCATGAACTTCTGAGACTCCCGTGACACAGAGTAGAGTTTATTATTATTATTATTATTATTATTATTATTATTATTATTATGATTATGATTATTATGAGAAGATATAGTATATCAACAAGTATTTTTTTACATAATTGGTTCCTTCTTAAGAAAAACAAAGAAACAAATCCCTATTTAATTACTAGATTATATGTTATTTTTTATTTTCAATAGAAGGAAAGTTGTAACTAAAAACGTGTACTTGTTCACAACTAATATAACTAAGAGCACAAAACGGTACAACATAATGATAAAACCTCGAAACAAGACATGTGAATGATAAAACCTCGAAACAAGACATGTCAATGATAAAACAGCCAAACAAGACATGTTAATGATAAAACAGCGAAACAAGACATGTCAATAATAAAAAAGCAAAACGAGATATGTCATTGATAAAACAGCGAAACAAGACATGTCAATAATAAAAAAGCAAAACGAGATATGTCATTGATAAAACAGCGGAACAAGACATGTCATTGATAAAACAGCGAAACAAGACATGTCATTGATTAAACAGCGAAACAAGACATGTCAATGATAAAACAGCCAAACAAGACATGTCAATGATAGAACAGCCAAACAAGACATGTCAATGATAAAACAGCGAAACAAGACATGTCAATGATAAAACGGCTAAACAAGACATGTCAATGATAGAACAGCAAAACAAGACATGTCAATGATAAACAGCGAAACAAGACGTGTCAATTATAAAACAGCGAAACAAGACATGCGAATGATAAAACAGCTAAACAAGACATGTTAATGATAAAACAGCGAAACAAGACATGTCAATGATAGAACAGCGAAACAAGACATGTCAATGATAAAACAGCGAAACAAGACGTGTCAATTATAAAACAGCGAAACAAGACATGCGAATGATAAAACAGCTAAACAAGACATGTCAATGATAAAACAGCGAAACAAGACATGTCAATGATAGAACTGCGAAACAAGACATGTCAATGATAAAACAGCCAAATAAGACATGTCAATAACAAAACGCCAACAAATACAAGAAATGACAAATACATTGAAACTACTATTTATAAAATTTAGGACTTCGGATAAGTACTGTAGATAATTTCTGGTGTTGTGGAACCGTCATGCTTAAATACTTAATTAGCCTTTTAAAAAAATTAAAAATTTAAAATATTCCGGAAACTGTCAAATCTATTCATTTTCCCCTTCTGACAAGTATGTTGAATAATAATGTGACTTTCTTCTAAATGATAGATTAATCTGTTATGTCGGTTAACTGCCACGTCGAAATGTTTTTAGTTTTTTTTTTATAGAAAATTCCAAAAATTTTGACATGACGTAGGATTGCACTAATTGAGGACATGATGTGATTTGAATAAAAATGTTCTCTTTATTATCTTTAAAGCTCAATGACCAACCAGGAACCGAAACTGGGTGGTTTAAAATTATAAATCTTTTATGTAATTTTTTTAAAAATTTTATCAGTTTCTAGTATCACGATTTTTTTTATTTATACAACGGAGGAGGAAAACATTTTAAGTGGATATTAGAATGTTTTTATACATTTGCTTATTTGCTAGTTATTAATGTTTAAAAATGCTTTAGTAATTAAGTGTATGGATAAATGGATAATAATAATAATAATAATAATAATCATCATCATCATCATCATCATAATAATAATAATAATAATAATAATAATAATAATAATAATAATGATAATATTCATATTAATAACAACATTACATGTAATAATAATTTTACTACTACTACTACTAATAATAATTATTATTATTATTATTATTATTATTATTATTATTATTATTATTATTATTATTAAATAATAATCTTTAAAAGCATCACAGCTTAACATATATATATAATTATAATATAGTATTGAATTTATGCAGAGTTGGCCATCGATTATAGTATGTTGGTAGAGATATTAGCCTTATATGTCTGTACGCTGGACATACCTACAAAAATGATATTCATTTTCTACCATACCCATTGTACAACACCGATAAAGCCTTTGGCTTCTGGAAACATTGACATAACTACCAGGTCCTAATTTCAAAATCATTCCTTAACTAATGTTTTCCTTAACTTAAATCTGGAAATTTTTAATATTAAATTTTAAGATATTCGTTATTTTAAGATGCCATTATGAAGATCATATCAATCTTATGACGTCTGCATTAGGTTGTGACAAAACAATAATTCGTGTTTCCAAATGGTATTGCCGATTTTTGCTAAGTTTAAGTTAAGGAAAATCTTAGTTAAGGAATGATTCTGAAACTGGGAACTGATACCGCAATTAATATGTAATTTGGATATTGTACAGATATTGTTACATCTTGCAATCATGTTTTCATATAACTTCTGGCATTTAGTGTAAATGCAATAAATCAAACTTCAGTTTCCTTTTTTTTTTTTTTTGCAAAACCTATCAGATATCCATATTTAAACATTACTTTTCAATGTGTTAGTACAACTCTAAAGTAGTACATTACATACAATGGAATTTAATCATAATAGAGAATGCATTACACGCAATTTTATTCTGAAGTTTTACAATAAATCTTTCTAAAAAAACATTTCCTTGTAAAGACCTATCTACATATTTTTTTTTACAATTTTTCAAATTGATGTAAATTTCGAATTTTTTTTTTTAAATCAAATTACTGTATATTCGGATTCTTTTTTTTAAATCTGAGTGAGGCTTACTCCTTTACAATTTTTAAAATCAAAATCAGTCGTAAAGAAATTTTGATCAAAGTAACTTTGATCAAACTTAAAATGTTTACATTTTCAAACATTTTTGTCAAAGCTTAGAGACAGAAAACATTCCCTAGTACTTACGATTTTATTTTTTGCGAGATATTGTTAGTTTACTTTGTTAACTTTTTGAATGTTTACCGCATGGGTGTAGCTTAAATGCTTGGCCTAGATTCATCGTTATCATCGATTCATCAAAGTTTACATAAAAAATATGGTAGGTTTCTACTTCAAAACTTCGTTATTAGTTTAAATAGTCTTAACATTCTTCAATCTTCAAAATGACTTTTGCCTCTACGGTAGCTCAGTTGGTAGAGTGCTCGCTTCTCATGTGGGAAGTCAGGGTTCGAACCTCGGTCGGGTCTGACCAAGACTTAAAAAGAAGTAGTGGCTGTTCTTTCGCCAAGCATTATGGATTTAGAGATGAAAGTCACAGAGTTCTTCGGATAAAACCTTAAAAACCGATGCCCCGTGTCGAACCCTAGCCGGGTCATACATAGGGCTTTAAAATTTTAGATATTGCTTCTACGCATGACGCTTGGCTATAAGTAGGATAGATTATCGACTGGTTCACCCATTGCCAGGATAATGGACTGGGGAGTTAAATGATTGCCTGGCTGAGCTAGCGCCTTACCAAATAATCTCATTGAGTACACGACAGTACACGACAGGCTATAAAACACACTAGCACATTACACGCAGGTACGCACACGCATACATGAAATTTTCTAAAATTAATCTTTTGAGATCTGTATTATTGCTCTCGTCGTGAATAGCTGAAAAAGTGTTGATGCGATGTTTAACAACATTGCAACATCAACAACCTTTAAAATAGAAAAAAAATCATATTTTTCATTTGTTATTATTTTTTATATTTCTATTTATCGATATATGTCAGGAGGTTATGTTCAGAAAACAATTTAAGGCAACATAAATATAATAAAAAGACTATGTGTGTGTGTGTGTGTGTGTGTGTGTGTGTGTGTGTGTGTGTGTGTTATAATTCAAAAGAGCCGATAAAAAACTTCTGTGTCGACTCGCGATTGTTACCAATTTCCCCAATGCGAAACAGTTTTTATAAAAAAAAAAAAGTTCGCAAATATCATAAATTTCAAATTTTTTAAGTATTTTGTGGTAAAACCATATTATATACGTGTATTTTATTATGACAAAATGATCGATTGAAACACAATTTAAGATTTAGACAGTTTCTTACCACGTGTTAAAATTTAAAAAAAATAAAAAATAGAAAATAGACTGTTTTGAAAAATGCGCCTTTATCAATTTGTCATCTATTAATTCCTGTTTTTGTAATTAATACGTTCAATCTTCAAAATTATATATTTTATATACATGTTATTGATTGTTTTGTAGAAAATTGTGTATTACATGATGTGAATTAACAATATGGAACCTTCTTGCCAAAACAAATAAATGTTTTCCCTTCCCCAAATATAGGTAAATTTTAGAAAATTTGTTTTGTTTTTGTTCTAGCTGGATTTGGATACATATAATTTTGGAACTTTAGATTCATTATGTATTTTGCAACTGTTTGGCTAATCAAACTTTTCGGCCCCTAGTGTCACTGATGAGGAATGATTTTCTTAAATGTGCACATATGGAACATCAAAATTTAGCAGGTATTTGTTATATATTTACTCATAAGTGTTCTGAACTAAGCGCGTTTCTTACCGATTAATTTTGGTTATACAGTGCAACTTCCGAAAACCGGCCCTTCTAAAAACCGATCACCTCCACATACCGAACACGCCAGACCGGTCCCGAATTTATCCTTCTTTGTTTATATTAAAATAAACTTCCATAAACCGGTCCCTCTGAATTCCGAATACCGGCCTTTTTTAAGTGCCGAAATCATGTAACATCTTAATAATTTACTTCCGAAAACCGGCCTTTGGGAGTCGCAATGCATCAATGAACCGTAACGGACAGCTGCTAATCCGATTACTGAAAAAACAACGGTATTGTAATGCGCTCATCATTGTACTGGTAGACTGGATTACCTGTTCAGATATACTTGAATAAATAATTGAATTAATTTTAATCTGTTTCTTTTATTGTTCGATAATCTAATTATTGCAATTATTGTCTTTCTGATGGTTTTAATTTCTTTATTTCGAGGTTTTTACCAGTCAAGTACCCCTCACTTGAATATGATGAAAACGTTTTATTATAATGTTTATATCACCCGCGCAATGCAAAATATATTAAGAAATATTTTTTTTATTTAAAACATCATTATTTTCTACGAAAGCCTATTAGGCTCATGAATAAAAAAAATTAAAAGGCGTAATAACGCGAAATAAAGGCGTAATAACGCGAAATAAAGGCGTAATAACGCGAATTGAAAGGCGTAATAACGCGAAATAAAGGCGTAATAACGTGAATTTAAAGGCGTAATAACGCGAAATAAAGGCGTAATAACGCGAAATAAAGGCGTAATAACGCGAATTGAAAGGCGTTATAATGAGAAATAGAGGCGTTATAACGCGAATTGAAAGGCGTAATAACGCGAAATAAAGGCGTAATAACGCGAAATAAAGGCGTAATAACGCGAATTGAAAGGCGTAATAACGCGAAATAAAGGCGTAATAACGCGAAATAAAGGCGTAATAACGCGAATTGAAAGGCGTAATAACGCGAAATAAAGGCGTAATAACGTGAATTTAAAGGCGTAATAACGCGAAATAAAGGCGTAATAACGCGAAATAAAGGCGTAATAACGCGAATTGAAAGGCGTTATAATGAGAAATAGAGGCGTTATAACGCGAATTGAAAGGCGTAATAACGCGAAATAAAGGCGTAATAACGCGAAATAAAGGCGTAATAACGCGAATTGAAAGGCGTAATAACGCGAAATAAAGGCGTAATAACGCGAAATAAAGGCGTAATAACGCGAAATAAAGGCGTAATAACGCGAATTGAAAGGCATAATAACGCGAATTGATAGGCGTTATAACGCCTTTATTTCGCGTTATTACGCCTTTATTTCCCGTTATTACGCCTTTCAATTCGTCTTAAAACCCCTTATTTCGTTTTATGACGCAAGTTGCTTACCATAATGGTGTGGAGGTCCAGGGTTTAAAGGTCTATTTTCCGACCCATTACATACATTATTAAAAGTCTCTCTGTGTGTGTGTGTGTGTGTGTGTGTGTGTGTGTGTGTGTGTGTGTGTGTGTGTGTGTGTGTGTGTGTGTGTGTGTGTGTGTCCTGCACATATACATTATATGTAATGTAATTAGTTTTTATATGTATAATTTCTATGAAAATTTAAAAAACTGTACATCATTCGATCCTGCGCTGAAATGAATAGTTATTTCTGAAACCGTTCCATTTGTCGATTTTAAAGTATTTTTCATAAAGAGTGTCTTTGTACACATGGCTATTTATGAATTAGATCCTGATTAACTTTTAATAGTGATTAAATGACATTTGTGTCTATCTTAGTTAATATAGACAGATCAAGGTTTATTCACTTTCATTTGCTTTAGGCTGTCTAAAAGAATTTAAACTAAAATCAATCTGTTTGTGGAAAGGGGTATTAACCTTTGGAAAGAAACGATTCTCAAGGAAAGTGACTGCTCTATATATATAGACAAAAAGGCATTATAACGCCTTTCACTTTGCATTATAACGCCTTTCAATTCGCGTTATTACGCCTTTCAATTCGCGTTATTATGCCTTTATTTCGCGTTATAACGCCTTTATTTCGCGTTATTACGCCTTTATTTCGCGTTATTACGCCTTTCAATTCGCGTTATTATGCCTTTATTTCGCGTTATTACGCCTTTCAATTCGCGTTATTATGCCTTTATTTCGCGTTATAACGCCTTTATTTCGCGTTATTACGCCTTTATTTCGCGTTATTACGCCTTTCAATTCGCGTTATTATGCCTTTATTTCGCGTTATAACGCCTTTATTTCGCGTTATTACGCCTTTATTTCGCGTTATTACGCCTTTCACTTCGCATTATAACGCCTTTCAATTCGCGTTATTACGCCTTTCAATTCGCGTTATTATGCCTTTATTTCGCGTTATAACGCCTTTATTTCGCGTTATTACGCCTTTATTTCGCGTTATTACGCCTTTCAATTCGCGTTATTATGCCTTTATTTCGCGTTATTACGCCTTTCAATTTGCGTTATTATGCCTTTATTTCGCGTTATAACGCCTTTATTTCGCGTTATTACGCCTTTATTTCGCGTTATTACGCCTTTCAATTCGCGTTATAACGCCTCTATTTCTCATTATAACGCCTTTCAATTCGCGTTATTACGCCTTTATTTCGCGTTATTACGCCTTTCAATTCGCGTTATTACGCCTTTCATTCGCGTTATTACGCCTTTATTTCGCGTTATAACGCTTTTATTTCGCGTTATTACGCCTTTATTTCGCGTTATAACGCCTTTATTTCGCGTTATTACGCCTTTATTTCGCGTTATAACGCCTTTATTTCGCGTTATTACGCCTTTATTTCGCGTTATAACGCCTTTATTTCGCGTTATTACGCCTTTATTCGCGTTATAACGCCTTTATTTCGCGTTATTACGCCTTTATTTCGCGTTATTACGCCTTTCAATTCGCGTTATTATGCCTTTATTTCGCGTTATAACGCCTTTATTTCGCGTTATTACGCCTTTATTTCGCGTTATTACGCCTTTCAATTCGCGTTATTACGCCTTTCATTCGCGTTATTACGCCTTTATTTCGCGTTATAACGCTTTTATTTCGCGTTATTACGCCTTTATTTCGCGTTATAACGCCTTTCAATTCGCGTTATTACGCCTTTCATTCGCGTTATTACGCCTTTATTTCGCGTTATTATGCCCTTATTTCGCGTTATAACGCCTTTATTTTGCGTTCTTACGCCTTTATTTCGCGTTTTTACGCCTTTCAATTCGCGTTATTACGCCTTTATTTCGCGTTATTACGCCTTTTAATTTTTTTTATTCATGAGCCTAATAGGCTTTCGTAATTTTCTGGTTTTTTTTTTTATTATTATTATTTACACACTTTTAAACAATACTATTACTATTTAATATTAAAACATTCCAGTCACCACGACCCGGAATCGGTCCTCGTTTTAAGTGATTTGGATAATATTTTTGCTTCATATGTTGTAACTAGCCTGAACAATTAATAAAAAAATATTTTGAAAAATAAATTGTTTCATTTTCAACCGGAAACAGTAACTTGTATGCCTGACTAACACAAGCAGCACACGTGTATCCGTTTTGGATATCGTACAGTTGTTTGTAACAATCTGCCAGTTTGTAAGCTTTTTGGGGTTTATTTACTAGGTACTTGTTAAGTTCAAGAATTACAGGTACGATCAATGCTTATGAGAATGTATTGACATTTACGTATTTTGTCAATACACCGTTTGATAAATTTCTGAAATGGAAGAGATTCGGACCGGATCGGACTACCGGATTTATAAGGCCCTCTAAATACCGGCCCCTCTGAAAACCGGCCAAATTCCTCGGTCCCATACGAGGCCGAAATTCGGAAGTTGCACTTTATTATTAAATTTTAAAAAATTTGTGGGTAACAAGGACAATATTTCCGTGACATAAATATAAATACTAGTATATGTCCTGATATGAATTATATTCAAGGGTGAACAAAAATCTTCAATCATTATCTAAACTGGATGACTTCTTTTTTTTATTTTATCTTAGCTTTAAGTATAAAACCGACAAGAGATATTTTTAATCAAAACTTTGAATTCTCAGAAATCCTTTAAAACTATAATTTATTTTATTCGGTTCAGGTTAAATTTACATTTGTAGATTTTTTGAAAAATAATTTGTGTTTATTATTATTATTATTATTATTATTATTATTATTATTATTAAAAAAAGGATTACCGTCGCTCTTGATATTGAAAACGAGTTTTTCATGGGTAAATTAGTATATATAATGTTAAGCGTGCCGGGGGTCGCGATTGACAGTTTGATTTCGGACAACAACCAGGACCAACCCTGGATTATAACCGACCCATAACAATCCAAATCCCGAGCCGCCACCATACAACGTGCTACGTAAGGTGCTATAGATACCGAGGCTACAGACACCGCAATCAATCAAAAGAGTTCGTCCCACAACACATCCGCACTACCATAACAGAACAACACATACGCTACACCATAACAGCGCAACACATACGCACCACCATAACAACACAACACACCCGCACCACCATAACAACACAACACATTTGCACCACCAAAACAACACAACACATCCGCACCACCATAACAGCACAGCACATCCGCACCACCATAACAACACAACACATCCGCACCACCATAACAACACAACACCTCCGCACCACCATAACAACACAACACATCCGCACCAACATAACAGCACAGCACATCCGCACCACCATAACAACACAACACATCCGCACCACCATAACAGCACAGCACATCCGCACCACAATAACAACAACACACCCGCACCACCATAGCAACACAACACATCTGCACCACCATAACAACACAACACCTCCGCACCACCATAACAACACAACACATCCGCACCAACATAACAGCACAGCACATCCGCACCACCATAACAACACAACACATCTGCAACACCATAACAGCACAGCACATCCGCACCACAATAACAACACAACACACCCGCACCACCATAGCAACACAACACATCTGCACCACCATAACAACACAACACATCCGCACCACCATAACAAAACAACACATCCGCACCACCATAACAACACAACACATCCGCACCACCATAACAACAAAACACATCAGCACCACCATAACAACACAACACATCCGCACCACCATAACAACACAACACATCCGCACCACCATAACAGCACAGCACATCCGCACCACAATAACAACACAACACACCCGCACCACCATAGCAACACAACACATCTGCACCACCATAACAACACAACACATCCGCACCACCATAACAAAACAACACATCCACACCACCATAACAACACAACACATCCGCACCACCATAACAACAAAACACATCAGCACCACCATAACAACACAACACATCAGCACCAACATAACAGCACAGCACATCCGCACAACCATAACAGTTGTATAAAAATCAATGTAGTTCAATATTACTGTTATCTCTTTATATTTTCACCTGATAACATTTATGTATTAACAGTGATTAGTTTTTATAATGATTTGGTCGCGTTGTAGAGTGGAATAACACACCCGCTGACTAGCATAAGCTACCTTACCGCCTAGGGTTTGAATCCTACTCGGAACAGAACCAAAGAGTGGTAAAGTTTGTTATTTGTTTGCTAAAGGTAGATGGTCCGGGTACTCCGGTTTCCCTCCGATTTCGTGGACTAATCGCCTCAATGTAAGTTTACTTCGGTGTTGACTGCGTTACTTCACACACTATATAATACTCTATCCTTAGCTGGATTTGAATACAAATAATTTTGGAACTTTAGATTTATTAATTTTCAAATGTTTGGATTATGTTTTTAGCTATCAAACTTTACGGCCCCTAGTGTCACTGATGAGGAATGATTTCCGAAATGTGCACATCTCGCACATCAAAATTTAACAGGTATTTTTGTTATATACTGTATTTACTTACCTAAAATCGCCGAAATCAGACAAATACAAACGTGTAATAACTGCTGCATCATCTGTGTACCTGTAAGTTAATAAAATATATATATATATATATATATATATATATATATATATATATATAATATGCAGCCATTTCCGTATATAAACTGAAAATACTGTGTTACATTTGATATCAGCAAATTAATTACTGTATTTGTATTTCTCATCTTTCTGTGAAAAATGGAAATTAACTATTAATTTCTCCAAAACTAAAGTTGTAATTTTTTCAAAAGAAAGAATACCCAGTTATGTGACATTTAATATTGATGGTAAAAATTTAGAAGTCGTGAAAGACTTCAAGTACTTAGGTATTTTTTCAGTAGATATGGTTCTTTTTTATGTACAAAAAAAATATTTAGCTGACAGAGCAACAAAAGCTATGTATGCTGTTATTAAAATGGCAAGAACCTTAAATCTCTCTATTGATTGCCAACTTGATATGTTTGATAAGATGGTTTTACTAATTTTACTCTATGGTTGCGAAATATGGGGATGTGAAAAACTAGATGTATTAGAAAGAGTTCATCTTAAATTCTGTAAATTGATTTTAAAAGTTAGAAAATCAAAACCAAATTTTATTGTCTATGGAGAATTGGGTAGATACCCACTATATGTTTATGTTAAAACTAGATTTATAAGCTATTGGTCAAATGTCATTGAGAGTAAAGAACAGAAATATACGTCTGTTGTATATGTATTATTCAAATGGTATTAGAACCAAATGGATTAGCTCAGTTGAGTCGATTTTTCAAGAGTGTGGTATGTACAATATTTGGTTATCCCATAATTTTAATAATAAAACTTGGCTTGTGAAAGTATCAAACAAAAATTATGTGATCAGTTTTTACAAAAATGGCATTCTGATTGTTGCAACTCATCTAGAGGTATTTCTTATTCATTATTCACAAATTTTGACTTTAAACAACAGGATTATTTAACCTCTGAACTTCCATTTAACAGTATAGTAACTTTAACTAAATTTAGATGCATTATGGAGAGAATCGGTCCTCTGGGTTCAAATGTATATACTGCTGTTATTCATGCAATATTGTTTATATTTACAGTTTAATACATGTTCTCTA